>VZRE01008489.1:56928-84489 GCA_013396775.1 Cephalopterus ornatus | reverse complement strand
AGGAAAAAAAAAAAAAAAAAAAAAAGAGAGAATGGAAAAGAAAACCTCCTGACATTCTGGCAAGCATTAACAACTTGCCAAGTTGACAGATTTCAATATATAATATTTAAACTGACATATAGATAGGCTAATTATAGATGAAAAGTGATTGAAGATACTGGTGAAAGAAGCAGACATAAACAGATTTTTCAGTGTTTACCACGGTAAGGGTAGTAGAAACCACCACATAAGAGGATGAGGTTGTGGAATCAAAAAATTGAGAGAAAGGAAAACAGAACTCTTTGGAGTGGTACAAAAAATAAACCACCTATTTAAAGAAAAAGAACAACATCAAAGGAGACAGAAGAGTAGAAAGGAATAGATAAGAGAGTTAAAGGGAGTTGGTCATAACTGAAGGAAGTACTGAGTCTGACAGAAAAGTAATAGAAGGGCACTGTCAATGCCTCAGTAAGAAGCTGAGACACAGGCCAACAGTGAGTTGGCAGGAAAATTAATTAGTGAGTGTTCAATAACACAACAAACTCAGCTATAAAATAAGGCAACATAACTGTTGAAAGGATTGCCAAGTAACAGGAGCAGTGAGCTAATGAGACTCAGCAGGTAAAAGAAAAAGAGAGGCTTCTGGAAGAGTGAAATTTAGAGCTCAAGAGTTTTCATATTATGTCAGAATTTGTGGGAGACAGTAGTCATCCAAAGGTGTGATGCAAACAGAGTGGTGTCCTTCCTCAAACTCCCTCAGTCATGTCGGCAGTCCTGCCTGACGTCTGCCTTCAATTCTAAGGACTAAAACTGGTCAAAAATCTCAAAGGGATCTCCTTTAATATTCAAGCCATTTTTTTCCTCACCCCATTTCTAATCTATTCCGTAACAAGAGAAAAGCCCCAAGGAAGAATGTTCTGATGCTCTTTGAATGCAGTAAATACAAATTCTAAAATTGAGACCCATCTGTGTGGAGTGTTCTCCCATTAGCTACATGCCATTTATACAAATTTATATATTTATGTTTTCGCCCATTCTGTTGGGCACTTCTTTTCCCATTAACAATTGAACTATGTCCTTCTGAAAAGTTCAGCAATCACTTGTTGGAGAGAGGATTAACCAGGTTTTTGAAGCCTGTATTTTGAGGTGCACTGTTTTACAGGAGTTGTTAATCATAAATCAACATGTTAGAAAAGACACCAAGAACATCAACCGTAGAGAGAAATTCTCTTCAGTATCTTTGCAATGGCCTGAGTTTCATATATGGCGAACACCCAGCAACTACTTAAGAAATGTAATAGCTTAAATAAATTATTAAAAACTTCCAAACACTCAAGTCTTTTGGAAATTCTATCCTAAGGAGTAACGTGAGAGAGTTAAAAGTCCAAGAACTCATGGTTTTCAATTAAACTTACACTCCTATTTCCCTTGTGTACTGTTAGAAATCCTCTTCACAGAGACTGATTAAAAAAAAAAAATGGCCCCAATCCTCAAATGTATTTCTAAGCTCTTTTGATTTCAAAGAGACCTAGGCACAAAAAAACTTTGGAGGATTAGGTACTTGGTATATATGAGCAGCCCAAATCAAAGTTACACCAGGCTTTACTGGAAAAACAGACTTTAAAACTTGAGAGCTGATAGAGATCACAGCAAATAGTAGCAGCATACCTTGTGTGAAGCTTCACTTAATGATGAGACACTGTAACAGCTGCAATTTCTGGGTAATTTGAAAGTGTAACATCAAAGCATCAAATACAATGTCCATTGTGGAGGGGGAGGTATCAAGAAGAAAGGGTGGTAAATACTTCACGGAGTACACAAGCTGGGAACAACTGTACCTAACCTATCCAAAAGCAGTAGGATACCTCAGAAAGCACTTTTGAATGTGAATGGGAAATGGCAGGTATGGCCACTCAGTCAAGGGAAGTATCATAATCTCTGCTTTTTCATTCAATTATTTCTCACAATCTAAAGAATTTCTCAGACTTCATCAGTTCTCTGTGGGGAGTGAAATGCTGTCCCTAATGATGTCAAACTCAGAATCTAATTCCTTACTTTCTTATGGATGTTTTCAGTGACTTCTATTAAAACTGTGTAGATGATGTCTGTTATTCTGCAAGAATAGCACTAAATTTTCCTATTTAAAAATCATGGAACTGAAGTGGAAGGATGTTAAATCGGGTGTATCATAACAAGGAGTCTGTGGTACAGCAGGAATCTGTATCCAAGACTAAATCCAAATCCAAGATAAGTGCTCTCACCCTGTGGCACTTAACTCTTTTCTGCAAGTGCAAGCTGCAGGAAAGCAGCAGATGTGTCTCCCATCAGTTGGGACATATATCCACTAAACAGTCCGTGTCTCTGATTTTATTGCAGGACTGTTTATACCAAAAAATGTTTATATTTGTCCCCCTCACCAAGCCACAACAAAGATATACTTTTGCATGTCACGCCACCACCTGTCATATGACCATGGATGCCTCCCTGAGGTGATCAAATGCAAACTGTGGTAACTGAGCACATCTGTATTGTTCAGGCACTCTTCAGTCCACATGAACCACTGCACGCACAAAGATTACTGTGTGGTGATCTGGGCCCAACAAACAACGGTGTGGCTGCAACTTGTCAGATTATCATCCTCCTTGAGTGCAGGACATGGTCATGAAAAACTGTGCTGAGAAGAAAAAAACAGTTCTAACATTTAATCACTTCCCGCCTAAGTCTAGAAGGCCTTAAGGAAAGAAGTCAATAAGGAATAAAATACCAGTCCCCCAGGTTGTTGAATAGTTATCTCTGCCCTAATAAGCTAGAATTCATAACTTTGCAGAACTCAGATGTAAACACTGAATTGTTTGGTAATAGGTTTGTCATCATAAAGCCAACGACTGGAAAATCTTCCAGAGAAGTGATTTTCCAGTTTGAATTAGACAATATCCTAGTCACTGGATGTTAGGAGCAGAGGAAGAGATATTCAGAAAGAAGGTTTCAGAATGAGAGGATGTAGTCAGACTTTAAAAAACCTATGCATACTTCTTTTACAGGAAAAGAACAAAGTGATTCTAACATCAGACAGCTTGCCACCAACCTAGTTATGCAATTATAGAACCACAGAATCAGTCAGGTTGGAAAGGACCTTTGAGATCATTAAGTCCAACCCTTGATCCACTACCAGAGAACAGAAAAAGAGTGACATTCAGTATCTTTGTACAATAGGAATGTAGCCAAGACTTTTTTTTGACTGTTTGTTAAAATATATGGATTTTAGCCTGTTACGTTTCTTTGTTCTGTATCCTTTGTCCCCCAGCTATATATACCATATCACTAGATTTTTTCTCATCAAGGTCACCCTGAGGACAAGCCTAAATAGTCTATAAGATGTAAATTTGCTTTGGCTAAGAGAACTTGTGGCTGCGTCATCTGATACTACACTGTCCTTTTATTTGGAATATTTAGGATTAGAGACCAACGGCCTTAAAAACTCACACAATACTCTGCAAATTAGTCCATCTGTCTATCAGTCATTCGATTCCCTCTGCAGCCCACTGTGGTGATTGTGAAAAGGACAGTAGTCCCTGGGGTGACCTTCAAGAAGGAGTTTTGAAATATCTTTTCATAGGGTGTTTGGAAGGAATCAGTACATGTTTTTTTTTTCTAAAATGTTCTTTAATTACGATAAAATTGCTCTAAAAAGAGTCTGCTTCTTTATAATATATCCTCAAAACTGTATGTGCACAAATACTGTAAATACAGGGCTACGTGAGTGGATTGACATTTCTAACCCTATTAAATATGAATCTACGTATTTCTTTGGAAGCATGTCAAGGTTTGTGTGATGAAAGGCAGATCCAAATCCACGAACTGTTTATACAAGGACAAGCTGAACAACTGTGGTCAAATAAAATATAAAGAAAATATCAGAGCTAGAAATCATTTCTGAGAAATAAATAATGGAATTGGAAGAAAGTTTAAATGTTTTGGTTTTATTGACCAGCTCCATAACGTATAATGTTTCAACACACTCCTAAAACTGCCCCTTCACAATGGGGGTAAGAACACACTGATTTACATATTTTGGATCTAGATTGGCTTTATGTTTCCAAATATGTTTTCCCACCCTCATATGACTCCCTGTTGTAAAATCTTATGCCAGTTAAAGGAAAAAGAAAAATAGAATATGAATCAAAGTTCACATTTTGGACATTGAGTAATGGTGATTAAACTTATCTAGACTCAGTTACTGCCTTAAGAAATAATATTTCAAATGGTGTTCAAACTTTTCATGGAGCTGTCTGCAAAAGTCAGGATAAAGACCACAGCTTTTAAACTGCAAGGGTAAACACAGACTTTAGAATTTAGAAAAGGCCTGAAACTAATTGGGCACCTGCAGATTTGATCACTTCAGATGTATTGTCTGGGCTTTAGATCCCTTCTTGCACATCCCTTGTCAACAGGCATCACTAACTCTCTTGCACAAAGCTACCAAATTGCTCCATAATGCCCTAAAGCTAGCATTTTTTACTTGCCTTATAATTTGAAAGGCATTGAATGTAACCTTGTTGAAGTTTAGGGTGCCAAATTCCCTTCATTTTTCACAGCTAAAGAAAGTCACTAAGCTCTTCTTTAGAAGTGAGGACTTAACACTACTGTTATCTGTACTTTAAGCATAAACACAAGTCAAAAATCAGTGTAAAGGTGTTTGCAAGCACATATGGGGGAGAAATAACATAATATGGAGATACACTGAAAGGTGTGAGACACACCAGATTGGCCAGAGAAGATGAGAGAAAAGGCAAGAAGAATATACCAGATTTAACCACAGAAGTAGTGTAAAAATATGAGAGAACTTTTTAGCCAGAGGCTGGATTAGAGAGGTTTGGAGCTATCTGTGAAGAATTTGTCTCGTCTTTGATTTTTTCAGTGATTAGGGAAACAGAGCTTTGTACATTGTAAATGAGCAGGATTGCATCAGAGATGCCAGACTCAATTATCACTCCTCCTAATGAAAACAGTTCATGAAGCTCTGCACTTTGGCTGACTGCTCTGTTTAAAGAACAGTAATAATACTGATGCTAACCTGGTGCTATGCTGATTCTTAAAAAAAAAAAAAAAAGGACAAAATGGTGACTGTATGCTACATTAGGAGTTTGATAAAATATAAGGATCCTGCCTTCTGATTTTTTTTAATTTTTATTTTTTTGTAAATATGAGTTTCCACAGCATTCAAATCATGCTATATGAGGAAATTAAATGAAGCCTGTGATTTCAGCAAATGGCTGCTTGGATTTTCTCCCCACACAGAAGCAAATTTTTTTGTTAATCTGTGAATCAAGAGTAATGTATTTGAGCTCAGCTCAGCTGTAGAAACTTAACAACTATAAAGAGTAAGAGGGATTTTCCACTTGCTGGGGTGATCTGCTACTGGTACAACTGATGATCACGGGATTGTGAATATGTCTCTACCAAAGAAGAAGATAGCGATGCATTGTTTGTATTTCTACAGAGAACCACTCTGCAGCTAACCAAGATCACAGGCCTCTGTAATAATAAATGAGATTCTATCAGCTTGAAGTAAGAGGCAATCCTCCTGCTAACAACAGAAATTGCTGTCCTCTAGAGCTAGCTTTTTATTTTTGGAAGAAGAAAAAGTCCATAGATTAGCCACTGAATGGGATATGTTGCTACTAATAAAACTCTATCAACATTATTGTTCCACCTGCAAATAATTCATAAAGTACTTTTTTAATATTATTTATATAGTTCTGTTAGTTCTATATGTAACTGCTACACATAACCACTGAGTAGGCACGGTTTGGAACTCAACGCTGTCTTGGCTGGACTTCAGCAGAGCCTCAGAGCTAAGTTTCTTGGAGATATGTCTTATAATCCAAGGCACTTTTTGAAACAATAGTTTCAGAAGACAATATAAAGGTAGAATGATTGGGATTGTGACGTAATGTACCAGCACATGCCACCACAGTTCCAACCTTACTTATGACCATTAATTTCAGTAAATATTTTTTAAAAACAAGACTATACCTCTCACAACTGATAAACATGTTTGTCAATAACTAATAAGTAAACCAGCAGATAGACTCCAATTAAACAAACTGTAACTGCATACACCCAATATTGTTATTCTTTTTGTAATTTAAATGAGAAAGTCAAGAGAAATTCAGCTGATTTTCAAGACTTGGATATTGAAAATTCCATTGAACTAATCAAGTTTCTGAAAAGATGGTGCCAGACAAAACACAAATCATATGTTTGACATTAGTTTGCACTGTAAAATGTGCTTTATAATCGTTGAATAAATACCGGTGAAAAAGGATGAGCTGCCAGGTAGCAATTGGTTACACTGCTGCACAAGATCTGCCAGAAGGCAACACTACATGACATTCTACAAGTGAAGGTAACAAGGTGGAAATTCAGAACAAAAATGAGAAACAAATTTATGGCATGTACTTGAACTGCACTGTGGTTAGTAAGCACTCCTTTTTCATCACTAATTACGTTAGAGAGTTTAGCAAATATCTAGTCATAATATTAGAGTGAGGAACTCATTGATGTAGTACTGAGATAAAGAGAATAAAATGTTTAACACCTGCTCCTAATAAATCTCTGGAATGTTGCATCTGAAGGACTGCTGAAACAGAATGAAGTCTCTATTTCACTTAGCAAGCAAGAGAAGGTTGGGGGGGAAAAGCAACACAGAGGAAACAAAAAACTATACTTTAATTCTCATGGTCATGTCTCATATGCTTATGTTCAGACCACAGTTGTCAACAATTTTATATTTCAGCTGCATGTCTTCAAACTTCAGGAGTTAAGGTCCCAGTATTTCAAGTTAAACAACAAGAACATTTAATTTTTCAGAACTCTGAATTATTGATGCTCTGTGAACATCTGTTGTAAAGCCTGCATTTAAAATGGAGGTAGGGTTGGTCAAGCTGAAGGTTAGGGGTCTTCACCAGTGGGGATTAACACTTTTAGCATTATCTTAATTCTTGAATAGAGTTAATAAACTACTCACAAATAAAATTAGATACCAAAGAAGGAGATTCATAGCACCTGGCAGCCAATATACCAGTAGAAAATGATAGATGTGGTGTGTGGAATTTGTCCTAGATTTGAGGACATGAACTAGGTGGCTACACAGTGTCTGATTGACTCGACGGGTAAAAGGTGTATAAAGGATCCCCATGAGTCTGGATGATCAGTTGCTCATTCCTTAGAAAACATGGGAGAAACTATTATCTAATTATACAATGTCCTTACAGCTTCATCGGGAAACAGGTCACATGAGTAACAAGATACAGGTAAGTTTAGAATCTCTATCTCACAGCTACAGGTAAACTGGTGCTTCTCGGTGAAGGTGGGAACCAAGCACAAAGGTAATAAAGTTCGTATGGGTCAAACTAAAAAACAGACAATGAAACTCTGTAGCAGAGGTGAGAGCATGCTTAAAAACTGGGAATACTTGGTTCTGGGTGCTTTCTCCATGTTTTCTAACCATCAGCAGGCAATGAAACACTAAAACAAATGTTTGAACCAAAGGCAGGCTGAGAATGGTCAAAGTCTTGAGTACTTTGCTTATCAGGAAGTCTCAAGCCACGGGGCTATTACACAAAGATGAAGATCAGTATTCTTCCCATGACAGTGTTTTTGAATAAAAATTGTGGCTGTTGTGTTCTGGGTGGCCTTACGTTTAACACCAATATTACTCATTGAGCATATTTACCAGATCAGATGCTTCAAGATTTACTGTCAGGGTTCTTAATTTTTGAATTCTCAACTCATTTCAAGCAGGACGTGGCTGAGACAGATTTTAAATCTAGCATTTAAAATACATTTATCACCCAATTCCCCATCAGCTAAAGCAAAACATTAATGCCTGATAGGTGCCTGTGGCTCATGGCTCATAGGCCTGAGATTTTTTGCCAGATATGCTTAAACTAAATGAAAATGAGGCAACTCTGGTCTGAAATCTCTGAATTCATTTCAGTGCTGTGATGTACCCAATCTATAGACCCTAGAATTTAAATAAAGCTTAAAGAAGACCACTCTTTCTTTAATGGATTTGTTTTTCTATATTAAATAGTACAGATTCAGTAAACAAGCACAGACAGAATCAGTCTGGAAGCTTAGGTTCATTGAATGATATTCAAGTGATATAAAACACTTGTCCAGAGGTGGTGTGCAGTCTCCCTCACTGGATGCATTCACAAGCTGTCTGGACACCAGCCTGAGTAACGTGCACCAGGCAACCCTGCTTGAGTAGGAAGGTTGGACTATATGACTGCCAGCAGTCCCTTCCAACCTTTCCCATGCTGTGATTCTGTGACAAGGAGGAATGGCTTTAAGCTGAAAGAGGTAAGGCCTAAATTAGATATTAAGGAAGAAATTCTTCACTGTGAGGGTGGTGAGGAACTGGCACAGTTCAAGGTTGCCCAGAGGAGCTGTGGATGCTCCATGCCCAGAAGTGTTCAAGGCCAGGTCGGATGGAGCTTTGGGCAACCTGGTCTAGTGGAAGGTGACTCTGTCTATGGTGGGAGGGTTGATCTTTAAGGTCCCTTTCAAACCTAACCATTCTACAAATCTAGGATTCTATGACACAATCACATACCCTTAACCTAGACACTTGAGACATGATGCAATGTAGCTGTTATTGATAAGAAACAAATCAGCAGAAGAGTGGGGCCAAGGGTAGCTGAAATAGATGAGAAGCCAAGCAACTATCCTTCTCTAAACAAAATTTCTTAGCCAACACAAGATGTTTCTACAAATAGATCATGTCAGAAAATAATTTGTCCACCCTACTTCATAATATAAAGGGTTTCCATAGCTCTGACTTGTGCAGACATCTAAGGAATTAAGTTTCTTTCCCACAAGCAATCTGTCTACACTATCGTTCCCAGCACAATAGCCAGATAGATATAGAAAACAAAGAGGAGATGAAACAATGGTTCAAATTTGTCCTGCTTCCCAAACAAAAAACCACTAAGAAACTGCTCCTGCAAAGAAGCAGTAAGAGATTATGGGCCTCACTTATCTTTCCTACTGAAATAATGACCACAGTAATTACAGTTTGGTACGTGTTAAACATAGAGCTATTACAGTTACCTGGCAGAGAATCAAAAGCAAACAGATATTGGGTTAGCTTTTTCTTTAGCTTTGATTACTGATTTCTCAGAATGACAAATTTTGACGGAAATTATGGGTTAACCACTGTCTTGTGAAGATAATGGTGCAGGTTCCATTTGTATGGTATATCATGGGAAAGTAGTGCAGGTCAGGATGGAGTTAGGGTTCCCGTTCATCATCACAGTCAGTTGGACCTCGAAGAAAGAGACGAATATAATCCCTGTTGCAGGCACTCAGAATTCCTGCTTTCCAAAGTTTGCAGGTGAGGGTAATTTTTATAAACAAGCTGTACAATGTCAAGCAAAGAGTGTCTAACCCAGAATTTTTCTTGACAGACTTTCCACAAGAAAAATATTTGTTTGCTAAGGGTTTTTTTTGTTGTAGGAAAATGGCAGCTATTTCAAAAGATGGGTCAACAGTATCAAAAATGCAGAATATCTGCCTTTCTGCACATCTACATTCTGCTAGGGAGCCTAACCTAGTGAGTGTAGCATAGTGTCATGACTTGCAAAGGTAGCTTGAAATCTTTACGTAGCCACATTAGCAATATTAGCCACACTAGCACCTAAGTCCATAATGACTTTTTCCCAGAAAAGCTGTTTTCTTTCTAACTTTATGCTATACTTCTTTCAGCCAGCAGGTTAGCTCAGACAAAACTATGTGAGGAGAAATGGAGAAGACAGAAACAGTGTCCTGTCCCTACATCTGACTTCATTGCAGAGCATGCACAGCCGGAGAAAACTAACTCCATCACTTTTATCCATCATATTTCATTACAATCCCATACAGCTTGTACTGAAATGAGGAGCTACTAAGAATAGTCATTGTAGTCTTCAATTCGTATATCCAAGTTGTACGAGTTTGTTCCCCAAGAAAGAAATTTAAGTTCAGCTGCTAGAAATCTAAGTGTGAAGGAAATGGCACATTAAATTCTCCAGGGGTAATGGATGTGTAAATAAAATGTAGTTCTTCCCACAACTGATACATTTGGATGTAAACCAAAAGGTCAAGATTGCCTGAGCACATAGTTCAAACACTCCAGGAAAAAACACTCAAGTCCCAAGACAAAGTAGACAAGTATGGGTTTATGTTCCTGGTAAAAGTTGCCTTTTTTTTTTTTTAAATTACAAGAGTGTTATCAGTTAAATAACAGCAGCTGCCATAGTGAAGATATGGTAGGAAATCTCTGTTTCTCAAAACTCATGCTTCGAACAAAAATTTGGGCTATTAGGCCTCAATCCAGACAAAAAATATTTTAAAGCTACCAAAAAAATGCAGAGGCCAAATATATATTTATAGCTGAAAGGCCGATAAATAAGGAACAGTTTTTAAACCACCTATTCACACTACAGGAACTGGACTTAAATATATAAATAACCGTTAATAAATCTTTTCAAATGGTTTTGTTCTCAGGGCTGGGTACTTGTATATCTCTTGAATCTACAGGTTGATTGATGTCTTTAGGTATTTTAGAAATAAACATGACCATGGAAATGTATTTAAAATGTGGTTTACGGTGAATGGTCTCTAAAGTTGAATGTATTAGCAGCTCCCCAAAATCTCTTCCATCTTCCTCTGAACTGCAGGACTTTACTGCATGCCCCTGTGTTGCCAATAGAAATGTTAGCAGAATCAAACCCTTAACAAATGTATGTCAACATGGCAGTAATAGATTCCAGTCGCGCACAGACTTTGACGTGTGATTAATATCAAGCACATGAGTAACTCCAGGCTAGAACCTGAGCATACAAAAGAGCACAGTCCAATCCGTTGAACTCCTGTGTACTCTTTGACAGGTATCCTTATGCTTATCACCTCCACTCCTCCCCACAAAACACAAGTCTCCCTTTTATTAGTTTCCTAAGCATGTATTTTTGCCATCACTTAGTGCTTTTAAGGTCTCAGAACCAAGACAATATCTAACCCCATTGTAATACATCAGACAAATTAAAAGATTACTCAAGATTTTATTAAAATAAGTTAATAAACATGTGCCCTGACCTTCTATGTTAAATATGCAAGAAAGGCAACAATTTAAGGAAGCAAAACCAAAGCAAGGCAAAGCAAAATAAACAAACCATTTTCAGGTTAAAAACAAAATCAGTAGAAATTCTTCCAACTTTTGGGTGGCTTATGAAGATATCATGAGTAGGGCTAAAATCTCATCTCGGATTCACCTTGCTCTTCTTTGGTACACTTCTGGCATAGCTTCCAAGGTTACTTAAGAGAGAGGACGATTGTACCCAACATTTGAGATGTTATGTTGAGTACCTCAGGGTATGCTGAGAACTGTTTCAGGCTTGACTTCCTGGCTTCTGTGGGCTTGTCAATAGTCTGTTGGGACGTTTGGTGTTTCTTTCCCCATCTATGAGCAGAAGGCTGCACTGAATAAAGCCAGGAAAAATACTATGTCTTTATATTTAAATAGACACTACTACTTTTCAGTTGTGTCTAAATGTAGAAATGCTTGTATAGACCTGAATTTAACTTTCAGTAGGTACCAGAAAAGTCCATTTTAAGCACAGTATCTTGCCTTCTTGATTCCCAGGTGTAACAAATATTTGTTTCATTATTTTCTTTTTCTTCTAATTTTTTTTATTATCTATTGTAGAATACCTATTATTTTACTGTTTTATGCTCTGTAAACATTGTTTCCAAGCTTTTTCTCTCTTTCTGCAGTAGTAGCTTGTTGTAAAAGTAAACTGTTTTGCAACATCAAAGAATAAGGCTGATCTGGATTAGATTGTCAGCATCTAGAAGTTAGCTGGCACGAATGGTTACCTGGCTGCAGTGACATGTAGCTTGTTCTCAATTCAAGTTTATATATCAAAATGTGAAATGCAGTTTTTTCTAAGAAATTAATTACAAGGTGAGAAACTCCCTCTACTTTCATTTGGATATTTACCAAAGACATAACGTCAATTTGACCCGGCACCATTGGTACAATATGCATATTCCTGCCATCAGACATGGCAGCCTTTCATGTGGTGCACAACTTCCCCCACACATACCTCCAACTTAAATGCTGGTCATCAGTGTTGTTCAATGTCTGCCAGGTCTGGGTTCAAGTGGTTCATTTAGATGAAATCTTTTCCTCACTCTTAAAGATAAGCACATAGTCTGAATGAGTGTGAAGAATCACTGCCATTAGTGAGTTTGAATGGCAGGTACCATGGGAAGGATTGCTTTTGATAAACTATTTCAGCGGTTATTGCTATTCAGTTTTCTTTAAAAAACAATCTATAGCAATCAGTCTTCTTTCAATGTCAAGCAAAATACTTTGTGGCTTGAAAAGTGTCTCTAAAATCTCATCCACAAAGCTCATCTGTTTCCTCAATAAACCTCAGTTTCAAAGAAACTGACTTCGCCTTCGCAAATGTGTTTGCTGTTGCCTGTTTTAAAATGTAGTATGCAGCATAGGAAGCTTTTTAATTAAGTGATACTTTGTCCTTTATTTTCATGACGTGACCATAGGACCGAGGGCTTTCAGAAAAGCCCTGTACACTTTCAGCTGGCCAGGGACAGGGCTCAGAAGAGTTCCCCAAATCTGAGAGCCATACCTGGCCACTTGGCAGGAGTGACCAGTAGAAGGTAACTAACCAGCTGTGCCCAGAGACCAGACAGATGATCACATCCCAGGATATAGACTGTGATAGTAAAATTGGACGTTCTGAACTGCTGTAAGCCAGTGCTCATTAAGCCACGTATGCAAATGATACATAAATCACTGCAAACAATAACAAGCCTGGGGAAATCCAGGCACTGGAATCAAATAGTCCTTTCCCACTCTTGTTCATCACCTCCCTCCCCACCAATTCACCCAGTGCACTGGATGAGGCCTCTGCCAGCCAAGCTGTGGTGTCATTTGCTCCTAATAACCCTTCTGCCCTTCCCGAGGGTCTTCACCTCTTTTCTAATGCAGCAGATGCCATTCAGCCCAGGTGGGTGCTGCAGAGGGCAGGCAGAGCCATCCTGATTCTGACAGGGTGTGGCAAGGGTAGGCTGGCCACCATTTGGAAAGCCCACTGTTCTCTTCCTCAGAAATCAGCCTGAGGGATGGAAGGCTGTAGGGAGCATCTGTTACAGCAGCTCTGACTGGTTATTGGTGCCCACAGAGGGGGAAGTGCAAGAAAAGCAGTCATCCAGAGAGAGTTTTTCAGCAAGAAGCCTGTCCCCTGCAAGAGATGGGACTGAAAAGGTGGCAGGCCGGGAGATGGAGGAAGATCTGCATGAAGTTACAGGGCTTTATGTCTGTACAAAGAGAATGTCTGAGCCTGACTAGATCTGTGAACAGCAACACGTGATCCCCTGAAAAGCACATGGCTGCCCTCAGCTAACCTGAGTGCCTGGAATTAGCCCAATTTAAAACCCCACCGCGTCTGAGGGCTGCCGGCAGCTACTGGAGCTGGTGTGGCTGGAGTGGCAGAGGTGAGGAGGTGTTGCAGAGAGATCCCCCATCTCACAGTGGTATTGGGGCTCTGCGTGGGGCCGGGGGCCCCATTTCCAAACATGGGTGGCAGTGGGAGTGGTAAGAAATTATTTCAGTGTGTGCAGACAGCGTGGAATAACAAAGATTTTAGTGCAAAATATTCCCTCTTTACTCTTTGCTCTTTCACATCTTCTTCCCATACCACTGCTTTCCACGGAAATTCAGGAGTGGGTATCTGCTCTGCACTAGAAGTAGATGTGTGATGGTAGGCAACTATAATCATAGTCTTTTATTTCCATGACAATCCAACAATGAAAAGTTTCCCCACTGCCTTCTCATGAAATAAAGCGGAGACACAAAGAGAAGTGGTCAGGCAGAGAAGTGAAAGACTCTCTCTGGAGCCAGCGTCATTTAACAATGATTACTTTGCAGCTCCTTGCCCGGCAGAAATGAGATGGAGGTGCATTAGGGTAAGAAAGTGATTACATTGCCTCCCTTTCAAGCTCTAGACCGGTGCTGTGACTTGATACGGTTTTTATCAGAGACTGCAATGCTGCATTACCGAGTAAGCAGTAAATTATGTCGAAATCAATTATACTACCCCAAGCAGAGATTCTGAGTAGAAAATGAATGGGTCTGGGGGTGGAAGGAATAGACACTGCTTATGCATTTTGATTAGATAGCTAGCTATCATCCTCCACAAGAAAGGAACAGCCAGCAAGTCATGAGATCAGGAATATTAGGGTGACTTTATCACACGTTATATTTTATGTATGTTTTACTACAGCCTACAAAAGGAGATCATGGACCTTACCAGGAGTCATCTAGTATGATACAAGCTTTTCTGTTTTCAAGTGCTTTAATCTAGCTTCTGAAAAAAAATAATTATATGATTAAATGTATAGACTGACAGAGAAGATATTCACTGTGAACCTTTCCATCCAGAAAGTGTATGGATCAATGAATCTTTATTTCTAAAAGGCAGGGCGATCGAAAGAATAGATTTATGCTGGAAAAAAAAAACATTTTGTTGCAAATTGCAGTGACATTTGCATGGAAATGATCAGACAAAAATCCCTCCTGAAATTGTAATGGATGAAAAGATTCTTGTTACAGTAGATTACTACAAACAAAACCCTAAGCATTTACTGCCAGCCTGCTGAACAGAGCAGGAGGAAAATTACACAGGTTGACATTCAGAGTCTAGTTACAGGCCTATAAAGATGAAGTAAGGGTAGTTAAATTTCTAGAACTGGGGTAACTCCCAAATTGGTGAGAAATATTTCTGTCTTCTCTGAAGAACTTGAGCATTGCTTACATTTGATGACTGACATCTTTGTATTGAGTGAAAAATAATTACTACACTTGGGGTTGTGGGGATTTTTGACCGGATGCTTCCATTATGGAACATGTGATCATTTTTGCACAAGAGATTACTATTCCAGCAGGCATGTTACCCTACAAATTTAGCTCCCACTAATTTTCCTCCAGTACCATCGAAATAATGTGAATACAGTGAGATGCAATGGAAGGTAGAATTTGATTCCTTAGGTGTAAATATAAGCTGTCTCATTGGACCTGTGTTGAGTACAATGCTTCACCCTAAAGGCATTTCGGAGTCTCGGAGTTTCTTTACACTCCAGCAGTAGGCAGTGGCTTCTATGAACTCTCAACAGGTTGACGTGGCTTTTCTCTCACAGAAATGTGTGCTTCCCTGTGTCACTGCCTTCTCTTTTTTTCCCATTTCTGCATCAAAGATAGTGGGAGAGAAGCCATTAGAGAAGTGTTAACCCTTGGAAAGGCTCAGGAGTCTATTCTCTCCTCTAACAGCCAGCCCTAGAGATAAAATCCACTCAGAAGTGAGACTGTATTTTCTAGAAAGATGAGACCTGAAATGACCTCATCTGCATTATAATGAAAATAAGTGTAAAAGAAAAGAAAGAAAAAAACTCCTAAAACTGTTCTATAAATTTTAGCAAATTTTCTAACATCCTGATACTTAGCTTGCCCTATATTTGATTTACACTTTTGCTGCCTGAGGAGCCTTGTCCTATTAAAAAATAAAACTGTTAAAGCAATCACACCTGTTCTAAAGTACCTCTGGAAGCCTGCTTATTGAAAAAACCTGGATTTTATTTCATTTGATTTAAAACTTGGTTTCTAGTAATAAAAAACTAAAGTTCTATACCTTACTAACAGTTTTCTATAGCAAATTAGAGGCTTGCTTTAATTTATTCTGTAATGGGATGCAGCATGGATAGTTTAATGACTGAACTACTGCCTTTATGGATGACACTACTTTAATTACTGTGTGCTTCAGTTCCTGCACCTCCACAATAGGAAGTTTTATCTTTCAAGGTGCGTTGAGATCTACTGTGCAAAGATATATTTGAGAATTTACCATTGGAATGATAATGAAATCATATTATTGATAATAAATTCAAACATTACCAAGGCTAGCTATGTTAAACCTAATAAAAGAGGTGCTCCTCTATGATGCTGTCAGAACCCTTCCAGAAGTACAGTCTTCAATAAAGTTGTCTTCCTAAACACCTGTGAGCACAAGATGCTGGCAGTGCCTGTGCCATGTTTTGACAGTACGGTTTACAGAGCTGGCTAGAGCTTGCACACTCCATAGCCCAGCTTTTTTGACTAAGTCACTCTTCAGAGTGTCTTCTTGACATTTACAAGCAAACTTTTTCTGCTGATACTACAAACACCATCTTCCTTGTTGGAACTTGATGTCATGGCCCATGTCAAGTTGTCTGACAACAGCTACACGATGGTACCACAAAAAAGCAAATGGCATTCATGGTACCAGTCCCTCCATGTTACAGGTTTAGGCACAGTCTGGACTTCGTTTCAAGATAGTGTTCTGGTATGATGATAATGTTAAGGCAGGTAAGTGTGGTCTTAAGCACAGGTTCAAGCTGTGCTTAAATTGTCTAACAGCTTTCCAAAGTTCCCAACTACCTCATGTGAAGATAGAGGCATTGATGTCTTTGCTTGCCTAACTCTCTTGTGATCTTTTTCTAAATTGTATTGTCTTGCAAAGTGAAAAAATGTCCTATTTCACTCCTGAGGATGAAGTTCAGTAGTCGCATGCAGGGGCTGCTAGAAGCCCTACATGGGATGGGAATTCCTGTAATACAGTCTCAAATCCTGGGTTCCTTACCAAAAGCAGATGGGATATGTTTTTTCTTTTTCATCACTTCAAATGGGGAAACCGAGGACATTTGCAAAGTGCCACAAATCCTTTAAAGTCTCTGTCCTGCCAATGACTTAGATTTTATGTGTCCCAGATGAGGGGAGGCACAGCCTGATCTTCAGCTGTGGCTTCGCACATCTATAAGACAGTAGCTGCACAGTGTGGAGAAGGGTCTTGCCTTCTATGGAAGGAATTTTTCCCACTACTTTATTGAAACCTCTAAATTTTTTTCTCCTATTATCTAGTTTGTGTCTATCCTGTCAAGCTGTTAGATAACGAGATCTTTTTTTCCATTCCTAAATCTGAACTAGACAGAGCCCATTTCAGTGGAACGTATAGGGCATAGAAGTGTCTTGCCAGCCCAGCAGAAGAGGCAGCTAGAATGGGAAACTCCTTATTCCCTCTCATTGGAAATGAGAGGTTAGAAATTCTGATATTATTATTTTTATATGTAAAGATTAAGAATATCAATAGTGGGTATAATAACCTCTTTCTTTGGGACTAGGATGGTTAGTTGTGTGTGCACACCAACACTTGGGGAGTGAAATACATCTGAAGGTATTACTGAGAGTCCCTTCGTCCTTTAAAAAGGAAAAAGTCACCCGGATGTAGAAACACGGCTGTTATTGCTGATAGATGAACTTTCAAGGGTTTGGAACTGAGATATGAATGGCAAGTGGAGGGACCTAGCTTCTTAAGAAATTTCACTTCTCCTGAAAATAATATGTATTTTTTATATGTTTGTAGCTTTTTTACAGAGGATTTTTCTGTAGTTCTCTTATAACTGTCTATCAAGGTATATTTCACAGTGTAATTTAGAAAATCTTGATGGTTATAATTTGGAAAATTTTGCTTTTTTTCATGCTATTTAAATGCTTTTTGTCTTACCCCTTTCCCTCTTCAATCTTTAATTTTCTGCACATTAAAAACCTTCTTCGGCCCTTCAACACACACCCAAAACTTAAAGGAAAAAACAATGAAACAAGGTTCCCTTCCACTTGCAGGCAAGTTTCCTCTAGTATTTCAGAGCTCTGGGGGAAAATAAAGCACTTGATTGTAGTGTCATACAATTCAATGTAAAGGCACTATCAGTGTAGTGTATACAAAGTGATAGTGTAGTGTCTGTTCCCTGAGGAAGAGTAGATAATCTACCAACACAAATGGACTTCAAACAGTAGTTTTCAGCTAACAAAAACAAACACCACATCCTAGATTTGAAAAAAAAATGTAAAAAAATTCTTTGCACTTCTCAGCTTTCCCCCAGGAATATTCTTCCTTCCTCTGCGTTCCATGTTGTCATGGAGAGTGATGTGTTAAGGTCTGTGAAACTGGCAGGCTGCTTACTTTCAATGTTTTAATTCACAACTAATGTCCACTAAACAAAAGGAGGCCTTTTTACCGTTGCAATAACAACAACTTTACAGTGCAGACCTGGCTGCAGAGTAGGAAATGTAGGCATCTTTCCCTGTAGACTCCATATTTGCTCAGGTGCTTGAATTAAATATTTCACTACAAGCTCTCGGGTTTAAACTTGTGAGTACTGTGGATTACCCAAGCAAGGTTTTTTCCAAGCTAGTTATAGATTAAATTATTGAAGGGGATAACCTTTAAAATCTGTGTCTATATTTGACACCTTACAGGAGTCAAATGTTTGGAAGAGTTTGATTTGATTGCTTCCAATTTACAATTTCAAATACAAGTTCAAGGAAGAACAAGATGGCTGTTTGTGGGAAAAGATTTGAAAATGAAGAGTCAAATCAACAAGAAATGTGAGGAACAATTTAGCTGAAACTAAAATGGCAGGAAAAACATTGGAAAGCAGAAATAGCAGCAATTAGCGAGAAAATCGAGTCCCTACAGCTACAGTTATTTGCTGAACTGTTGCTTCATTTTTAAACAGTTTGCTTACAGGAAGGATTCCAATGTAACTACCATTACCTTAAGAAAAATATTTGGTTATTTATATTTAAGATAAATATTATCAAATTCAATTATCATTTACCTTCTTTGCTATAATATGCATCTCTTGTTTACATCCTGTATTTTGTGGTGGTGAGAGTGTGTTAGAAGGCAAAATCTTATGGAAAGAGCATTTTATGTATCTGCTAACTTAACCAAGGAAAAAGTTCTTTTTTATTAAAGAAGTTAAAAGCAACATTAAACACTTTAAGTGAAAAAACATACATGATTATAGAATTAAAAGCAGAAAGAATGTATTTTATCTGTGTCTGTACTGAGAACTATAGAGTATATAGCTGACAGAGTCGGCACTGTATACATGTAAAGAGGTAGCATAAATTAGCTATTGATACAGATTCCTTCAGTCCTCAGTGTAAATACATGGAGGTTATTATCCAAGTTTTCATTTTTTAAGGCAGTACTAAAATAATTTAGGTGTAAATTTCTAGAATCAAACCTTCAAGTCTAATATCCCAGCTCTTGACTGGTGATATTGACAAATGAAGGTAATGTCATTCGCCATGGGACATATTACAGCAAATCTGGAAAAAATGAAATAATTTAGAAGGACAAAGGTAAAAATCAATAATTTTATTGATGGTATTTGCATTAAAAACAATGGCAATGATTATCACTCCTGCAAACAGCGTAAGGGGATAGAAAGGCACATTTTACACACAGATTTACTGAGTATATCCCCACTGTTTACTAATGTAAGATTTTGTTCCTAGATTGGGGTAGAGAGTACAGATTACATTGTTTGTCTGTGTTTATGCAAATTATCTTCACAATTGTTGCATTTTTTGCAATGTTTATTACCACTCACATGGAAACCTACTTTGTGTGGATTCTGGCACATAAATAGTTATGCTTGGTTTTTGAGAGTTTGTGCATCCTGTAAGTTTTTATGTCACCACGTCACTTAAGTCACCACTACTTCATTTTTATTCCTTCTGGTACTCATAATTCCCTGTTATTCAGGTCTTTGAAATGAGTTGTGAATGAATCCCCAGAAACTTTTTATCTGATGATACTGTGCTGGTCATAAAATGAAACAGGACTCTGAACTGTGAATGGATTCTCTTGGTTCCCTAGCTTCATTTCAATCAAACAGAAATTCCTTCTATTTCTGTTGACAGAGATTATGTTTTAGTAGGAGGTAATGTACATACGTCATTCTCTATGATCAGTAAAATAATTTTTACTTTCACAGCCTTGATAGTAAGTAATCTGTGCTGTGCTTTCTATACTAGCTCTTACACCTTAGGAGCATTTCAGGATAAGATCTATTACAAAATCAACAGCTGTGAGTCCTATAAATAGCTGAAAGAGAAAACACACATTTGAATGTTTCCTCTGCTGGACAAAAAAAAAAAGCTAAATTTCAGCCAGAAACCGTTAGGTCAGTTGGTCAACAAAGGCCTAAAAAATGAATAAAATAAGATTAATTCCCATTTTACATAGCAACTTCAAAATCCTGGAGATTAATTTTGACTCTTTTCCTCTGCATGATTTGAAAAGGGAAAAAAGACAGTGAAAGCTTTTGACAGTCAGTGTATGCTATTCAATCAGAATAGAATTAATTGGCTTGGAAACATAATTTGCTAAAATAACAACTAATACGTGTCATTGGTGTGGTGATTGAGCCAAACCCACTAAATCATTGCTGAGATCTAGCCACTGTGAATAAGTCAGAAGTGCTAATCAGAGAATTTGCAGTAGCTTTTGTATGCACTAAATATTTGAAAGAGCCATCTGTCTTCTTGAATCTTATTTGGTGATTCATGTTTTCCTGGGTTGCCTTTAAATGTGGAGTAAAAACAAATGAAATATTTCAATATTATGTAAAACATATTTTTAAGGCTATAAAGCCAGAAATGCTGACCTACAGCACCTTTACATTAGTCCATAGGGGATGGTACTCATCTTTAGTAGTACTAAAAGGCTTGGTTTATTTGAAGGGGGGTTCTTTTTTTTTTGTTTTGTTTTTTTCCTTTGTTTGTTTGGTTTTGGTTTTTTGTTGTGGTTTTTTTTTTTTTAAATTATTTTTCATGCTGACATGTAGATGAAACTATCTCGAATAGATGTCTGATTTGCCAGGCAGAAGATACTTATGTGCATTTCTTTCTGCATAAACCCAAGCAGCAACTCTGTTCAGCCAGTGTGTCTGATGGAAGAAAATACCATGAAATGGAGTTGGCCAGTCCATGCCGCGTGGTAATGTAATGCTGGGGTTGGCATAGCTTTGGAGAGTGGCCAAGCAGCAGCAGCAGAGAGTCTTGACAGTGAAATTCAGTGGGGATAGTAGCAAAACACAAAGCCAGAGGCAGTTACAGAGAGCCATATAAGGCAGCACTTGTCACCAAAAGAAAATGAGTAAAAGGTTGTCACTATTTTGTATTTATATTATAAACATTCTGATGATCCCCCACCACAGAGCCTGGTATGAAGTTCGGAAAGGTGCACATGCACTGGTATGACTGTTTTCCCTCCGCTGGACATGACCCACTGATTATGTAGGAATTCCCAGGATTTGCTTTCTCACGTTTCCCACCACTCATATTTTATTCCTTTAAAAAAAAAGAAAAAAAGAAAAAGCCCCCAAAAAACCAACCAACCAAACAAAAAACACACACAAAAACCCACAAAAACCAACCAACCAACCAAAAAAACCCCAAACGAACAAAAAAACCCACCAAAAATCCACTAAAACACTTCCTTTAAAAAATATATCTCTTGCTCTTTCTTTTCTCTTAAAAGGGTAACTGTGTAACCTGTAGAGAAGGATCTCATTCATGTTTGACCACGCATTTGTGTTTTCCCATATTCTACATTCATGATTAATAAAATGACTACATCCTCTGTAGAGTCACAAACTATCTAGACAAAAGAATGACAGCTCTTTGGCCTAGTAACCTTAACATTGTACTTTTAAGCTAGTTCACACTTAACTGATGAGTTATAGCAGTTGGATGAAGGAACAGCTTCTGCATGTCAGAATGATGCAAGTATCCCACAGCACAGAGTACCACTGCACATAAACTGTGATGCAACATAATTTAATAATAAAAATGTAAGCTATAGATGTTTCCCATGGGATAAGAAATACTATCATTTTGATGTACAAAGTGTAATAAATGAGTAATATTACAGAATTTTCATCCACTCTTTGTGAATGGTCTCCAGATTAGAGGGTAGGAGAAATAAAAAGATGCTTATATGCAATCTTTGCAGTCTTTGGGGGATAAAGCAAATAAGAAAATCAAAACTCTTTTGTTTATACTTGAGGGTAATTCAATTTCATCTCATTTAGAACATGACAGAAAGATGAAAACTAAAATGAAAACAGCTTTTGAATTAAAGACAATCTTTTCAAATCAATCAACATTAAAGAAGAAAAGAATTGGAACAATAAGTGAATGACATGCGCTATTGCTTGGAAACTTTTGAAATCTTAGCTTTGTAAACAAAAGAAAATCTTCTATATTTGTGTATTGATGGGACTAATTTCATCACTTAAATTCCCTAAACCATAATACACCGGATGACTCCAGTCATATTCTGTTCATAAAGCTGTTTGAAATTTACTCCCATCTTTCAATATTTGGCTAGTCTTTATATACCTAAATATTCTGTTCTCCTAACAGAGAATATCTGCCATAAAACTTATAAGTAGTTCTGTTTACATCTTGGTTGATGAACACCAACCTATGAAGTGGATTGCAGAAGTGTCCTCGCAGGTTTGTGGAAGAGAACATTCAGAATGGACAGAGCCCAGTAATCCATTAGAATTAATTTATGCACGACATATCAATCTCATAATCCAATCCTTCGTAAGAATTCTGGTGTATAAAAGCTCATTTTATATACTTCCATGTCATTTTGTGAGATTTGAACATTTAATCGGGGAACTTTAAAAACAAATTAAATACTACTACTACACTGTATTTCCCCTGAGAATGCATTAAATTAGGTGAAAATAAAGTGAATTTATATTGCACTAGATTGAATAGTAGAGTGAATTAAAATGGAACTAACTGGAAATGCATGAAATGAGTGGTTTGTACTTCATAATTTCTTTTATGCCACATGTTCAAGTGCAGTTCAAGTATGTGTCCATGCTACGCCTAGTTGCAAGAATATACATAAATATATACACACACAAAAATGGGTATTCCTGTAAGAAAGTTCAGCTGAAGACACTCATGAAACTGGAGTGTTAGGCATTATGGTTGTGATATTGATGGTATGTTCAGATGTTTTAGTGCAAAGACTTTAAAGTCACATTTTAATTAAGAAATAGCATCTTTCTACTTTTTCTACTTATCCACTCTCACCTCTCACACTTTCCCCATGCTGCCCACTTCAGCTGACATATCCTCTATTTGCTCATAAATGTCTCTGTCGCCCTTGTGTTTTTCCCTGCACTACTCCTAAAGCTAGGAATTTCTTGCCTGAAGAAAGTATTGCTCCTCTTTCATGTCTCTCTTCTATGGTTCTACCACAAAACAGACAAAAATTAGCTAACTTTAAATGGCCAATTGAGAGTCATTTGGAGCCTGAGGGACTAATGGAGAAAGACTAGTTTCATATATTTAATCAAAACCTGATTAAAATATATACGAATACAAAAAAGTTTATAGTAACTATCTGAATTTTTCCTCACTCACTACCTTTTGGTTTTTTCTGTAGTTTCTTTGTGGAAGAGGCCATATATAGTTTCTGTTATACACCACCTAGTACAACAGATTGGTTCTCAGAATGTTGGGGCTTTGCTATAGTGGAACTGGAAGAGCAAACAGTAAGGCTGAACTTTTTTCCAGTATTATGCAGTCATTGTAGGCTAGCTCTTATTCCACTAGAAGTCAGCAGAGTAAAATTCAAACTTTTATGAAACAAATCACAAAGTCAAGTTTATTTTCCTTTTTTAAAAAAGAGTAAAAAAAACCACTACAAACTTCCCTCTGTCCTTGAAGTTTTATTACTACCTTCGATGAGAACAGTCAAGTTTTATGAGTTTTTTTCAACTCAGACACCTCAGTATCATGATCAGCCAAGTAAACCTGACATCTAAACTGCAATGCAATCCTAACACAATGTAAAAAATTTTAAAAAAAAAGTGTGAAATTCAACAATCACTTTTTCTAGAATGAAGAGCTTTATTTGACTCTCTGCATTTCTCCATTTTCTTTATACTTAGAGTACACTGTGGAATATTTTTCTGTTCTAAACATAACTTCAACTTGTACATCTGTCATTGACTACTAGCTCTGATGCTTAATAACCATGCTCCATTCAGGAAATATCCATTATTCATTTCCAGTGTACCTTCTGGCTGATTTACTGAATCTACCTTCTGTTGAAGAGTTTTCTGCTAGATTGAATTGGCCTTTATGTGGCAGTGCCTGAGCACCCAGGTTTTTTAGCTTCAGCTTTTTGCCATGCTCTGTGTCTGTAACTCCACTTGACATCAGCCTAAATCTTGGGAATTTCCAACAGGAAATGCTGCCCCCAGTAAGATCAGACACACTCTTGTTGTCTGCAGTTGGTGTTTTATTTTGAACACCAAGCATTCCTCCCTTCATATATCTGAGAGTATTTCAGTTTTGTGATTAAGGCGGGTATTAGATGACCTTTACTCTTCTTTCGCTTGCTTTCCTCTTAAGAGTTAAATGAAAGCCTTCCGTTCCTCTACAGGGTACTTAGAACTAAGGCACTATGGCGCTAGCAGCAGGTTGGTTTCATTACATTGATAGGATACATGTGCTGTTTTTTATCTCTAGCATTTTCTCAGTAATTCAGCACTTTAAAGTCTCAGCTGTCTACCGATCTGCAGACAATTGTTTGGTGTAATACTATCCGGAAAAAGCTGATAAAACACAGATGTGACTAGGTCTCTGAAATTTGTGGTTTGCTAAGTGGGTTTTTTACTTTTTTTTTTTTTTTAAACTTTTTTTTTTTTTGCCATTCTTGCCCATGGCAAGTTAGCTTCCCTACCAGGCATAAAGGCACAGACTTTTATTAAAATGTTGCAACAAGAAGGTAATTGCTAAAATTTAAGAAAAGTTAGTCGAAATATAAACCAGAAACATTGTAACTATTTTCCCAATTTTTCATTATAACCCCTGGCAACCATTTCTCCATGTTTTGCCCATCGTATAGCCAAAAAAAGTTTTCTTTTTCAAAGCCTTCACACTGAAGTGTGTATTTCTGGCAACCCTATACAGATCTGTTTTAAGCAAAATGGATTTTAGGCTCTTTAAGGCACTAAGAGCCAAGAGCTTGGTTTTTCAAAGTGTCTGAGACTTTACAGTCACAGTGAGGCTTGTCTAGATAAAAGATTTGATTGTGCTCGAACAAGATTGGAAGCAATCTACTTAGATGGCAGGATGTTACCATCTCTTAGTGGTTAGTGTTTAGACAAGGACAAATTATATTCACCATAGCATCAGCTGAACACAATTTTTCCTGGCTTCCATTGACCTCTAACTTGTGACTGGCCTCCCGTCCTCTCACTCAGTTATCACAATTCCATTCAAACACAAGCACATTTTGTAATGTAGGCAATTCTTACTGACAGCATAAGAACGTTTGCATGTGCTCAGTTATTTTACAAACTGGCTCACATCATCTCAGGCATTCCTGCATGAGGGCATTGCTTAGACAGTTCACATAATGTAGATGTTTCTTAGCGTGGAAGGCTTTCATTCTGATTATCTGAATTATGTTTTTAATTGTGATGATTAGATTTTTTTATTATTATTTATATAACCAGACTAGTACACCTTTGAATTTGAATGCAATTTATTGGCATTATTGGTTTACTCACATAAGAGTTACCACCAGGACTTCAAGCAGTACAGCTATTTCTCTCCACCCAAAGAAACTCAGTCTCAGCGTTGTAGTAACCAGCCTTACTTAGAAGAGACTGACTTTTCAGCGTGCTCTAGGTTGCAAAGTAAGATGAGAATTTCTAAAGACTAAATAAATGAACATGTCTGAAAGAAACCAGACTATGCTATAATATTCCTATTTAGCTGCAGAGTGTGGGGGAGGGAGTGAAAATTGCAAAAGGATGCTGATTGACATCTGTGTGTCTGTATGATAACTACACACAGCTTTAGTGATTTATGTGCTAGACAGGTTTTCCATTCCGATTCAAATGAAAGGCCATCTTGTAATTAAAGGCTCAGTTTGCAGTTCCTGATTTCTGAAGGAAGAGGGCGTTTCTATTTATTCCAGAAACATTTAGTGGTTACATGCATGGCTGGCAGCAATTTCCCACAATGTGTAAATTAGTCAATCCCAAAGTCAGTAAACTTTTGCTTTGAAGTGGACATTAATGAAGTGCACCATTAGAGCCTAATGATTGTTCACATTTGTATTTTAGGGGCCCCTCTTGCTTTTGATGTCTTAGTGCCTTGGTTTCTTGACTTTAGTTATCTAAATGCCAGGACTGCTAAACTCCTAAGAGAACTCAAAAAAAATTTAATGAAAAAAGTTAGTACTGGCCTGACTGATGTTGGCACTTCAAAGCTGGAACAGACTAAATTGCTGTAGACTGCTTAATTCAAAAGTGCTCCCTTGTGGATGACAGTGCATGGTGACAAAGTTCAATTGGCAACAGGAGACAGGCAAGATCAAAGACCCTCCATTGTAATAGTTTTGTTCCATGAAGAATTGCTTATTGTCAGTAGTTTTTCAAGCCTCTACTGGCTCCAGCTTCGTATCAGGATTCCCTGGTTCAGAACCAGCTTAAATAAATAATTGTAATTACATCCTTCTGATAATACTCTGCAGTTCTAAATGCTGGATGTTGTGTCTCTCTCCAAGGTCCAAAAAAGAAAAGGAACCAGGACTCAGGGAAGAACTTTCTTTTTTGGAACCTTCTTTGTTCAGAAGCACCCAAAATACAAGGTACTGCAGAAAGTTAATGCCGTGTTAGCAGCAATTGAGACTTGCTCCAGACAAAGCCACTGCCCTTCCTACCAGAGCAAGGATGCTGCAGCTTCTAGTTTGCATCGCCCGCCAGTCTGCTTTAATATTCAGTTTAAGATTAAACTGAATATAATCCTGTAAACTGTGCTTTCTGTCTGATTGAGGCCCTAGTCTGAGTGAACTTTTAAGAGACGCTGAACTTCATGCTGACAATGTTAAGGCTACAGAAATCTCAGAAATATTCATCCACAGCATCCTGCATCTTTGTTTTCCTCTCCTGACACTTATACTTCTGGAAAATATAACTTTTTTTTTCCAGTCAGAATCAGAAAGAGGTATTTTCTGAAATTAACCAGTTACACTGGAAATCATGTTCATTTTCAGTATTTTTGTTATTAGTTTTTTTCCCCCCAACAGTGTTCACCATCTGTAAGGAACTGCTGAAAGACAAGAAAGGCACTACCCCTCAGTAGTAGTATTCAGGGATATTGTCTCATAAAATGTACATGATATTGTCAGAATTGCTTGTCTTGAACTAATTATGAAAACATGTTTGGTGACAACTAAGGAAGCCTCTGTGTGATCATTTTCATGCATCATATTGACAGAAGTTACTTTTATTTTTTAATAATCACAAATGACAACTTTTTTTCCCAGAAAATTTCATCATGCTTAGCACAAGCTGAGCAAGTGGAAAGGAGGGATGAGCAAGTGCACTTAGAAAGAAGGTAACAAATTCATTGCAATTAAATCACATCTGCAGTGGACCTAGACCTGTTGATCTGATTTTATTGATAGTTTTAATTTAAAGAAACCAAAAGGCAGCATAATGTTTCAATCCTTCCTTAAAACTCATTTATGAAGAGCGTCAGAATTGTGGTTGGCTTACTTCTTCTTTTTTTTTTTT
>VZRE01008489.1:14687-56901 GCA_013396775.1 Cephalopterus ornatus | reverse complement strand
TTTTTTTTTTTTTGTTTTGACAAGGTTAAAAAAGCATTTTAAACAGGATTAGAAATGTACTATGTCTGTGCAATTTAGCTCTAGCGACTTCATGGTTGTAAATTATGATGGAACACATCATTAGCTGCAGACTTGTATGTTCTCCCTTAATCATGCTGAAGTACACATAAGCCCCAGCTGAGCAATTATGAATAATTAAATCAATTAGAGACAGTCTAACACCAGGTCTTGTGGCTAAACTGGTGTCAGCATCCATAATATTTTAACAGTAAATGCAAATGTGTGCATTTGGGTGGAGGGAAGGATGTGGACAAAGGCTTATACAAATGCCAAAGCATGTTGCTTAGTGATGGCTTTACAATAATATCATGAAGATTATAAGCTGCCTTCCCAAGGAAAACAATGGTAATGAAATTCCAATAAAATATTTTTGCACAAGATTTAAAGCTTAGAGATGAGTTAATTAAAAAAGGATAAAGTGCAAGGCCTAAAAAATATGCTGAATAAATTAGGACTTTACATTCACCCAAAACAAACACTTTCCTTCATCGGTTGTGCCCAGCCTCCTTTCTTTTGACACAACAGTTTTCTGCAACCTGATGCTAAAAGCAGATAAATGAACCAATACTCCTGCCTCAGAACTCCATCAGGAAGAAAAATTACACATTTTCTCTACATTTTATAGAAAGAGAGAAAACTGAAGAAAATATGGAGATTTTGTACATTAACTAGACTGTGATAGGTCAATCAGACACCTTGTAGAGCAAGCCCAATTTGTTTGCTAACAGAAAAACAGGTTTTAGACATCTCTGCACTCTTTCTAGGATATAGATTTGAAAGAGCCCCTTTATTCTCTTGCCACAATGTGCCAAACCTCTGCTGTGCAATGATCTGCTCTTCTCTGCCAGCCTACAAATGTAGCACTTTTTCTGCCACCGCATCATGAACGTGTCTGCAACAGGTCTGAGTGCTTCTGCTACCTCATTCCTCCCAATGAGAACGAGAGGACAGTTTTGGCTCTCTCTCACCTTGACTTCTTGTGCAGGGAAGTGGCATATTTCTGCTTCCTCTAGATTAACTACAGCCTAATGAAGCAACTCAGAATCAGCACCTATTTAGAAGGCTGGTCTTGCAAGTGTATGTTTAACTTTAGGAACACATTTCTATTCTATTCACTGAGGTCCAAAGCAGCTCCTTGAAGATATTTAAGTGCTCTCCTGACCTAGAACAATAGTCACGAGGAGCTATGTTCAAGACTTAGTATCTCCACAGAAGCCAATAAAGACTGAAAGGAATGATTAGTTGGTTTTTTCTACAAATCTATTTATTTTATAAACAAAATTACTTAGAAGTTGTATTTACTATAACTTACAAAACAAGAGATTGTAAAAATACTGATTCTGCAGTTGTTATTATCTGAGAATGTAAAGAGTCATTATAATCTCCATCACACAAACACAGGTGAATCAAATGTCCTGCTTTGAGAAGGCCCAGGGTATCTTGAAGCACTTTCCAGTTGTTATTATAGGAAACAATTTAATAGGAGAATGTCTAATGATCATAGACATATTAAAAGAATTAAAAATATTTAATGGATATTGTATTTAAGACTTGCTCAACATACAAATTGCATAGATACACTCAGTTTGTTCATCCCTCATGAGATGACATGTTACAATTGCAATTATTAAAGCCCATGTGGCAAGTCAGGGAGGGACTCAGAGATAGATTCTGTTTCCACAGCATCAGCCCACTGTTCCATCTGCCAGACAGTTCCGCTTCTTTGTCCCTATGCAACTTGATCACTACTGAGTAATTCTCGTATTTCGTGGTGTCATTTGTAAGAAACAGAGGCTCACACATTGCGCACCACCAAACACAGAATATTGTGGTAGACAAGGAAAGCTTTACCTTCCTCTTACTTGTAGAGAGTAGGTCAGCTTCTCTGTAACATAAAATCTTGGACATTTTCACTTTTGAGTAGGATTTTGTTATGTAAAAACTATAATTAGTTGTGTCCCAACAGCACTACAAAGTCTGCTAAGAAAACATTTAATGCAGAAATCAAAATATAAACTACATGTCAAGAAAAAAATGTCCAAACCTTTAGAGATGGCATTTATTTCTCTAGATGTGACATTTTGAGCTTGCCCATATGGTCTACTCACCACTGTTTGTAGTGAAATATCTCTCCAAGGGAACTCCTTCTCCTGGAATAAGGGGTCTCTTTCTAGAATGTTGACTCTTATTCAGAAATGTAGTGATTGTTCCAGGATTAAATTGCTATTCTGCTAGAATAGACTACCCCTGAGTGGCCATTCTACCATAACTATTGCGGTGGTTTTCCTCTTTAGACAAGCCCTTGTGGAGTTGAGGGGACTGGAGAGGTTCCAGAGCAAAAACTATGACCGAGAATGTCTGAAAATAAGGCTGCAGCTACAATGACATGGGGCTTTTCAAGAAAGAATCCTTGCCAAATTTCTTCTTCTTCCTCTTCACCCTATGGGAACTAATTAGCCCCAGCAGTCTGAACTCATACAGTCTTCTGAGGACCTGCATAAAGCTGCTACAGGGGCTTAGTGCTCCCTCTCATGGGAATGGTAGTATTTTATACTTACTGCTTTTGCAGAAGTGCAGATGAGAGAGGCAAGTGTGATTCAGGAGGGCATAAAACCCTGCCAAAGAATAGGACTATTTAAATATTTGAGTGATTATGCTGCTTCAGTCTGACCACAAAGCTATTCAGAGGTGCCAGAGATGGATCTCTGACAGCCAACCTGAGCCCTGCTAAGTCTGGTGAGAATAGTGTGTTGATACCTGTACTGTTTCTGCATAAACCAGCTCAGGTAGGAAAAAAAGTCTAATTTTTCAGGTACTTTGCCAAGAAAAATAATCCTTGTAGGTGAACTAGCTAGCAGTAGTGCCAGAATCTTTTCACTCCTCTCCCTTATGTGGTGTAGACATATTAAGCACGAATCAACTGGCAAAAAATTATATGATGATGATGAGCATTTGAATTTGAGGATCTTACATATGTAATCCTAGTCATTCAAATAATTCCATGTGAAATTCCTCCATGGAACTGGTTTGATGGGGCAGGATTACTTTCTGAAGGACTGGCAGATAGACTTTCTATAAAAGAAAGATATGCTACTTCTGTGGTTAGTGGTTACCGCAAAATCAAATCCAGTTTGCAATTTATCATTTCTTAAAAAATCCAGAAAGCTCTGAGGCACCAATGTATATATACACACAATAAAAAACTACACTAGCCTGAATGAGCATTTCAAATACCAGCTCATATTTATGCTGATCTTGGTAAAGGGTAAAAATTTAGAACAGAATAGAATAGAATAGAATGGTATAGAATAGAATAATCTTTTAAAAGACTAGTAAGCATTCGATTTTGTCTGAAATGCAGTACTTGCTCCACTACAAAATAATTTGCAATATCCATCAAAGTTACTACTGCTATCAACCATTTTTTACTATGTATAGTGCTGTATCTGAAAACCCTGTGAGAAAAATTCTAGCCCTTATAAAGTCTGTGGCATAACTGCCAATAACTGAAGGAGCCAGGGTATTACAGCACTGTTTTTGCAAGCAAAATTGCAAATTTGTTAACATATCTTTAAAAACACATTTTTAAGTGATCAAATGATTAAAAGATTAGAATATAATTACATCTTGGCTAAAAATTCATATCGCATGGAAATAAATCCTGAAAAAAATATTAAAACTGTCCAGTTACAGGAAAAAGGAGTCTGCCTGGTTTTGTTTTTCTATACTGCCCTTAGGGAAAAGATAATACTGGAAAGAGAGCTCCTATATTAGGCTGTCATTATTACTGCTTTAGTTGTTCTTGCTGGTGATTACATACTCAAGGTGAACTGATTTCATGAAAGTAGCAGGGATTTTTTCCTGAGCAAAAAGAAAGGGAATAAAATTGAAAGAAAATTTATTCATGTTTGGATTTTTTATTTGTTGGTTTTCATTTTGCTTTTCCTTAAAACATTTTCTTCCAAATGCATTGGCTTGTTTAATGTTTTGGCAGTCTGAGTGACTACCGGTCTGCTGTGACATTATTCGTACAAGTTTTTAAAGTTTTAGCCTATGCATGTGGAACAAAGTTTCCTCAAATCCAAAATCAAGCCATAATTATTTTGAATTCTCTGGGATTTTATTTAACAGATGTGTCTTGCCTTTGGTAAGAAGAGATGCATGAGTGCATCTGTAACCAATGTCACAATAGTTTTATGTCTTGAAGAACCATTTTCTATTCCTTCTTTCTCATCTGTTGCTCCTAGGAGAAAATAAACCGTAATTCCTTATTATTTAGTGCAGTGTATTTTCTTTCTCTCCTTCAAGTGCACTGAAGTGGTGGTAAGGCAACATACTTTTCTGTTTTCTCCTTGGCTACATATTCCTTTGGCAGGAAACATGGAATATTGTCCAATGATCTAGGATATGCCTTGTGAGGACATTAAGATCAAATATGCAACTAGTTCAGTCTTATATTTCTGGAAACAGTTTTCATATAAGAAACTTTAATTTTCTGCAAAATCTAGTAAGGTAAAATCTGCATACTTAATGTAAGGCATGCAGATTTGACTACCTTTTGATGACTGGTAGCTCCATTAGCTTCTCTGAAGTCATACACTAAAGTCACACTTGTTAGGATCAATCCTTTCCTACTTTGCCTTGCATAATGCTAATTAATTTGCTTGCAGTTGGACAAAGTTGCTACTTTGTCATTAGTCTTAGTTTGCCATATTAATTGGAGTCAGCTATCAAGTAGAGATACACAGCAGTGCCATCCAAGATAAAACACTGCATCAGAGGATAAATCAGGATATCTTAGATTTGTTTTAATTATCTTTTTAGGGGTTTATTCTAAATCAGTTTTCTTACTGGAAACCAGAATTAATCTGAAATCATTCTCACTGCACATCACTAGGTATATCCAGAGTATGACGCACCGTGTGATGGAAATAGGCATGGCATGAATGAATTATTGTGTTTGTTCAGACACTTTTAGCAGGCAAAGGTAGAATTAGGGTCAAAAACACTGCGTTCGAAAGTAAATCAGACTTCGCATGAAGCAGGCTCCCAGAAGCTGCTGGGTGTCATTGCAGAGGTGCCTGCAGCAGAAGTATCTTTTTTTGTCTCTGAAGTGTTTACTGTCTAGAGAAAGGAGTCCTCTACTTCAGGAAGCTACATGAATCAAAAAAACCACAAAAAAACAAAAAAAAAAACAAAAACAAAAACAAAAACAAGCAAAAAAACCAGGAAAGGAGTTTTCAGGTGAGAGAGCAGGAACTTTGAACAAAGAGGTATGAACAAGAAAAAAAATCTAGGACTCCTGATTATCATAGTAAACTTGTTTTCCTAATGTCTTAATTATATGCAAAATGACTACAAGAATCAGATGGTATATTTATTTTAAAGTGACATTCCAATTTTTTACAGACATTATTAATGTAGCATGATTAGCTGGCCTGGAGGGGAAAATTGAGGATAAATTGTATGGTTATCAACTGCAGGTTTATTGGTCTGAGACTTCCACCACAGGGAGTGGCTGCTGTATGGAATTGATAAACACAGAGATTTATAAGGTCAAGTTTTACGAGTCTACAGATTCCTTGTGGTGTATTACCACATCCTTATTACAAGCCCCTGCTGCTGTCCAGCCAAGCCAACAAGAGGTAATATATTACACTTGCTTGTCTGTTCTTCAGGTTTTTTTTCAAAGGAGAAGAGGAACAGGTCAAAATAAAATACAGCTTTCTGGGACTGTAGTTGCAGCCTTCTTTGGGCTTTGGGAAGTGTAAAGCAAAGTGTCAAGAACTGGGGAGTCAGTCATGAAAAGGTGTGAAAAAGTGACTTTTTTGTGACATTGAGAGAAACAAAAAGTTAAAATCTTATGGAGGTAATGATTTTGTTTTCAGAAAGATGAAGAGTTGCATTTAACAGTGACATCTTTAGCATAAACAGACTCAGTGGCTCAAGTACAGTAAGATAAGTAAGCCTAAGACTAACTAAGCAGCTGATGTCGTGCTAAATGGTCATTTCTAAAAAACATCTAATTCGGGAAAATATGAAAAATCAGCAAATTACCTGGTCAATCTAAGGTGTTTGTACATTTGATAAAGCTGTATATAGTTTCAGCAAGCTATTTGTGAGATACGTTAATAGGACTACTAATGTGTCTGTGCTATAGCACCACACAGAAAATAGTGTCTGTGGGCTTTTATTCAATCCTTTCCACAATTGTTTCCTCTCTCTCATATCAACAGAGAGCTATTGCATGTGCTGATGATGGCATTGATTGAAACACACTCATCTCATGGCCAATTAATATCCGATATGCCAACTAATGAAAACACTATTGTTGGGGTTTTTTCCAAATTCTGTGATATGTCAGAAGAAGGGACATGACTAAGATGCTCTATGCAAGTACTTCAACAATTATTTAACTCAAACTAACCGCATCATGCTTTAGATGGGCAAAACTGATGCCAACATATTCATTCTGTCTATTCCTTAGTTAATGCAAATTTTTTTTGTTATGAAACCACAAACTTTCCAGTTGTGCGGGATTCATGCAACTTGTGTTATTTCAGTGGCTTTGCATTGAGTGCCCGAATAAAGGGACAGCTAGATGGAATGATAGTGTAAATCCTTCTTGATTCACACAATATATAATAAGGCCAATTGACTCATTGATAAAAGATACGGGAGTGGAATGATACCTCTATAAGTTTGCCATGTTCTTAGTGCATTATTCATGTGCAACATTGTTGACACTTATATAAACAAGTTATGTTCTGTCCCTAGAACCTGATTCCACGTTGTGCCAGAAATTAAAGCCTAACAAGAAAACAACAAATAAACTTTCGAAGCATTCATTACATTACTATCTTATTATGCAATTGTGAGCATCCTTCATCGTGTTCTGCCTTGCACACAATCAACAGCATTGTAGAGTGGATGTATCTCTGATCTTTAGCCCTTAATCAGTTGCAGAAGTCATTTATTGCCTGAGGTAGTAAACATTAACAGAAACATAACTTGAATGGCCAAATTCTTGTCCACAGACATATGTCCTCATATGTTCTCAGCCACAGACTACAGAAATCCTTGATGTTGATAGTGAAAAAAGAAAAGCAGACTAACATTAGTACAATCAGAGTTACATTACAGTACACAGATTGAAAGAAACTGCTTTATGGTATCATTCCAGTCTTTAGGAAAATATGATCATCCAATGGAAATGGCTCATTTACAGTACAATTTAGCAAGGACAGTGGACAAAAGGTGGTTTCAAAAGTAGATCTTTTTTTCCTGGAGTGATAACAGTGGCAAAGTGTTGCATCAGCCAAAACCAGCTGCTTTGAATATAAAATTATTCAGAATACTGAAAAAGCAAAAATTGAAAGAAGAATGAATTATCAGTGCTTTCAGGATTATTTTATTATAAGAATGCCTCTTAAAATCCTACTATTTTAAAGCTAGCTCAGTAAATAACCTTACTTGTATACAGGTGCATGTGTACATTCTGCCTTCTTCCATCAACAAAAACAAACAAACAAACAAGAGTAAAGTAGTGGATTTTTTTTTTTTTTTTTTTTACTATCTCTTACAACTTCTTTACAACTTTAAAACTGAAGAACTTTAGGTTATCCACTCTGACACTGATCTAGCTCTAGTCCTCTAGACACATAACTGCATAAAAATTACTTAGGGTCAGAAATGAAGGCATTTGATTTGATGTCTGGGCTATCTGCTGAGGATTTTGGAGAAAACGGAATAGAAAGGCATTGATGGGGAGATAATTCTTTTTTCTTAAAGGAAAGAAGAATCTCTTGAAATGTTAAAATTAGTAAAAATGTAATGGGAAGGTGTTGATAAAAAAGAAAAAAGTGGGAAATAAGACATAAAATTGTGAACATTAAATAAGGTGGTTGAGAAAAAGGAACAAGTGGCAAGAACGAGAAAAGTGTCAAATTACTCAGCTCTTTTATAAAGTAAATACGATAGTAAACTTCTCTTTCTCTGAGTTTTTACCCGTCCTCTGGATATGACGGTTTGGTCAGTGTTTTGTGGCTGCAGAGATGACTGTCGAGTGACACAGAGGCTTGGAAATGAGGTGAAGTTCTTCAGATGACAGACAGCCTGTGAATTTGATCTCTGCTGCCTTTTGCTGGTAGAGATGATAGAAAATTGGAAAATATCTTCTCTCTCATGAAAAGAGCATACATCATGTTGGTGACTTTGGACTTAAGAAACAAGTATTTAAAAGATAATATACACTAGTTTTAAGGCATTTATGTAAAATGAGTGACAATTTATAGAAAAAAATGAGATAGAGTACAGTGCAGGAAAAAAGATTCCAATGGATGAAACAGTGCAACTGGAGAATATAAGAAAAAGAAGGAAGAAACTAACAGTGAAAGCAAGAAAAAGAGGAAAAGAATTTTTTTCTTTCACTTGGTTTTTGTCCTTGTTCTTTCAATCTTCCTGCTCTTTTCTATTTCTCTTCCCTTCCTCTTTTTTAACTCTCCTTCCTCACAGATTTTTTTCTTTTCCTCCTCAGTTTGGAACTGAGTGGGATTTATGTTTAAAATAGAATGGTTTCTACCCTCACACTCAAAACAGACATTGAAAGAGATCTCTGTATGGCAGAGAGGAGAATGGAGGACAGCTTTTTATGTCATGCAATATTGGTTCAATACTGAAAGAGAAAAATTCTGTAAGGTTGTTTAATATGTGTTTCCTGACCCATGGGACTTGTCAAATCCTCAAACAGTTCCACTTTATTAAGAAGTAGTTAGAGACTGGAAAGTGCTTTGACCTGTTGGCACATCCTGAAGAGCCTCAGAGATTCTTTTATACTTAAACTCAGCATTGAAACAACATTAAACCATTGAAACTTCCAGCTCTTTTTGTTTTCTATTATCTTCTCCAAGCCTTAAGAGAAAAAAAGTGTTTTGTTTGTTCCTATAACTGTTGCCAGCTTTATGCATTATTGCATTTTTCAGCCTGTTCATTGAGCTCAAACTAGGTCAACATCAATTTTAAAAAAAGAGTTGGCTATATTATTTGAACATCAAGCATTACAGTAAAGTCAAAATGATATACTTGATACAAAAAGGGGAAATAAATCTGAAACATAAATGCAAAGGAAATGCAGAACTCCTATTCATACAGCTACTAGTAACTTTATTCAGTTTATAAACTGTTCAAGCCTGGACAGTTGAACAGATACCTAGATCTTAAAATCACAGGGAAATTCTAAATCTTTGCTCTCTTATTTGGAAGCACAGCTCAACCATTTCTACTCCATAGTGCCATATGGTGTTAGGAATGGACAAGAGACAGATAAAAAGACCTGTCATAGTCACAGTTGCCATAATAGCCAATCTAAGTCTCTGTTTACATTGTAAAGAAACAGAAAATGTCCACAGAAATTGTGGATTTGTTTTGTGCAGATACATTCAGCAGAGCAACATTATCAATACCCTCCTAGATCCAGTGGAGCATAACACAGCTGACTACTGCAGAAATGTTGGCAACTAAGAAGCTGGACTACTGTTATCCAACTAGAAGCTTGACCCAAAGTTTGGTGGATCAGAGAAGAAGTTTGTATGGATTTCAGTGAGTTTTGGATCAGGTCCCATCTCTTAATTCCTCTTTGCTTCCACAAGGTTTTACACTCATGCATTTCCACTTATTTCAAGTGAAATTGCTCCTGACATACCATTATAACTGAAGACGTCCAGCCCTATAACGCTTATGTTCTTCCTGATTCTCAAACCTTGTACCTGGTATTAAAATTAGAAGCCATATAGTGATTTTGAAGTCAGTGGAGCCATTGTCTTCAGCAGAACTATGCATTAAAACTAATACATGATTTGCCCATTATATCTCCACGACGTGGTCATAATTCTCTTTCTAGCAATCAAGAGCTATTTGAAATCGGGACTTACTACTACTTAAATGTTATGTACTTAATCCTGATAGAATCAATGGAAAGAGATGGGCATTTTCAGCAGGTAACTCATGCTAACTGTTTTAGGACAGAATGAATCATTTTCTAGAGTTAGCTTCTTCTTTTTACTAAGTGGGGGAATGGGGAAATTAATTAAATTATCCACCTAATTTTCATAACATACTTCCTAGACACAACACTGCATTGAGTTCCTTTGCAAGGAACAAATGTGACCACATTGTACCACAATAAGAGAGCAGCCCAAATGAGATAGAGTTGGCTCTTTCTTCTGGGTGACGAAAAGCTATTTTGTAATGGTATACATGAAATTCTCAGCTACACTTTGCAGCTTGTAAGCTTTAATTAAGAAAAACAAAGGGGAGAACAAACTAAAATATTGCATGCAAATATAAACATCGAAAGAAAATTATAAATTGCATTTAGAAAGCGATATTTCTATTTTTCACTTTCTGAGTTTTTTCTCTCCCTAGTCAGTGAGAGCCCTGCTATTTTCATGACATTGGTGACTAACATGAAGTGGCAGGCAGTGTCTGGCCCTAAGTTTTTCATAAAATACTTTTGTTTCTCATCACCTCATCCTTTCTTACTCAAAGACTACTTCTGATGTTCCAAGTTCTGATTCATTCTTATATAAAGCCCATTGATCAAAGATACTTCACATTTGAAAGACATGAAAAATAATCACAAATAAGAATCAAAGACCTAGAGTTTTTAAATGGAGAATGAATATGCAAGATTGATTTGTGTATTTGTGTCTCTTTCTTCACAGGTCTTCGCTCTTGACATTTGACAAGATTTGTAATCTAGATGTTGGAAGAGTGCATCTAGATACGTGTAGGAACTATATCCTAATTTTTTTCCTGAAGACCCAACATTTTAACTGCTTCCCTTCTGTTAGGCCATCCATCTTAGGATCTAGATGACTTAGTATTCTAGGTGAAGTCCTGGTTTGCATGTCAAGCTGCTCCTACCTGGCAATGGCTAGGTCATTTTCCATATTGCCAACTGAAACTGTGATGGTTTCAGGATAAAGGAAGGTTAAAAGAGGAACAACTGCCAGCAGGAGAAGAGATGAAGGTGTTTCAGGAAATTAATGGTTTGGCTTGGAAATTAAAGTTTTGATTTTACCCGGGAGTATTATCACTGAATTCCTCTGGTGTACGGTCAGGCCATACTTAAATATTTCTCAGATGCTGGAATACTTACCTAGCCCCAAAACTCCAGGGAAAAAGGCACAACAAAGCTCCACAAAAGCTTTTGCTCTTAGATTTGCATCTCAAACTGTGTGCCAGTTTATGCTTCACAAAGTGGATCCTTGTCAACAAAATAATACGTCCTTTCCTATTGGCTCTTCCAATTTTTAACTAATCAGCCACCAGTATCTAGTTCTTCTGACAGCTTGAGCTTCCTGTTTTAGGTTCAAATACTGTGAAATCTCTGGTTGTGTCATAGTAGTAGATCAAAATATGGACCTTATGGAAATCCACGCAGAATAAGACTCTTAGCAGATTTTAACTAGTAAACTCTACAGTAGTTTAAAGGACACAAATGGAGCAGTTATGAAATCATGTCTCAGGCTTGAGTCAACCATCTGTAGCGTATATCACTCCTTAAGGCATTTCTTGAACACAGATAAGAATAATATTAATTATTCGTATGTACCTGCTGTGCACAGGAGCATTACTATACGTAATGGACCAAGAAAGATTGCAGAGAAAATCAGAGGGAGACATTGGTTGGATGTTAACATTAAGCCAAATAATGAGCAACTAAAGTTAGGCTTCTATAACATGAAATATTAGACAGTTTAACAGTGACAAGTCTCATCGGTCTACTTCTTCTATCATGTGCTTTCACTGTGGTAGTGCAGAGCAGACTCATCTTGATCCGTTACTGAATTCTACTGTTGAGGGGAAAACACTGAGTTAAAATACATTTCCTCTTTCCTAAAAGCTATATTAAAAATCCTCTCTTCTTTTATTATTATTATTTAGTTAAATCTCTAGTTGTAAACAGAGAATTCTTTCAATCAAAGCTCATCTGTGATTATGGTTTTCACTGTTACGGTCTAATTGCTGATATAGCCATATGTATATACATGAAGCAGCCGTGATTGCTGTCTCAGAGTTGTGCTTGCAGACACTAGTGATGACCCTCCGCTTCAGAAGGCAAACACTGAATGTTGGGGAGCTGCTATCAACGCAGCAACACAAGTTCTAGCGACTTTTCTTGTTAGAGGTGTAAATTCAAACCACATTGGCAAAGACAACAGACCTACTGCAAGTCACCATTTGCACCTGAGAAGTGTAATGCCTAATTGAAGCCATTTCACCAGCTCAGATTGAAGATCACAAGGCATTACTTGACTACAGAGGAGCTTTGCAATGATAGAGCAGTGGCTGGGGCTGGATATAACTAGGGAAATCCCCTACACAGGACAAGGTGTATGTTTATCTCATTGCACATGTCCCAGTGTGATAAGAATAATGCTTATCTGAAGAATCAGTAAAATATTAGCTGCTTCCTCCCTCAGTACATTTAACATGAAGTAATGATGTAGTTTGCCAAAAACAAAGGTGAGGGAGAGCAAACGATGTGTGAACCCTCAGTGGATGGTGCCATCGTGTTTCTACTCATTGTCATTCTGCCCAGGGATTATAGTTTTGACAAACTCTGAGTCAGCCAGTGGTTGTGTTCGGGGGACCTGAGCTTTTCTGAATAACACATGCGCTACAGCTGCAGTTGAAATCTGTTTCATATTTAGTGTAACAAATTATGCAAAGTACACCAAATAAGACCCATTTCAAATTCCAGTGGGCCTTTCTGAAAACATTTTAGAGAAATGTTTTCTTTGCTGTTTCCCTTCTGCTCTCATTAAAAAGGTGAATCACTAAAAGCAATTGTGTAACAAAACAACAGTCTGTTCAGAAAACAGCATGATAGGCCATAGAACTTCCAAAGAAAAGTCTTCATGTCTTTTATATTAGTGAAAGTTTGACTGCATAATCTGGAATGAACACTTGGCTTAGCAACTGCACATTGCTAGCCAACAAGAAAAGTTTTAAATATTTCTCACCATAATATATTTTAAACTACTCTTCTTAACATTTCTCTCTACTGAATATTTCTTTTTATTTACAAGGAAAATACCATGAAGCATCAACAAGACTGAATTATTCTGAGAATTGTTTAAAGAAGAAATAATTAGAAATATTTTGGGGAGGGAGGAAATTTAAAAGACGGGAAGTAAAGAGATGTTCCTGGCTCAGATCAAAACTCAGTTGGTGGTTACCAAAAGTTAGAGCAATTTTTTTGGGTTCCTTGGAGGACAAAGTTTCGTTGTTTGTTTGCTTGCTTTTTTAACATGACATTAACTTCATATTGTTAACCTCAGATGTTAAAGTCATGTCAGGCCACAGAAATAATGATACTTAGAAAACTAAGTATTTGGGAGCTTTCTATTTGTTGGGGTTTTTTCCTTTTAAAACAAAACAAATGAAACCAAAGCAAAACAAAAACAAACACCACAAAACCAACCTTGAGGTTTGGAAATTTTCTGTCTAATGTAATCACATGGCTCCAAAACAGGGGTTTTACATGGAAGTATCACGTATCACAGCCATGATAAAAATTACAAGAACAGGGAATACTCCTAATTAGTGGTTAGTGATGGAATGAGAGAAAAGTAAATCTGACTAAGGGTCTTGAATTTGGAAGTTATTGAGCCATCCCTGTCTTGGCATAAATGTCTGTGGGAAAAAGGCTGCTCTATTTGTGTGTCCTGTATCGTATTGGTAGTTACTCATAAGTGTCTGTGGTGTCAAGATGCAGGACTCTATGAGGTCATTTGGCTCAGCATCCCCAGCTGCTCACTGGCTAACATCATAATACTAATCTTTATTGGTAAGTCTATACAGCCATGTTGGTTTATGGCTCAAGCCAGCATGCAAGACTCAATTCCCCAGCCGTCTATACTGCTCCTATAAGTTGTCTCACACTTTGGCTCAGACCTGGAACAGGAAAGTAGATTTGCCAAACAAGGAGTGAATTAAGCAGTATAGATAAAACTGAAACTACGATGAATAAAAATCCGTACATGGGCACAGCTAATGAAGTATCTCTATACCCTTTGATATTGGCTCCGTGACTTCAACCAGCTACTGTCATGTAAAGGCCTTCACCTCACCAAGTGCTGGAAAAAGCTTGCATCCCAATAAGATCTTGGGATAACTCCTGTTGCATTTTTCTGCCTTTTTGGCCATGTCACCAGACAAAAAGAAGGCAACAAGCAGAAAAAATACTAGAAAATTTGAACTTACTCAAGCTCAGGGATAAATATGAAGGAATTCCCTTTCTGATTCCAGCATAAGGAAAAGAAGTTAAATGTTCATTCTCAACAGCATCTTTTGCCTTGTCTTTGTAACCTATAATGAGCATGGTATTCTCTACAACGTTTTTACTATTTCCTTAATTTCAAGGGAATGTTTAGGTTTGGGTTTTTTTTTTTTATTTTGACTGAGTTGGCATCTTAAGCTATCTTGTTAGGTAAAAAAGACAAATTGTCAACAGAAATACATTGTTAAATCATCTTTTTACAATCATTTCTGTAAGATATCCAATACACAGCATGTCAGCACTATAGAAAATTAGAAAGTTTCCTTAGCACATTTATATTTATATTCTATAAAATGTAGCCTAGACGGCACTACTTGGATTGTCATTCTTCTATTGCTGTATTGTTCATCAAATATTGCTATTTCTCAGTAAAGCCTAACAGTTTAAGATGGAATTTCACTATTTCTTTTTTGCTGACATATTGCCTTAGAAACTCAGATGTGATCCAGTTCACTCAGTATTATTTCTGTCTCATCACAACTGCTTTCAAAGCAGTATTCAGTATAAACTCCTAAAAAATATAGGGATTAAGTATGCTCATGTTACTGGATGGAAAAATCCCATTCTCCTGGTAAACGTGTTTTGCTCATATTTCTAGCCTTTCGGTCTCCAACACAATATGCTTCTTAGGCAGTAGCACCACCATCACTTTGTGTTTGTTGGTCAGCGCTGACAGCAAGGCTGGTGCTGTACCAAACCTTGGCGTTAAGGTAGAATTGCGTTGAAGTGTCCATCACTCTGTGTGTGAGTAAATGTCCAGAAAGTTAGCTAGCTTCAGGACTGGCACTGTTTTCCTCTAGCCAGACCGCCGTATGCCTTGCTCTGGTTAAATTCCCCCTGTCCCTTGATCCCATGGGCATCAACATGGGAGTGCTGCTCCCACTGCCAACCTGAGCTACAGGGAAGAGCACGTTGAGGAGCCGCACTGACCATTCCACCAAGACACCGCTGTCCTCCCCCTCTTTTCTCATTATCTACTAATTTTGTTATGCTTTCCCATAAAGAAAACAAAACAAAACAAGTAAACTCATCTGGCAAGAATTACTCTTCACCAAGCAATTGTGGTTCATAGCTCTGTTATCCTCTGAGGGGAGAATTTTCAAAAGAATTCAGCACTAAACTAGTTCAAAGACTGTCAAAATCGATGTTATTTTTACCACTGGCTAACCAAAGTTAGGTTAATGTTGGCAGGTTTAGTGCCCCTTAATTCATTCTTGTGTATAGTTTCTTCATTATTTTTAAGGAATAATTTAAAATTCACGGCACTTTCATTTTCAGTGGGCTTTATTCTTATTAATGTCTATCAAGGGAACTGAGTTTCACATCTAATGCTGGGAAGATTACCAATTCCTATCCTTTGTTTATTTATAAAGAAACCCTCCTCCCCATATATATGTAAAAGCATATTTTCTTCCGAGTGCCTCTAGGAAGAAAATTTTGATTTCCTATCTGTAAGTTTTAAATGACCTTCTGTTGGACTGCATTTATTCCTACTTCTCTTTCTCTCTTCTCCTTATCGTTGTCCATATTCATCTGTATTCAGCACTGACCTTAGATATTTATTATTTTCAATTTTTTCATTTTCATAAAGAGTGTAATCTGTTGCTGCTCACAGTGGCTCAGTTCTTACGCACACTATTCAGTTCAGATCTGGTCATATTTGTAACTACCTTGATATTTAAATTGTTTTGGCTTTGGCTGTGGCCATGTGGCTCTGGATAGTTTGACACACTGGTGCAAAAATAGCATAGAAGAGGTACACAACATTTACTAAGGATGTACAGAGTACTCAGTTTTCAGATGCCTTCAGTTTTTCACAGCTATTATTGATTGTTTTCAGCTTTACATTCAGCTTTACCTATTATATTCCTTGTATATATGACTTGTATTGTCGGATTATAGTTGTGAGCTTGTTTTTGGTTATGACACTATGGATATCTCATCTTTCTGTAGATTTCTTTCCTGCACTTGAACTTAGATTTCACTTCACAATCTACCCATTAGAATTTTCATTATGCCTCCAAAGCCATAATCATTGTCAGATGCTGTATCATTCCTCTTGATCTCTTGACATATTCCTCAAATATATATACAGACATGGAGGTAATTAAACGCATGTATCCTCACTGTTCTTCTTCTCTTGTTTCAGAAAACCCTATCTTCCCTTTTACTTTGGAAGTAATGACATCTGAGTTAACAGAACTCTATTCAGCTGCTATGGTTTGAAGTATATTCAACAACATTTTCATGTTTACCAGTGCACCTCCTACTACAACGGAAATTGTTTCATCCAAACAGACTATTGCCTCCTTGAGACATCCAGAGAATCAAAAACCTGACTCTTTCTACTGCCATGATGAAAATCACACACTCTGGATGTGTTTCTTCCATTTAGCCAAGGCCTGTCTCTTTATTCTGAAGTTTCCTCAAAACCAGTGCCCAAAGCAAGATCTTCTGGAGGCTAAAATTCAATAACATCAAATTATTAAATTTGTCCAACTGCAAATGATATTTCAGTCATGAAAGAAAGTGTATGGTACAATCTGTTCTCTGATTAAGAAGTTGAAGGTATTAGAACTGCACAGTATTTGTGATTGTTAACATAAGGCCGATCAATGGAAGCTAGTTGAAATCATGTATGGTGTTGGAAATTATCTGTAGTCTGAAATTATGTATATTAAGCATCTCTAGGTAAAATTATAAAAGATCAAGGCAACATGTTCATTTAGTTGCTTAGGTTGCTGAAAGCCCCATTTTTTATCTTAAGGTGGATATAGAAAAGCTATGTTGTTCAAGAGGGATTTTTGAACACAAGTCCATCTGGTGATTTGATAAAAGTATTCAGTTTCTCAAGGCAATCTGAGTGTATACTCCCTAGGCGCCAGAGTTTATAGCTTAAATATGACTTGCATGTGCATTCAGCATTACAAATAAGAAACAGCAGCCCTTGGACTTGTACTGTAATGTAGTCCTTTCATCACCCAGTTACCCTTAAGCATCTCCTTTCCTATTGTAATTTGGGCTAAATGTAAAGCATTAGTCCTATCAATAAAAACTAATGGTTCTACTTAGAAAATGAGAGGTATATTTAAAATAAAGGAGATAGATACCTCGCTTTTCCTTGTATCCAGGAAGTTAACTGGCCTGCAGCCATCTGCTTCTGGACATAGGATTATAGAGGCAGCATCGTTGTCATGAAGAATCAGCCTCCACCTGCGTTCTTGAAATCAGTTTACCAGGGAATGTATCTTACTAACTAGTGCATGCAGCCAAAATCAAGGAACTGCCTTGTTTTTCCATTGATGGTTTTACTGAAAGAAATATTACAGTCCTAGTGAATATGAGGAATTACAATTGAAGAAATAGGTAGCATAGGTGCAGCACCTGGACCTTTTACAATTTTTTGTCACTGAGACAAAAAGGTACATTAAGTGTCTTTCTTAACTTAGCTGATAAAGTAATTTATATTTAGTGCTGATGTTTCAATTAAGATACCCAAATCAAAACCAAGAGATAATTATTAAAAAACATACACAAAATTAATAAAATGCCATATTCTAGAAAATCAAGGCAAAAATCTCATTTTCAGCCGTTGTTAAGCAAGGTAATTACAGTAAAGTTATAAGAATTACTTTTAACTTCCAGTAGCTCAAGATTTGACACCACCTCTTCTATTGGTACCAAGATGTTTGAAAGAGCAGAGTTGTGTAAATTGCCCATGTCATCAAATATGTAATTTGCATAAAAAGACAATCTGCACTGTAAATCTGAGGGAAATATTTGGACAAGCTGCAACTACAAGATTCAAAGTGCTGGTTTGTTCAGGAAATCAGTACTGAATTCTTGCATCTTCACTCAAGAGAAAAGGTTTTTTCATGGAACCCTTACAGAAGTCAAGCAAAACGGTAATAAATCCCATGCAAAATTTTTAATTGTTATGCATATTCACTACAGTGAAGAAATTAGTGAATTGTGGTCTAGATCTCACCTTGATAGCCCAACAGTTTCTTATATAGGAAGTCAGCCTGTTCTTAAGCTTTGGCATAGCTACTGTTCAGCAAAGGTAGTTGCAAGAACCACGTTGGATAAAATTAAACTATCAACTTTTCAGATAGTAAATTCTTTTGTGGCTTGGACAATGTCCTCTGTGTAGTGTGCAGCTCCGCAGCAAGGGATGTTAGCAAATAGTCTCTCATCCTCACTTTCCAAGGAAAGGTTTGCCTCAACCCCCCTATTGACTTACCCTGTTTTCCCCCAGCAGCCCAACAGATTCTACTTCCGTTACCCTCTTTGTTTCACAAAAGACACATGCTTTTGTTTGCTTCATGCTTCTTATCCCTGCACAATGCTTCTGCCTTCTTCAGATCTCTGTTCAAAGCCCTCAGCTTCCAGTTAGGCACCCAGTGCTAAGCACTTCAGTCTTTGTTCCAGTCTTTCCATTTCAATTTGCTATAAACAGGCAAGTTTCATCTGTAACAGTAAGCATATTTGTGGCCTTTCAATCTTGCAATAATTCTTGTCATCTCGTCCTTTTCCCAAACACTTACACCTTTTTTTAATAGTTACTGTTTTAGTTAATTGGGCTATGGCCTTTTTCTTAAATTGCCTGTTAAGCTCCATAGGCACCTGGGGCAGTGGATGCATAAATAATACTTAGTAAAAAACCAATGAGATCGAAGCTCCCATTAAATTGTTTCATGGTAAATTTCACCTAGTGAACTCACATCCGGCAACAGGAAAACCAGATACTTTGTAAGGAGTATTAAAGCAGGTTTTGAGGTAATTAATAAAAGATACATAGTTAAGAAATCTAGAGGATCTGGAAAACACCAGCTAGAGGTCTTTGATAAATGGATATATTTATGTAGTTGAAACTGAAGAGGCATTTGCTAGATTCCAAAAAGTTATGCGTAAAAACAGATAACACTCGCAATCAGTTCCATGTACTAGGTGAGAGTAAAAACCTATTAGTCTGTGAGCATGTTTGGAACTCTCACAGGACAAGGCACAGTTTTAGCAGTAACATTCCAAGACACTTCTAAAAACATATATTCATAATGTTCAGAAAGACGTAGTTCAATGACAGATGTCAAGAGGAACATTTAACTATTCCAGTTCTTCTGATACGTGTTTTAACTGTACATATATTTTTGAGAATATTATGTATCTAGGTCTCATTTCAATCATTCTTTACTGTCATGAACTTAAATCTCACTTCTGTGAGGTATAGCACAGTAATTGTCCTAGCTTTAGATATGGAAAATAGCTATGGAGAACCATCACTAGGTGGACTTAGGCATCATGATGCCGTGTAATGTTGTACCTAACCTTTAGTACCTGCTGCAACCCATAGATATAAATGTTTCAATCCTGTTTACATTCCATTGGGAGATTTGAGAGGCCATGAACATGGTCTGTTTTGAATATTCATTCAGAGACAGGAAAACTGGGCTGGGTTGCTTACTCTCTAGAAAGGAACTCCCTTCTGCCTGCGAATGATCTCCTTTGGTAGTTACACAGCGCCTCGAGAAGCACAAGATGGCTGTATATGCATGTCTTCTATTTGTCTGTTTCTGTTTCCTATTTGTTTGCCATAATTAAAATGTCATTGAGCCAGAAAGAGATGAGAAAAACCAGAGAAAACTTATATAAATAGAAAGACAACATAACCTTGTAGGTAAGAAACATACTGTGAAGGGGGAAGTGTGTATCCACATAATCTTAAAATTAATTCTTAATACAAAAACACCTTCAGTAAACATTTGCTGAACTCAAAAGTCGGTTTACTCCTCAACTGAGTGCCCTAACTCAGAAAGTTATTTAATAATACTCCAAATTTCTGCTCTCCATTATTAGCAATTTTAAAAGATGCACAGCAGGGCTACATCTCAGTCTAAAACTTTGCACTTCAAGTACTCAGGTAGCAGAAAGAGAAGGCTCAGATTGTTTTATAAAGAAAATGAAATTTAATTTAATACACCCATGTCACCACTAACCTTTGAGTTGTGGTTCCTGCTGAGAGCTGTGCATTTCAGCAATATCATTATAACATTCAGTACAGAATCAAGGAGCTATGTTTTCCTGAAGCTGTGTTTTGGCTCCAGAAGAGCCAGTTTAGGAAAATATGCATTCCTTCTCCAGAAGTGAGAGGTCTGAGGAAACAACATAGTGCAGAGACATGTTAGGGTCTTTGGGGAATTAGTGGAGTTCAGCCAATATTCTTGGGTTTTGACAGAGGAGGAAGGGTAGGTGGCTTTGTGAGGACTTGAGAGACACCAGCAGCCTGATACAATGGAGACAAGAGTGAAGAGGCAGCACATGAAGGCCTTATTTGGGGAACAGGAAGGTAAGGCCATGAGAGTTTGAGAGAACTACTTTTAACTGGAAGAAGCCAGGAAGGAACCGGTTTGCCAGACACCACCGATTTTATTAAATGAGTATCATTTACCAAAATGTCAAAAACTCTTGTCTTAGATAAAAGTGAGATAAAACCTCCCTCTAATGAGTTACAATTTGGCTTATGGATCAAATCCTGCAAACAGGATGGACAGTCCAGCTAAACAGTTCTGCCACACTTGGGCAGTTCTGGGCACTACCAGAAACATGTTTTCTAGCAAGCTTTCAACTTTCATAATTTTTTTACCCTTTATCTGAAGTATTTCAGTTAATTTACATTAGGCAAGTTTTTGTTGCAACATGTAAAACTTCATCAAGACATGAAAATCCACTCACAATCAAAGAGTGCACAATTGCCTGTTCTAGAAAAGCACCTGTAAAAGACTTTCCTGTGTATCAGTTTTCATTAACCTTTAAAAGTCTCAATTTGCTCCTGGTGTATGTGTTTTCAGAATATGGCTTTGAGACTAAGAAATAAGTGTACAAGTGTACAAGCAGCATGTGTGAGAGTGTGTCCGTGTGAATGTTGTGCCTGTATAACTTACTTGCACATAGAAGTACAAAAGTGCTGCAGTGGCTGCACAAAAAAGGCTTTAATTTTACCTATGACACTCCTATGAGGATAAACCCCTGGTCTCTAAAGATAATCCATAGATATGTTTTTCTTACTTGTTCTTTATTGATTTTATCTTCTACTTGTTACCGAAACAGTGAGGAGGGAGGCAATAGACATTGCTGATCCCATAAAACGTGTTCAATTTATTAATAAGATTTTAGAAAAAGATGAGACCCAGCAGCCTGTAGACAGGAGTAAGGTCTGCAACAGTCTGGTTACCAATCATTCTAAGAGCCAGCTAACAGCTGTCTGACCATTGGATATGGCTATTTGCATGGCTAACAATTGGATGTCTATCTAGTATGTGAATGGCTTGCAACAAGCTGTTTGTTTGGGGACTATTCATAACGGCACAGTCAAAAGTCTCCTGAAAGGCATACTCGTTTCCATTTCTGTTCTTTACCCTTCTAAAATTGGCAATTTATTACATCAAAAAATAGCAGTCAACCTAGAAAAGGACAAAATTGACACAGTTCCCTTTTGATCTTTCAGTTTTGAATAGGCACCCACCAATGAACTTCCCAATGAATATTCATTGGATGTAAAAGAAGTACCCAGCATTTTTTAAATAGAGAATTTACTCTAAATATTTAATAAAAGAGATAAGTCTCAATACTTTACATAGCAGAGATGCATTTTCAAAGATCTTTAGAAAAGGAAGTTAATCTCCTTGCATTAATTTGCAGTATTATTCTCTTTCATTTTATATGTATATATTTTTCCTCTATTTCACATATTTCTGCCCTTGTGACATGTTATTCCATACCTCTTCTTTGCAGTTTCTTTTACCTTTCTTTAAAGCAACTAGTAATGTTGCCTTTGACATAAGCAGTTTACACCATCAATTTGATCCAGTGTGCCAAATGCTGTCTTCCTTTGCTATCTATAGAATTATTTAGGAATTTACAAGGAAGCTATTTGAAGTTTCCTTTTACTGCATAAGGTATTTTATTTAGTATTTTATTTACTGTAAAAGGGTAATGGGCCAAAACACACTTTGTATGTGTCAAATTCCATTCATTGAAAGTTCTCTGATTTCAAGGCAGCAATTCCACATTTTCACCAGTGTAATCAAGTGTGGAGGTTGGTCCAACACTTTCAGAAGAGGTTCTGATTTGCTACAAATGACTACAAAATAAAAACTAATTAATTTTAGGGTACAAAACTAAGCAGAAGTGCTTTTTTCATTCTATGGCAGCATAGATGGATAATGAGATTTCGTGTATGAGACTTGCAGTACATTTTTGTCAAAGTTGTACTTCCTATTAGATCTAGTAAGATAAAAGCTAAATAAGAGCTCTTAAAGGCAGAGCCTACTGTCTTTACACAAGATATTTCATGGCTCCCAAAAGAGAAGATAAATTAATTGATATATTAATTTATATAATAAATTAATTTTCCATCTACTGTAACTTCATACCATATTATAGTGTCATGCTGTACATTAAAGTATTCGAATTTTCTCATACCAAATACATTTAAAAGTACTGTTCAAGAAAATTGGCATACCCTGCAGTATTTAGTTGCCTCTCCACTGAATAAAAGACCAGTCTTTTCCTTAAGATGTCAACTTGCTACTTCAGACATCTTAAACAGAAATTTGTTATGGCTTTGAAATGTACAAAATTCAGTCCTAGCACATGACTTCAGCAGGATCCACTTCTAGGACCCTGCAAGGAGCCTGCACACTGGATTTACCTGCAAATAGGACTGGATGCTTTTGCACATTTCTTCAACTCACATTGAAGGAGTAATTTACAATGCAGCAGTTTACAACTGGTAAGATACAACCTTATTTAAGATTTTTGTTGATATGATACTAAAATGTTTGGCAATGAGATTTATAACACAGCAAATGAATTAGTCATAACCCTTGAAAACAGATTTAAAAATGCAGGTTCAGAAATGCTGAGGGAAGCTTAATTTGTTTTCCTTTTTCAAGTCCAAGTTCTTCCCATTCTGCCACATTTTGCCTACAGTCATGCTTTTCCATTCACTGATTAGATTACCATGCTGCTTGCTAAACATATTATTCTCCTGAAAGTCACTCAGAAGCTCCAGCTGGTGCAGATGCAGTGACCCGCTTCTTTAGTCAAACTGGTCAGAAGAAACGCACTGCACTGGTACATTAGTTACTGCTTCCCTTCAGAAGGCAAATTACCATGCTTTTTTCACTTTGAGAGCCTTACATGATCTGAGACTTAACTACCTGAGACACACTTTCTATCATGCACTGCTGCAAGCCTTTTGAGAACAGCCAAGACAAAGTGATTTAGTAGCATTTTAGCTGCAGATGAGAACATCAAATTCTCACCAGACTTCCCAGCTCTGGAGTTTTCATCCCTATATTATAAGAGCAGTTGGGGCGGCATCTTCTGCATATGGAAATTTTACCACTTTGATTGATTACATCTGCTTACTTTAATGATGTTGTCCTAGTGATGGATATATCGCTAGGTTGGAATTAAGGTCCTATTTTTGCTTTATTACTCTTCAGCTCAAAACATCAAAAATAGGATTCATCTCTGCTAATATACAAAGTGAACTTCTCCAGCTGAACAAATCATCCAGCCTTCCTTTGGAGTCAGTTAGGAGAAATAGAAAGAAAATCATTCTTGTTAGTTTAAGGATCAGATCTACAGGGATCCAACAGTGAGAAGTGGTGATTAAGTCTGTATTCTGTAAGTCTGAACTACAGTAAAGATCAACCAATTAATTCTGAGTGTGCAGATTTGTCCACACTCCACAGAGCACAGCACAACAATAGCTTAAATCAGATATTAAAGCCTGGAAAGCAGAATCACATTATCACAATTCTGTGGTTGACTTACTATAACTACCTCTCAAATTGCTCAATGCCATCTGAACAAAGCTACAACTTCTGACTTCTATAAGGTGGAATTAGACCAGATATCTCTGCAACAGAATACATTGCAGACATGTCCCTTCACGTTCACTCGTCAGTGAGTTACACTTGAGTTGAAATAGCTGTACTTGCTCTACTAAGATCCAGCATCTTCATATTGATAGAAGTGCATCAATATCAAGGGTCATAAATGTTTAAAATCAGTCCCCAAAACGACATAGTTATACTAGAAATCTAAATGGGTAGCCCAAGTCCCTCTTTATGGACCTTCAGGGCACAGTGCAAAGCCCATATCTTTATTCAGGCTTTTCTTCAGCATAAATAGTCTCTTTTTTTAATTTGATTGCTCAGCCAGAGGGTTAAGGACATTACTTGTGTGTCTTTGTTGTATTATATCATAGGTAATTGAAAACTTAAATAGTTTAGTCTTCAGGCAGGCAACAGTTGGCAACGTATCAAATTTTATTGAATGGTTTTAATGCGGGGTGCACTGTGAAGCCAAGGGCAAGGCAGAGAGTTTCAGCTTTATTGAATCAAATTTGGAGAGTATGTATTTGGTATCCATGTATACTCTATTCATTTAGAACATCAAAGACTTTTTAATCATCCAAACCTTGGAATTTTATCTCTTACTGCTCAGGCTGACTTGTCCTGTTTACATGTTCCCTGGTGGACGCAAATTTTCCAAAAGCCAGTATAAATGCCTCTGTTAGGGATATGGGAATTACAAACTGTGGCTAATAACAACGATGTCTCTGCTGAAATACTCCACTGTGTCACATTTTGTTTCAGTAGTTAAAGAAGAGCTATTAGGTCAGTGCTCATGCTTGTGTAGCCTCAAATTTGTAGTCTGCATTCTAGGAGTGCTCTTAAACAGCAATGAGGAGGTTGATTTTGCTTTAGTTCAAGATCAGTGGTAGAGTAAACGTAGCTAAGCCCACCCCAGTGTGAACGGTTACATCACTTAGCTACAGCTTAGAGGAAGTACTCTTAGTAACAGGAATACTGTGCAATCTGTGTCCTGAAAAATTGCCTTTCCTACAGCTGTAATGCTTCCTTAAGGTGCACAGAGGTGATCTCAGTTCAAATGATATTGAACAAAATCGATATGCAGGGACAAGGACTTGTAGTAGCGCACTTTGCAAGAGGGCTTGAAATTCAAGCTGAAAAAAACACAGTCAAAAGCAGAAGAGAACAGTGTGTCCAAAGTTGGAAAATGCAGATTTTAAGTCCTGTATAGGTTTATAGATGGTTGGTTGACTAGAATGACTGAGAAGTTATTCTCCTTTAGCTGATCACCTAGAAAGTAAATTTTAAAACGACACTGTATGAGAAATTACATAGAAATTAAGATTTTGCTTCTTGGATTAAACTATTAAAAGAAAAATGGTTTATTTTCTTGTTAAAAGAAATCTGATGACTATTCCAGTAGCAGGGAAAAGCTTTTGAAATTATGTATCCAGTAAAGTATCCAGTAAAGTGAGTTAAAATTAATAAAAAATTAATTAATTAATATTATTCTGTTCACTATAGAAATCATCTTGGTTTGCTTGTTCAGTCAGTAATGCTCCATATTCCAAAACTGAACTGCCTTTCTGATACCTCCTCCTAGCAGGATATCCTAGAAGGATATGTTCAGATCACTTGCAAGCCTAATTCCTATAGGGTTTCTTTGTTTCTAGAACTTCTTAGACACAACTATCTATCTACACTGATAACTTCTCACCCAAGTTCTTATGTGGCATCTGGATTGTTTTTACTGTAACAAATACAGTTTTGTCTAATAGCTATCAACACAAAAAGTTTCTATTCATCACACTGATCACACTACATATCCCATGGCATCTCTCAGTTCCTATTTTCCTAGCAGATCCAAGATAGGTTCTTTACCTTAGTTACAGAGGCCTTCCTGACATCCCGCATCATTCGTATCATTCCTATGTAGCATCCAGAGGTCACTTACCACCTGTCATCATGTAAACTGATTTTGTGCATGTCCCAAATAAGCACATCAGTGACTTGCCCCTAGCTGGGGAGAAATTTTCTGTAAACATATTCAAATTTTCCTCTATCTTCTTTCTAGGCTGACCTGAAAGTCATCCTTCTGGATACATTCTTCTGGCCAGCCATCCTCAAGATGTTCTGTAGCTCTCAAGCTCCTATTAGCTTCCATGGGAACACTTTGTACACCTCTTGGGGGAGAATATTACAATTAGTGGTCATAGAGCACATCACAGCACCCCTGTGCAGATGTTGGTGCTGTGTAGATACCTTACAACTAAACAGCCTCCATTGACTTAGTCAGCTCTGTGTTGTCCATTGGTATCTTGGTGAAGATAAAGCCACTGGCTGTGTATTCGTAGTTTTGGGGACAGGGTTAATAGCAAAGTTGCTTCAACCTGTAATATGATAGGAAGGATCTTCTCAGCCTCATGCTGCTGCTTAAGGCTTATCTGAGGTTTCCTCCCAACGCGTTCCACACACGAAATTGCTGCAGGGACTGTGATACTACCTTTAGCTATCAGAGGATTCTCTGCAACTGAAATTTCCAGTGATAGGCACAGTTTTTGCATAAACAATTTAATACAAAGATATCCTAGCTAAGTTAGAGCCCTGTGATTTTGGCAGAACTCAGGTGGTCTAACAAACTTCACGGCACCATGTTGCTATTGCCACTCTAGACACCAGATATAGTTCAAAAGAATACTTAAACAATGGCAGTTTAGCTGATACATGCCAGAAAGTGCTATAATTACTCTTTAACATACTAATTACACTGTATGTTTGGGAGAGGTATGTTATATTTCTAATTTAATTAGCAATAAGCTCTATAAATAGAATGTTTACTCTCAAATAGATGTTATCATGAATGCAATCAGATTTTAAAGTACTTATTAAATATGAAAGTGCAGTAATGTATTTACATGTTCAGTATACAAATCTGAGAATTAGTCACAATTACTCAAAAGCCATAGCACAACGTAGAAATATTCCAAAAATAATGTATCTAAAGTGTTTATGTATGTATTATAAACAATATTTCTTCAGGATCTGCATCATGACATAAAATTTTAAAGCATATGGCCCAAACCCTTCTCACTTCTCAGTCATTGGTTCTTTTTTGACCAGTTCTTCTTGGAAGCGCTCCTGTATTTGACTATGAAAGACAGTGATGTTGTGATACAGAGTTGTCAGACACAAAATATACTAGATTATCTTCATAATCCATGCTGCACAATTCATATCATATAAGAAGATGTTTTACTTGAAATGTTATCAAATGAAGCATTTTGTCATTAAGAATTTATTTTATTATGCTCTTCACAAACAACAGTGAAAAGAGGTATTAGTTTTAGACTTGCCCCTCGGCATTTAAGGCATCCCCTCACTTTAATATGTGAATATTTTTAATCTCTGATTTATTTATCTTTGTTAAAAGCTTCTGGTTGGTATGATAAATTAATTCATATTCGTAGCTGAGAACTGAGACACAAATAGAAGAATTCTGACAACTCCTATTCTCAATTTCTAAAAGTCTACACATATGAGCAGACATACCATTTCTAAGACAATTATTCATGACAGGCTTGTAGCTCCATGTACCAACTGCAGTTCAACGTTTCTGATGAGATCTGTGAAATAAAACCTCATGCACCCCCTTAGGTGAACGTGTAACAGCAATGAACCACAGTATATGTTTGATTTTCCATTCTTCATTTTGAAAATTGTCTGGGTTTGTTCTCAATTTTTCTCACACTTCTCTTTATCTTTCATGGTGTTTCTTTTGGAGATGGAAAAATCTGAATACAAGCCACCTTAATGTCATTCACAAAAGTACCGTATTCTGCTATAGCTCCAAGAATGATGTCGTGACACTTTATTTTGGCAGACCTGGGCAAGTAAATACTCTTCAAACTCCTGATTACCAGAAATAGTTGTTATTGCTATCTTATAAAAAATATTCATAAAATACTTTTATATTTATTCCTCAGTGATTTCTACTTCTCCATGACTGTTCCTTAAGTCTTTTGGTGTGGAATCACAAATTCACCATCCATAAGGAGTTAGCTGAGCAGTGAGTGCCTTACTTCTGATGCCACAGGTGTACCATTTGACACTAAGCTTTACCTAAAGCAACAGGAGAAGGAATCAAGTCAGTAGGGGCGGAGAGGAGGAAGAGAAATACACTTCAGTGCCAAAATTCCACCATTTGTCTATGCTTCCTAGCCAATAAATTGTTTAAACTGTCACCAAATTGGTTTTGTTTGATTGGAGTATCAAATATCACATTTTCCTGCATGTCTGAAGGATAAAGCAAGCTGAAATGTTAAATGGGATATCACTTTTGCTCACTGTATAAAATAATACTCACTGTACATTACTAGAGTAGACAAGGCTTGGTAATTCATGGCCATCAGATTGATGAGGAGAATTTTATTGAATTACTGAAGCTTCACAGCAATGACAATGAGACCCTGGGAAGCTAGCTGAAGAGAAAACAAGATTACACAAGTCCAACAATTCAGAATGAAATCATCAGTCTAATGAGCCATGAAGTTATCCACACTATTGTAAAGGAAATTAATTGTGGTTCACAATACCGTTCTGTCATAGCTGATAGAACTCAGGATTACATAGATATAGTATGCAAAAAAAAAGTGTCCATCTTCACCACGTTGACCCTGGCATGCAAGCTAACAAAAATTTAGCTATAATTTCCTACACACCAAACAATTCCGTGGACTTCATTGGAAAAATTGCTTAGTGACACTGAGTACTTGTTTGTAATGTACAATACTCATGAATAAACCAAGAACATTCTCAAGATATTGTCCATAAGTCCACATGCTTTCAAGTGTATGTACATTTTTTAAGTGAGATGGGATTCGTAGATCACCTAGTCTGCCCCTTCTCCGTAAAATAACAGTTTCAACAGAATCTAGTATCCATCCATATGAGACATTCAGAGGAAATTAAAATGGGAGATACAAAAACTAAGGCCAGCAGTGTCTTAATGGGAGGACGCAACTGTAAATATGCTTGCTCTAATGTCCCACACTCATAAAACCCCTGATGAGTCTGAAATAAAAGCTTATAAGAGAAGCAAAACACAACACTAAGCAAAGTATGTCAAGTAAATTTTTTTCAAAGAAAAGTTAATGAGGCAAAGAACTGATTCAACTGTGTCTATTATTAAATAAGCAGAAGAAATTGTTTAAACATCAGACTTGGATCTAACAGCACCTCCACAGCCCAAAGCTTCCTCTGCTTTTGTGCTGTTAGAAAAGACAGCAATTTTATGTAACCAAAGGAAAAGAATTTTTCAGATTGTAGTACTTGAAAGAAGTTTAAGTGTGTTTTGTCCAGCTGAAGACTGCTTTCCTGTAGGCTGATCTGAATGAATATCCACAGTTGGAAGGACTGTTTCCTGTTGATGTGAACAAGGAATTTGCTGGCTGTGAACCTGAGAGGGAAAAAAAAAAATCATGATTAAGAAATATCCCCCACTCAGAATCTGACCATATGAAGTATAACTAGAGATATTTTGCACACTAGAACAACTCCTGTTGGGAGCATGCAGTCTGGTAACTGTCTCAGCACAGCTGCAGTCCCTTCAGTGTGACAACTTCACCACCAACTGCCACAGAAAGGCTGTGACTGCAGAGCTCTGTAGTTGAGCCACCTCCAGACTAGACTGAGGACAGATTAATTTATTTTCTTTTTCTACCAACTTTGCCTGCAGTGTTTGTTATCATACTTACCAGCCCAGAGATTCACAGCACATGCTGTTTCCTCAAATGTCTGCTTTGTTCAGAACTGTCTAGCTTTGAATGCTCTGCAAGCATCATGTTGTCATTCCAGGCCATACCAGGGGAAAGAATGCTTTACTAGTGCCTTACTCTTTAGACAAGGCTGTGCATTTATCCAAAAGAACAATACAGGTTTAGACCATATGCTTAATACAGATGACTTAGAAAAAGGACTCAAAGCAGCATCTCAGGTGACCCCCTTTAAAATTTGTCTATTATATTGAAAAGTTTGTTTGGCTGTTATAGATTATTCCTGCTCTCTCTACTATTGAAACACCATTGCTGTATGTGACACTCCTGTAGCTCTTAAAAATACACCTAAAGAGAAAATTTAGTGACTTTGAAAAGGTGTTGGACAGCAATTTAAGCATGTCTTTTCACCCAAAAAGCTCAAGGCAGAGGGTCGATGAAATGTTAGAACCACAAGCTACCATAAGGTCAGGGGAATTAATTCAGAAGTAGAAACAGCTATCAAGTACACAGAGAAGTTGCTGTCAAAATTCAGCCATATGTTGAAAAGGTGATGAATTTGATAGACTTTCTAAGTACAACTATGAGTTGAAAACCTGGATTTTCAAGAAAAGTGTACAAGTAGTCAAAATGGGTAGAGAAGTGTACAAAATCATTAGTTTACCTGAAATTTGACCTCGGCTTTCCATTTTAGAGAGTTTTTATTTGGGGGGAAATATTTGAATCTGTGAGAATATTCTGACCTTAGTGTATCAGCCAAACATTGTATTTGATGAGAAAAATTAGACAGTTGCCAGCTTGAGATGCTTCTGTCCAAGTCACAGTATAAAAATATACATGGAGAGATAAAGAGTTTCAGAACCATTTTCTGGGTAATTTGTATGCTGTAATTTCTTTTGGGCCAAGAAACACTACTTAAAAAACTTATTTTATTCAGTGGAGAGATCTTAGCCTGTTTTTGTCCGAAGTTATCTTTACAGAGATACCCATGCATCTTGCTGCACCACAGTTTACACATTATGAGAGCAAACAGAACGTTTCGATTTTTTAATAGTTTTAGAAAAACTGATGTTGCAGAGTAGCAACTGTAGTGAATCAGATCCAAAATCTTGTTTCTAACAGCAAAAGATGATAATTGTTTTAAAAGAAAAGTTATACTAATGATGATCATTTACCACTGTGAATTTTAGAGCAAAATTCTAACTCCTGAGGCTGTTTCCTTTACCTGCTTTTGATCGAGTAAGGTAGAAGCCTAGCGCATGCAGGATTAATTTCCACATTCCATTACAATAACTTGACTAATTTTGAAGTGAGATTCCTCAGTGTCATCTCTTCACCTGTTCATTACTCATCTTTCACTTTCATGCCTGATCAGTTCCTTACAAGCACTAGTACTGCCAACGTCATTACTAGTCTCCTCTTGCTATCTGTTGCTGCTCTTGTGCAATCCTGGTCACCCCTACATGCATCTGAAGGGTACATAAACGTGACAAAGTCAACCACTGCATCGTGGCTAAGGGTGAGCGTATACTTCACAGCACTGCGGTCACCCAAAGTTTGCAAGAAAGTAGTGCAGAAAGCCAAGCCAAATTAGTCAGGAACAAGAATTTCTTGCACACCCAGTACATACATATAACCTTCGACATCCACTACCTCTAATGAGACATAGGTTTTGTGTATAGGTGTAGTACTTTCTGCTATCCAGTAACCAAATACACTTGTTAAGTAAGGTCACTTAAAAGTAAGGAATTCCACTGAATAGCAAAGTGCCTAATGGCAGGTCAGTGTACAATCCTTTCCTGTCCTGTGTCTCGCAATGTACCAGAGCCATAGTCTGGTTTGTAGCAAGTGATAGCAACATCTTATAGTTTGGAAATGCAGATATTCCCTGTAATTTCAAAATTATAGGGAGGATGGAAGAAAGCAGACCTGGGGGCATTTTCGAGAATATCTGGTAATGGAAGGAGAGGACTCAAAAGCCACGACTTAGACAACAGCTCATCAGTGACAATAGCTGTATGGTGAATAATTTTCAGCAGACCTACACCACTTTTAAATTAGTCAAATTTTCCCACTCAAGAAAATCCAGGGACAGTAGAACCCCTTAAGTAAAATTCAGCTGCAGTAGCTGGAGTAAAAAGACAAGAAGTAGTTCTGTGTCTCTCCAGCCGTACTGTGTAAGTTGGTCCCTCTCGGTTTCTGTTACCTCCTCTGCAGCCCATATACCTCCACTCACATCCTGGCCAACCGAACAGCAGCCATAACTCCATCCAGAAGTGTAACACACCAAAGACCTTTGGCAGGTTTCAATTCTGCAATTTCCTCATAAAAAAATTAATACCAACTATAGGAAAAATCATTTAAGCATAGATAGTCATTCGGACATTTCCATGGATATTAGAGAAATACAACTTATAGGTACCGTTTTCACTGTATCACTTTTTTAAGCATCCAGCAGAAAACCACATGCAGAATTACTTAGAGTGCGATTCATGAAAGCCACACCTAACCTAGATTAATCATTGTAATGTAGGAAGTCATAACTAATAAATGATTTTTGAAGTACAAGGCTGTATGCTGGTGGCTCTGAACTGGGGTGGGAGTGTGTGGGTTGCAGGTGATGGAAGGGAAGTAATTGGGATTGAGAAGAAATATTGATCAGTGACTGTAGACGGGGTGTGGAATGATTTTGCTGTTTGTTTGTTTACATTTGTAGGCTGTGAAATTAGGAGCCTTGTCTCAAAGTTCATGAAGATCTGGTACACGTGTTCGAATCAGTAGTGTGGATGTGGGTGTGAACTAAGATTAAATATACATTGCAGTTCATCGGTTTTCTTGCAGAGGAAATTAACTAGAGTATCATGGATCAAAGTTAAAATGGTGTCATTAAATTGAGAACTTATGAAATGACACAGGTAGGAATCGTGTGAGAACGAGTCAAAAGCTAGAAATATATTACTTATGTCCAGTGTTTTACTCAGAGCTTATAGAGCAGCATTTAAAGAACGGACACAACATCATCTAAATGCCCCCTCTTGTGTTTGTTCTGAAAACGGCAGGTTTGTGTTTGGCAGTGGAAACAGAGAAATCTGCTTTTTAGTTTGCAGATCCCTTAAAGCAGTATGACATTTTAAAGACTGTCTTACTTATCCCAACTTTGAATGTAAAGACAAAATTGAGTCCCATGTAAAGATTTTTGTATAAAAATAACTTTCAATGTGCAAAAATGTTTTGCTGATATAAAATCACGATGGCAGAAGGAATCCTGAAGCTTTGACAAAGCTTCTGCTTACAGAGAAATCTCAGATATGCTTTGGAGATGCAAGATACTTGTATTCTATATTTTACAGTAAAATTATTGTAGAACTGCAAAGAAGACAAATGACAAATGTGAAAGAATATTTTGTTGAAAGTCAAGCATAGATTACAAGGCATTAAGAGTGGTATTCATAGAAAAGCCAAACGTATGAGTAAAGTTTCACTAAAGAAAAGTTATATATATAACAGGTTCTGTTGCTGTTCAAACCTCAGCTCAGAAATCGCGCATGAATAGTGTCAACTTCACATTTTGCCTGGAAATCTGACCACTCAGAGAGTGCAGTATGTTTTGTTAAAGGTTTACTGCCTGTGGCTTGAAAGTATTAATATTAAGTACAAGAATTCTAAACCGAAAGTAAGAGGTGCTCTGGCACGTGTTTTTATAGCTTGCATACTTGAGGTTTGTTTAAAATCTGATCCACAAACTACTCTGATGTAAACTTGCTCATTTAGATGCTGGTGGTACTATTGGTCATGCACAAGTCTCGTTTGGCAAAGCGAGTATACTCAACCATTTTTGCAATAGAATATTACTTTTGCAACATTTTCTGTCACAGAAGTTACAAAATCCTTTACTTCATCATTTCAGTACATGAGACAAAAAGGAGGTTGGTTGGAATGAATAGGAGACAACCACATGTTGGGAGACTTGTAACTAGACAGACAAATAAAGAGTTAAAACAAGAAACTGCTCCATGTTATCAGCTGCAAGATGTCATGTCATTTTTCAGCTTCTAACTATTTGAAGAATGTCTGCTTGTGATGAAATTCTGAGAAAATGCGTACAAAAGCAGATGTTTCAGACAATTCCACCAGGCCTTGGCAATTTTTTTATCGATCCTCCATTCATTTCAGTGAGTGTTTTGACCAAGGACCAATAAGACTTATATCTCAGTCTTTCATCAAGATTTTCACACTGGTCTTAGCTCTTAGAAATTCTCATTTATGCGAATTCCTCTGCAAGTATGGTCTGCTCCACTGTACAAAAAAAAAAAAAAAAAAAAAAAGAAAAGAAAAGCAAAAAGGAAACCCCTGCTTCTAATAGTGGAGTTTTGCAGGACTTGGACCTGAATGTTCCCTGTCGGGGCATATGATCACTTACAAGATTCTTCTTATCCGAAAAGTTGGGAACAGTTACAACACGATTTGAAAGCTCAGGCATCTTCTTGCTGTTTATGCTGGTGTAGAATGTTTCATGTTTTATCTGTCAGAAAATGAGCCCTCTTTCTCTCTACATGCAACAGTAAAGCAAACCCCTTCCTGCTTCAATCCTAAGTATTCATGTCAGATTCCAGCTCTGAATAGAGTATTTTTTTACCCATTTTATAACTATCTTCCCCAAAACATTCTTTATGAAGTTCTAGAAAGAGTCAAGGCGATCTGTTAATTCATTCCAAAACTAAAGATGGCGGAAATCACATGAAATTTCCTAGAATCTGTGTGCTATTATCCCTCAGCTCTGTAGACCCAAAAATGTCTTTGGCAGATTTTCTTCTACCTCTTTTAGCCAAATGCATATTTTTCCCTTTGATGTTGATTCATATTACGAGCAATTAGGTCTTACTCAATATTATCTTTCCTTGTTCTTCATTGGCCTGAGGATTGAAACTCCTAACGATGGCTGTCCAAAATAAGCCTCACTGGTCTGTCTTCCATCATCCTAACCACATACTCTGCCCACTCAGGTCACTGTGATTTCACTCCATTCACTGCATTTGGCTCTTCATAGACCTCCCACAGTCCCTTGTTCAATAGTTCTCTCCACACATTTCTCTCTCTAACTGGTCCAAACATTTATCACAGGGTTTTATTCTCAGAGACCTGTAACTAGTTTTTTTCTATTTTAGTAAATTCCCTTGTTTTCCATCCACATCTCCCCGTGGTTCTATGTATTGGCAGCCTGGTCTTACTCCACAATTCCCTCGAGCTAAACATTATCTTCAGAGAAAAGCAACAACTCTCCTCTGTACTAATTGCACATTCTCCATCACCAAAACATTGCTGAAATTTGCTGGAATTCATAGGTGAAATACTTGATTTGGTAACTAACTTTAGAAATTATGAGTTTAATGGTTTTGATTAAAAGGCTATATTTATCAGGTTTTAGTACTATTTCATTAATATCTATCACAATGCTTTTACAACTGTTTTCTTTTTCCCTGTCACCTAAACAATGAAGTCTCAAAGCTAAAATGTAATTCCTGACTTTATTCCAAGCTTCTAGTATGAATTATGTATGCATTATCATGTGCACTTATCTTCCCACAGCTATTGTTGTTTTTCCTGTTGCTGACCACCAAGTTACACAATTCCAATATTGCATATTTCTTCCAGATTAAGATAGAGGTTTCCCATACAAACAATAGTTTTATTACATTTTACCCATATTTACATTTTCTAAAAATCAAATCCTCTAGTATTTGATTCCATGGCAGAGAGGGAACATAATATGCTATAAAATTAGCCTTAAATCATGTAAATATCCCCTAATTCCTTTAGCTCCAGGCAAAAGATGGTATCTCTGAGAGAAAAGATTTTTAAAGCTTAAGGACTCCTATTTTGCATCCAAGCAGTAAAAGCCACTGTTACCTTTGTATCAGTATTTGTAAAGAACAAAGGCCTTTTTAAGCAGTGAAAAGCATATTGGTGCAATTAAAGCCTGTTGATAACAATTGAAATTATTTTCATAAATCAGTGCAAACTGGGGTTTTAGTCTTTGGAGAAAAAGTTTTATCCAGAATTTCTAAAACACTGTAATTGCTGTAAAAACTGCCAACTGGTAAGGATTTAGAAAGAGATTTTATTTGCTGTTCTTCTCTCTATATTCTTCGCAACTGATATTGTCTTGTAAGCTCACTCTTTCTTCATAGCTTTAATTTCATTCCCTGTTTTCATTCATCCTGCATTTAATCCTTGGCAGAAGATGATCACAACTCCTGTCAAGTCTTAAAATCAGTTGGGCTGTAAGAAATTGCTGTTTGGAAGTCTATTCCATTGTAAATCAAAGTCCAATAAACAAGCATTAATCCAGAAAGAAACAAAACAAGATGCAGAATATAATGCAACAAGGGCATGAGAAAGCTGGACATCACTTCAGTAGAGTCATGCGAAAGCTGACCAGAGAAGAAGTTATGCTCTCTGATAAACATTTTGCCAATGGAATAAACAATCCCTGACACTTGGAAAAGAGACAGCAGCATGCAGTAATGCCAAAAGACTTTGTTAAAATAATGTATAAATATATGTATACTGGTATAATGTATAAATACATATGTATATATGTATATGTGTAATGTATAAATACATATAAATACATATAAAAACATGGTATAAAGAAACTGCTTTTTTTTTTCTTTGTGTTGGCAACCAGCAGCTTGCCCTCAGAAAGCTTTGCCTTGCAGAAGGTGTTTCCTGTGCCATTTTGCCCAAGTTTAATGTTGCTAAACTGCACTTCACGCCAGTAGGAATGTTGAATTCATACGGGCCCACCAGCCAATGTAAGCAGGGGAGGAGTGGTGACAGAGCGATCTTGGAGGCAGCTTCCCTGTGTGGGAATAGTCCCTTTGCCCTCTGTTTTGTCTGTTCTTCTGTGTAGAATGTACAACCTTTCGACAAATGACTGTCTCTCCTCACAGGCCTAGTCTAGAGTCCCTGAAGCAAATGGAGAGACTCTGGTGATCTTCAGTAGCATTGTGTGTCTGTGTGCAATAACCCACCCAGGTCATGGCATGGCATTCCCTGTTGCAGCTGCAGGGAAGCTGGCTGTCCCTCTGCTGGGAAGGCTCAGTTATTGTGAACCCAAAGCAGAGAATGCATTATCCAGCAAATCCACCCTGTACTTACAATATAATTTTGGAGTGCAAGGTCACTCTTTTTAAGACTCCAGGTGAATACATTATTTAGCCCATAATTTGTTTGAAACTGGTTGGTGCTTCAAGAAATTTAGCATCTGTGTCAGTGGCTTTTTTGAGTCTGGTTACATGTAATGGTAATCCAAACACATTAAGATCAGGGCAGTCTGGCACCTAAATAACTTTAACCCTGCCCTTCAGTGATACCACAAGTAGAGAAAACATAGGATTGGGGAATCTCATATGCTTTTAAAAATAAAGTATAATCTAATGCAGGACCACAAATACAAAATGCTTTAATTATAATCATACAATTACCACAGAGTTAAAGACGTGTGAGAGTCTTAATCTTCACTGATTATCTTAATAAATGTATTTCTTTTAAGTTTAATCAAGTTTTAGAGGTTTGACCCTGATGTAATTGAAAAAAGTCTGTACCATATTTTTTCCCTGAATTAATTGTTTTCTCAGTTTTAACACTGTCTCAATTCAGTTTTTTATGAGGGCATACCAAGTAATTGATCTCTAAAACTCATAGCTATGTGCTTAGATTAATGGAAAAACTAATTTTTCAGGAGATTTATACAGCATGTTAGAAAATACTTCGCTTGGTTTGAATTTAATACCCTAGCAGTAGGATGTACAGGGAAATTTGAATGAGTATATGCTTTTAAATAAAAATATTTTAAAACACTTTTTCGCGTTATTTAATTTCTGTAAAATTTTCCTGTTGTTACAATGATATTGGAATGGTATATTTCATTAATCAGAGTTCTGAAAGCAGAACACAAAAAGTAAGTTATAGTGGGCAAAATTGTATTTTATATATGTCGTAATCTTAGAATTACTTCATCTATGGTCTAAATAGGTTAGTTTTCCATATGTTGTTACAAATTGGTCTGTCAATAAATGCCTTTGATCAAACTCTAGGGAGAAGTACCACACTTTGATTGTGATATCTAGTTCTTAAAGCCACTGCATAGTAAAGGTTGATTAGAACAGAGATAAAAGGTTACCAACAAGCTGAGGTTTGGAATGTATTTGAAAGCTAAGATACCTACAAATCAGTGGGGTGCTGTTTAAAGAGAGGAATCATGAACAAGAAACACTAAGAGTGCGTGTTTTGCATGTTATAATTGTGAGTGCTGTCCTTGCTTGTTGACAATGTTCAGTGACTAATGACCAAGTACTGCACTTTGAAAAGTCTGTAAATGACAGGTGGAGCTTTTAGGACAAATAATTGAAAGATTTATATGTAAAACTATCATAGATAACCTTTTTGTGGCAAAACCTGGCAATCTCGACCTGTTATGCTGTAGGAATACCTGCATTTGTGGAGTCACAGTCAGCTGCAGGAAAATTTAAGGCTAAACTCACCCACTGCTCTCAGGTCCTGCTGCAGTCAAAGAGGGGTGACTGCAGAAGTGCAGCCAGACATGAGAGGTGAACTGGGAGGGCAATCACTGGCGAGCCCTCAGGAGACTGTGGTAGTACTTGATACAACAAAACACTGCCTCGCACGAAAGAAAATGATGATGACAATGACATTAGCAAAAATCTTTTAGAAATTACTGCATAAAGGTTTCCTTATTGCCATAACCATTGTCAATGCAATTGGAAATTCAGTGTGACCCAGTGTGTGCCACACAATGACAACGGTCTCTTACTCTGTGTGGTCCCATTACTTTGAAAGGAGAAATTCAGCCTCAACCCAGTGAAATTTAGTCCAGTGGTACCATCTACATTTTGATGTGAAGTAGATTTTAATGCTTGCTTTAATGCTTCGATGAATGAGGACTAAAGCAAAAAAGAAAGCAAAGCAGTATCTCAACATTATAGAGGGCATGGCAAAAATCAGTCAAGTTCTAATTAAGGAAATAGAACTTACCAAACTATATAGGAAGTTTTGACAGAAATATTTTACAAGCAATTGTGTAGTAGGAAGAGCGATGACCATGTGAATAACAATTTACTCTGTTCATGCTGCTTGTTCTCTGTTCCCTTCAGCACTTTTTGAGTTAACTAAAAAATGTTTCAAGCCCTTCTTTTTTGATTACGTAAAACAAACATAGTATACTCTAAGCTAGGATATGACTCTACTCTTAGGCTAAAGTTTCTGCAAGGGTTTTCCATGATGTGTATATTGCTTCATTTGATTGTACACTGGGAGTCGGTTTTTGGGATATTGGTGTTGAATATGCTAGCAGAGACACATAATATGGATGAACAAGTGATGATACCTAAAACCTGGGCCTATTCAATACTCCATGCAGCAAGGCCCTGTCTGAGACCAAGGTTGTCCCTGCCTTCAGGCAGTTTCTAGTCCATTCAGGACAATTATTCAGGCATTTTCAAAGAGTATTAAAATTAATACTTTTTTATAAATAGATGTTTTCCAATAGGCTCACAATTATTTATAGTCACTGGGAAAGCTCTTATGGTGATACTAAAGGATAAAATATATCCCTAGAATGCAAGAATGTGAATATTAAAATTAACCTAAGAAGCAGACAGTAATATGATAATTATTCTGAACTGTTAGCTGAGCTTGTTTTAACAAGTAGGTACATAGTTATTAGCTATTTGACATATAAAACAGTCATTTAGTTACTATGCACTAAAGACCGGAGTAGTCATTGAATAATTGTGTTTGTTTTATTTAGTTGAAGCTCATGTACTCAAAAGCTTTTCTTGTCACTTCAAAAGGGCTATGAATTTACCCCCAGCTTAGCAACCTCATTCAGCTCCCTGGAGAAAGTGAGAAACTGCAGATGGGATTTATCTTACCTAAATATAGCTGCCTAAAGGTTAGGATGCTAGTCTGCACTGCTTACCCAGACTTCCTGTATAGCCAGTGAAAAAGTACAGTCATTTTATGCAATAAATTCCATCCACCTTGGATGCTTTATTACAGTTACAGCTACATAGCTATGAATCTAGAGCTATGCCTTACTAAAACATTACGGAAGATGCACTGCTTCTTCCAGATTCTCTAAGCCCACAGAACACTGCACTCCAGGATGCTTCCTACACTGCTGTGTTTGTGAGGTTAGCTCTGTACGGCCCTTTCTACCTAGCTTTTATCTTCAACAAATGCTCTGACTTCAAAGAAACCCTGTTGATTTTCTTTGTTACTATAAACAGTCCATGAGATGATTAAGCCAGAGACATGCACAAATTGCTGAGGGGGCAAGGAAGAGCTGCAGTCAGAAGCTGATCACATGAGGCTGTAGCCATTGCAGTGGCAGTGGAGCAGAGCCATGGTCCAAGCATTTGGGAGCTGCATTTTCTTGTTGGATCAGGGACAGAAGCCCTAACTGCTGAGAGGCCATACACACTAGTTTCCTAATCCATCTCACCTCTTTAGCTACAACTGCCTGAATAATTATATTCTACTTCATATAACAGACAAATACATAATTTTAAAACTTCTTCCCATGCAGAGATTTCTACTAGCCTGCTGGTTTGGTTTTGCCTTAAATAGCCTTGGAGCCATCACAGAGCCTGCCAAATTTCTCAGCTGAGCAGCAACTACCTGAAAATCGGCACCTCTGAAGACCATTTCTCATATGAAGTTTGTGTTTTCAAAGCCAAGTCAAAACTGTAAGATTGAATTACTTTTAGAACTTAAACTAATAACAGGTTAAGCAAGTAGTTTAAGATCTGTTTTTTTCTTCTTTCAGTAGTGAATTACGTCTCAGCTCAAATTAGGTAACCAAAACTTCTGTATATGAGGTCTTATTTTGTGAATGCAAAATGGGAAAACCAATATGACATGTTAGTATAATCCAGTTTTGTGATTAGAATATAGTTGATTTTTTAATGCTAGCTAAAAATCTTTCTCTTTATAAAAACATTCTCCCTCATAGGCTGAAGTTCTTCTGCAGAAGAGTTCTACAACAGACAGCTTTTTTTTGCCAAAGAGTGCTATTTTCATCTTCTGTTCCTCATGGATCAGTAAATAGTTTTGTAGTCTCCATACCTTCTGTAATGAAGATTCACAGCTTTTGCAAAGACTTTTTGAGAAGGAGAGATTAGAAAGACTGCAGTCTTAACAGACCATATAATTTGCTATTTTATTAATCTTATCTTCATGGTAAACTTCATGAACTGCCTGTCCAAACATCATCTAGCCTGTTTCTTTGATTAGAGTTTCCAAGTGCTACTGTAAAGAAAGAATTCGGAATTTTCAGTGTTAACAGAACAGATCAAGTAAGGCAATATAAACCTGAGAATGGGTGGTGAATTGGGTCTGGCCAAGCTGGAGTTCATTTTCCCACAGTAGCCCTCACAGTGCTGTGCTTTGCATTGGCAGCTAGAACAGTGTTGATAACACACCGGTGTTTTGGCTACTGCTGAGCACAGCATCAGCATGGTAACATTCCTTCCTCAAATGAGGGAAAGATCCTTGGAGGGGACCCAAGTAGGCCAGCTGACCCAAACTGACCAAGGAATATTCCATACCATATGACGGCAGCTCAAATATAAAAACTGAGGCACGGAGCAGGAAGGAGGACATTCATTGTCTCCAATTGCTGCCTGCTGAGGAACCATCACGTGTACCGAAGCCTTGCTTCTCAGGAGTGGCTGGAAGAAAAAAAAGAAAAAAGAATAATTTTCTCTTGTCAGTTCACTGAACCATCTTGTACTCTGCTAGAGCTGTCACAAAGAAGGCTTTTTTTTTTTTCCCCTCAAAAAAGGCAAATGTGCAGAGAAGGGAATGTGACCAGTCACTCTGGAGGAAGTCTGCAGAGCTTTAAGTACAACAAACCTTACATCCCAGTCTTACAAATGTTTTAATTTTATCTGAAATGAGATACTGCCAAAAAGCCCTACAGCAACCTTCATGCTGCTGGTAACATGTTCTCACATCATCCCTTATGCTGACATTGCATCTACGTATACCTGAGCCAGGTACCACATGTACAACAAAACTGCTTTGAAGCATCAGCAAATCCAACCACTAGATTAAGGGGGCGG
>VZRE01008489.1:0-14655 GCA_013396775.1 Cephalopterus ornatus | reverse complement strand
GGGGGAAACACTGCATTTTTCAAGTTCTTTTTGGTAAATTGAAATTCAGGTGTGTCAGTTCCCTGGTCAAGATCATTAGGTAGTTGTCTTATTGCTAGAGCTGGCACAGGAAGAAATATCAAGGTGCAAGCAGAGACTAAGAAGGGGTTGGTACAGTCCCTTTTGTAGTTCATTCCTAAATCATCTCAAAGCAAACATGAGATGTGAGACTATACCTGGGCCACAGTGGATATCAGGTCTGCATATAAAACACAAGCAAGGATAAAACATCACCTATGTTGTAAATTTGTTACATCTTTTTATGCGTGTTACCTATTTTATGCTTTTAAGGTTCATATTCTGTGCAGAAATAACTACAACAACTATTGTGGCTGCCCCATACCTGAAAGTGTTCATGGCCAGGCTGGATGGGGCTCTGAGCAACCTGGTCTAGTGGAAGGTGTCCCTGGCCACGGTAGCATAGTTGGAACTAGATGATCTTTACAGTCCCTCCCAACCCAAACCATTCAATGACTCTAGGATTCTATTTTGCTAAGATCATTTTCAGCAAGTGTTTTCCTTTCTGTACTGCTATAGTCATTATTCTTAATATCTATAAATATTACACACTGCTTTTGATCTGTTGATTCAAATAAAATCTGTGTCTAATTAGCTTCTGAAAGGAAGTATTACATGTGCTGGGTAAGAAAAGTGCCATTTTTTACAAGCCTAGACAGATTGTGTTCTGCTAAAAGAAAATGCTGTGCATAAATCCACAGTATAACATAAATATTCAAGGAACTCAGCTGTACACAAAATGTAGATTACCAGCCAACAGCTGCATGATATATTTTTGTATGATGTATAATCAATTTTTACACCATATATTTCTTCCTTCTTTCCATTAAAGATGAGGCATAGGTACGTGATCTCTTAATGTAGAAGTTTTATTTCCCTTATTTCACACCTTCTCAGGACATTCCTCCTAGTTATCTATGATGTATCTTGCAACTTCAACCTCTTCAGCGGACAGAGAGACTTCACCTTCCACTCTGGTCCACCCTCTTCAAATCTGGTTGTTGCTTGCAGCTAAAACAGGTCTTTAATTTTCGGCCAAATGTCTGCTTTGTAAAACCTGCAAATTAAGTCCATCTAGTAAATATAATTATCATCCTCAGGCATTTTAAAGAGTGATCCTTGCATGCAGTTATTTTAATACTTCTTACCTTCTGCCTCCTGTGACAACATGTTGTGAAAAATAGGCAAATGCCAGTACTGAAAAAAAACTCCTGCATTTTTAAAAAATATAAATAATGCTTCCAAGATTATAAGTACAGTAGCTCTCTCATTATTTAGTTGTTCAGAAAATAGGGTAGGAAATCAGTAACTCTTGTGAACAAAAAAAATAGGACATAGAAATGTCTAAGCGAAAAAAAAATGTCTAAGATGAAATCCTGACTCCTTAAAAGTCCATTTTCCATTGCTTCCTACAAGGCGTGGATTTTATCACTGGTGTTTGTACTATTTATGGTTACTATTAACTCCTTCATCCTCACCACAAAACAGTAAACTCTAATTTTCTTTTTTTCCGTCTTAGAGAAATCTGGGCATGCATAACATTCACACTCACAGATTTCAGCAGCCTCCAAGCCAGGCGTCAGCATCTTGTAAGTGATGTGGCTACATTTTGACAAATACTTGATCACAAGTTATTCCTTACATCGTCTACAGCAACCGGAGAAAGGGGTAAAATATGACACTTGGAGTTTGCCTGCAGATTCCCTATTGCACAAGCCACAGAAAGATACTTGATGCAATGAGCTACTTTTAGCTCCAAGCATCTGAGCTCCTTCCCATTTTTATGTATGAAAAAATAATGTTGTGGAACCTTTCATCTTCTTGAGCTTTCATGGTGTTCATTGTGAAATAGTTTTTGGAAAAACAGAGAGCTTGAAAGTGCTTAATGAGGTTGCCCTGCTGCCATTAATTTAACAAAGCAATTTAACAATTTAACAGAAGATGACTACCCATAGTAACCACAGAAAAGACTCGAGACACCACCCACCCTCTTTCATCTTCTGAGAATACACCCTAAAATAGCTCTAAAATATGAACAGTGGAGAAAAATAAGAAGCAATTCAGATCTCTTGATCTGCAGTGCAATGTAACATCCGGAGGCTTAACATTATCTTTCTTAATTTTTAAATAGTTAAATTAGCTATTCTCAACTGACTCTGCTGAACCCACAGAAGACTGACAAATATGTGAGTATCCATTCTTTTCACAATGAAAACCACAGAACAGTGTCAGTGTTCATGAACCCAGGCTGCAGAGACATATGATCAGCCATGATGTTCAATTATTAGCATAATCCCTGAGAAAGTTTTGGCCTGTGCCAAAAAAAAAAAACAATCTCCCAAACTGCATCTGGGGTGATGGCCATTATCAACACATAGCTTGGGTTTGGCTTCCTGATATCAAGAGAATTCAATCATAAAGATGTGAACAGTGTCACACCACTCAGCCATGAGGACTGTTTTATTTATTGGTATAGATATACTCTAAGAGCGTCAAAGAAGAAGAAATATATTTTCTGATGCAGCTCAAGAAGACAAAAGGACTGATACTTCCACATTCTTAAACATAGCGGCTACAATTACACACACACACACAATTCCATAAAAATTAAGTTGTATAAAAATGCACTTTAATGAATCTTACTGTCATGTTTATATTTTTTATTATTATTATTTATTTTTTCTTTGTTAAAATCTTCCTCAAAATATAACTGGTTTTGATAAGAATATATGCTGGATGTTGCTTTAAAAGTTAAAAAATGTATCTCCTGACTTGCATCATAAATACAGTCTTGTCTACTTTTTTCATCACATTCCTCAGAAATTGAAATGTCAGAATTGTAAAAATGTTTGTGATCAGAAAAGCTGAACTTTAAAACAGCTTCTGTATCTGTGTTCACACTTATTTAATTGCTTTCAATTCCAGATTAAAAAGAAAAACACAACTGAACTGTATTAAAGGAAGCAAAGTCTTGCTTTTGAGCCATAGCAACTTCCTACCTCAAAGGAAAAAAGAAATCTCTGTAGAGGTTCAGAAAAAGAACAAATCAGGGTGTTCTGGCAGTCACCTCACTTGTCGTTTGGTGTGGTGCAATAGTTGCAGATTATTCCACTACCGAAGTGGAGAGCAAAAAACTCTAAAGTTATAAATAAGCTAAGATTTAATAGCACTACAGAGAATTCAAAGCAATTACCAGACACTGTGTGTTTTACATGAATTCAGGCATCCAAGCGTGCATGTTCATCGCTTTCAAAAAGATAAGTGTTCCATCTGCCAGTAGTCTCCAGCTATAAGACTGGGGGTTTGTCTTATTGTATATTTTCCATATCTAACAATCAACAGTGATTTTTCCTATGTGGAACTGCTTTGGCATTCTGATCATTTTAATCTTATTTTTATTTAGCACTTTGACACATGAGTCATTAAAAAAAATCATAAAATTAGGTTTCCAGTGTCTAGGTCTTCACAATCAGTTTTGTGATGTCTGCTTTCCTGCTCTAATGGTTTTCATATAAATCACTCGAATTTACTGCCAGTAATCACCTGCACATTTCCCTCTTCTTACCCTTCAGTGTTTATGATGGTGAGAATTACATGGACTTCTTCATTGCAGAAGGTGAGAGAAACCTGGCAGTAAGTTTATGCCCCTATAATGTTGTTCAAGCTGGAAGCACCAATGTATGATATTCATATGTGATAACATTTCTGAGAAGAAATATGGTCAGACAGATGGTTATGCAAGTTGTGGTTTCACTTAACCTTTTTAGTCCATGAACGTATTTGATGTTTTCTTATAGCAAATTTAATAAATTAAAACATCCCTAGACTTCCTGGCCACCACTGTCCTTTGCTGGTATGTAGATCTCAAGAACTTGAATAGCTGGAGGTGACTTACACAGTCTGTTCATGCTACCTTTGCTACTTACACTTTAATCCAGTATAAAGCAAATAAACTTTCATCTTCTAAGCACTTAAGTTAATTAAATTTAGCCAGAATCTCAAGTACTGGAATCAGTTCTATATACAGCCATTACAAAGACAAACAGCATAAAATCCAGATGCAAAAAACATGGCAACTTAGTCTAACAAATTTTCTTTGGCGTGAAATATAAACAAAACCATATCAGCCACTGCGGGACTTCAGATGTCAAACTCTTAATCAGTGTTTTCACATAAAAACTTATTTTACTATGATGGTTATACATACGTACATTATTACTAAAATGTACTTTAATTCAAATACTAGTGGATGTTAGTCTAACTAATAGAATCTTCGAAAGTATTTTCCCAGAATAGCAATCATAAGTTATAGAATCAATTTCATTTTAATTTGATACTGTCTATTATTCTTTCCATTTAAGACATTTTCCGTATTTTCATTTCTATGCCTCAAGTGTTGGGGAATTACTGCTTTTTCAAAAACTACTACTACAGATGATAATTTAAAGTCTTTTTCAAATTTGTCCAGCTTTTAGCACTTGAGTTAACCCTACAAACTTTGCAATGCTTGATTCTCCTCTTACATTGGTAGCATAAAACAGTTCCAGCTTCAGTGTTCTGATTCTCAAATACACACCCTAGTTCATACTGTTGGTCATCATCTTCGGTTTCAAAGGTTGTCTATATAAAGGTAAGCCCTAATTGTTGTGTGGATTTTATAGGCTCCCTAATGCACCTCAATTTTGCAGAAAAATTTCCATTTAGGATAATTTGGGAGTTTTATTAATTCACAGTGACTTGTTTACCACTGGGTTCATTTAGTGGAAGGTGCACTGAGAATGAGTGTGAAGTTCAGTTCCTTTTGTTGTTAGAAAAATAATTGGAAAAATGATTGTCTGGCAGAGTCCTGACGGCAGCCTGTGAGCTTGTCTGCTTTTGAATCATTACGAATCCTCAGTGCCTGTGAAGCAAATGCAACAACTAGAGTTCATCAGGGATTTTCTGTCATGTCATTTTCAATCAATGTCAGTCAAAATTAAAATTTCTCAGTGGGATATTTCCACCAGTTCTAATGAAGGTGTGATTCTTGTTCAAAAGAAGAGGAGAATAACCCACATTAGACTGGTCAGTATCTGGGATATAAGAGAATAAGGCTTAGGATTTAGACCTAGCAATTTTTTAATTCTATTTTAAACAGCTCCTATAAAAGAGGCTGAGAAGATCCACCCCAATAGAAGCAGATGGAATAATTCACGTGGGATTTAGAAGCCTGAGGCAGGCGTGGATACGGTAGGACAGGTTGAAAATGTTAGTACACGTTTTTTTAGCCTTCTTTAGCCTTCTTTGGCCTTTTGGACTAGTGCCCCAGAGTTCTGCTGGAGGAAAGAATCACATTCATGGTGCCTCAGAAAAAGTGAGTTAAGTTAAATTAAACTGTTAGTGTGGGTGTTTTGATATTGCTTGTGACAGGCTAGAGAGTGCTGCTGTAATTCTTTCTGAATCTTGCTGTTGGCAGAGAGGGGACACTGTGCACAGTAGGTGTTGCTTGAGCTGGAAGACATTGTCTCCATTGCCTTAAATTCCAATCCTTTGCCACTCAAACAGTGAATGATGTGGGTTTCCTCATAACACAGGTTTAGATCCTAACTACTAGTTGTCTCATCTTTTTCTGCTGTGAGATAGGAAAGGCCTTTCCTTATCACTTTTACTGGTAACCATTATGCCCCAGAACCTGACAGTGAGGCACTGAAGAGCAGAAAGTGTGATATTCCAGGTCTCACCCCTTTGCATGGCTGCCTTGCAAAACACTGCTTAAAATTTGACTAAAAAGCTTCTTAAGCAAAACTTGTAGGTGAACTCCTTGATTTCAGCACCAAACATCAAACCAAATGACAAGCCTAACTTGATCAGTCCTCTAAGCTCAATAAACTTCTGAGGTGCTCAAAACTAACTTTCACTGTAACGCATTTATTTACACCTTTAAAAAAGACTGACAAGGATGTGTCACAGTTACATTACTGCTGGCATTCCTTAAAACATGATTATTTCAAGGACAAAACAAAACCTGACCCTTTAGAAACAGAGTGGTGATATCGACATTTTGAAAGGTAATACTCCAAGTTCTTCACAAGGGATTGTCAAATCTTTTTAGTGTTTGGGGCACTCTTTCCTTCAGTTAAATAAGCAATAAACCAGCAATAAAATGTTTATAATTCAGTTTTAACACTTGTGTTATTTCTTTTCCCCATGGATACTGCAAACTCTGAGCTTCCTCACAACCTTACTGTCAGATTAAGTTCAGAGATTTCCTACAGGAAGAAGATAAATATGCTTTATTTATACTCTGTCTTGTTAGCACATCTCACGCACTAGTATACAGTAAATCTAAATATTTTAAGCTTTAAGTCTCCTTGTGCTCTAATCTGTGCTACTGTGCATCAGCAGTGGCTATACTTGCAGGAAAGGCGTCCATATTCACCACATCAAAGCATGACTTATAAACATCTTGAGACATACCACCTATATGTATTTAAGGAAACCTCAATTTTGGTGAATTTGAGTAAATGTAATACCTTACCTATATAAGAAATCAAGTAAATATATTTAAATTAATTACAATATTTACAATTTATGTAGTTGCATTGGTGCACACCCTTATTAAAATAAGCTTAGTTAGCATAAATAATTTAGGAGAGCAGGTCTGACATTTCTTAGGTCAATACAAATTTTTGCACAGTGAGGGTCAGAAATAGATGAAGTGTGTAGGCCAATCTCAGTGCAAACTTTTAATAACTGATAGATTTTCAAATGCATGGGTAGGTTTAGATTAGTTTTCATCGAAAGTAGAAAGCAGTTAGATGTCTAGTTACCATGGTGATCTAGTCCTGTGCAATTTATTTTTCAGAGTCATTAGATTTATAACTTAAAAATACTTTTTAAAGCAAAATAAAAGTAATTCTTCTTTCATACACTGCTCATGAGCTTACAGCTTGGTTTCCCCCATGGAGAAAGGTGGTCTAAGGGGAAAGATTGGGTCTGTGATCAGCGTGCAATCGCTGTAGAATAAAGAGCCTGTTTTAATCTAAGCATTTGATCACACACAAAGTTTGGTAAGCTATGCGGTGCCTTTCTATGAAATGCTGTTGGAACAGTATCCAGACACCTAAGAGGTCTCCTCTAGCTATTTATTTCCTTTTGGGATCAATTTGATTTTAGCATAAATTCACCATAAGGCTTCTGTAGAGTTAAAATTCAAAGGTCTTACTCTCTTCTGAAGTCAGGGTTCCCTGATGTAGCGAGGTCACATCTCCCTTCTGGCTCATTGTACAAGGCATCAAAGGAACTGTCTGACATAGGGCATTCAAGGACATTTATAATGGAAGTTCAGCCAGTGAAGGAGTACCAGGCTTAGCTCACTCAAGCTACAATTCCCATGAGGCAGCGTGGCAGCTGAAGGATACCCAGGGCTGCAGGCCAAGGCTAGGGATTTGGGCTTGCATCTGTAAAAATGTCTATTCTTTAATTTTCTTGGCATTAGTGACATTGCATTCCAAAGGAAGACTTATTTCTTCAGATGTCTGCCCTAATAAATGAGTCACTTGAAAATATAATTTTCAATACAAAGTCAAAGAGCGAAATCCTTAATGTTCTGTAGAGCCAGCCATGTGCTTTGCTTCTGTAACTAGAATGACAGAAAAAGTAACTGTCAGCATTTTCTTAGACACTCGCACATTCAGCTTTTCCAAATGACATGGATATCTCATTGCAATACTTGAACTCTGTTAAGAATGGCAGTTTCTTCTAAGGATGGGGGTGAACTTTCCTAACTACTTTTTCTTTTCTTTGTTTTTCCCCCAAAATACATAGTTTTAGTGAGGGCCCAGTGGGCCGTTAAGAACTGTCTTTATTTTGGTTTTCCTTTTGACTGAGCCCTTTATGAGAGATGTTGTGTGGTTTCCCTTTAGAAGAAGAGGAGTTTTGTGAGTAGTTAAGGGCAAAAAATTGAATTTGTTAGTAGTGCATTCCACACTTTTATGACTAAGCCCATGTCTATGTAACTGGTACATAACATGATACTAAATCAGCCCGCATAACTAAATTGCAACATACCATTGATTTTAGTCACTAATAAAACACATACATGTGTTTCAAGTGGTTTTAATTATCTGTTTATTATTAAAGCATGTTTTCTCTTCTGTGTTTCTAAAAAGTTTTGATGTAAGAAAGACTTTTGCTTCCAAATTTAAGCTCAACTGTATTACTTGATACATTTTTGGACCAGGCAAAGAGTGTCAAATGGCCATTTACCAAACTATTGTTCTTTAACTTTGACCTCTTAAAGGTGGCATAGAAATCAAGCCTAAGAGCTGGTGTTCAGGGAAAAATAATTAAAGGTTGGATTGATTGCATGATAGGACTGTGTCATTAGCTTCACAGAAATGAACCACTTCTTGAGCTCAGGCCATAACAATCTGTAAGCCTGACTAACAAACTCACAGAGACTAAGCTCTCTGCCCCACACTCTGTTTCCTTCTCTCTCTGATCTGATAATTCCTGCCTCTGTTATTCCCTGTCCCCCACTTCTCATTTTGCTTTTATGCCTTCTCTGACAGCAGAACTCCAACTCGCTCCCATTGCTTCCTTCCTATCTTCCTGATCTAGCACATCACAGGAAGACAGGCCAGCATTTGGTGGTCTGGATTCCTTCCTGCAGCATAGGTGTATTTTCTCCTCCACTTTTGCCATTTCCTTATGTAACATTGTTCACAGCAAACCTACTTAATGCCAGTAACTTTTTCCACACTCCTGACTCAATCCTTAAACTTCCATCTTCCTGTATCCACTTATCTCTCTCCTCAAATGGCATCTCACTGACATATTCAGAGAGAAAATCAGCAAAGGCTTCTGCTTTGCTTATCTCTTCTCCCCAGTTTTCCTTTTCCCTTGAGGTAAAGATGCTGTAGTGGCTCTCTTCTCAGAGCTCTGCTTTATCCAGCAGTCCCATCCAATCACTTCATCTCACTCTTGCATTTTATCCATTACTCTTCCTATATCTTTTCTCACTTTCCCCTTTCAGTGCAATCCTGCTTCAGCTTATCCCAATCACCTCCCCACCCTTGTCTCTCAAACTATTGCCTGCTTACTTTTTACTTTACAATTTCACTGAATGAAAAACTGAGCTTTTCTCCTCTGGTTCCATCCAAGGCAAACATTTGTATTCTACCAAACTGATGACTGCTGAAGTCTTTTTAAACCTGTAGACCATAGATCCTTATCCTGCCTTAGTACCTCTTGCTCATTTTCAACAGATATTAAGAGGAACATAGTGGTGCTCTCAGCAGTTTACACTCACTAATTTTAAAGCAAGGATCTCCATTCCTTTTCCCACTTTGTACATTACACTGACAAACACTGACAAGACACAGCTCCTCTCCTGCACAGTCAGAATTCTCTTTCCTTGATGTCTGCGGATAATCAGACAAATGTTAGGTTATTGGCCTGCAGAGACTTTTATAATTACTTTTGCTAAATTAGTCTGATATTGCCTAGTTTCCTTGTACTCATTTGTCTGCATCTGTTCCTCTGTCTTATCTTTAGATGATTTTTGAGGCAGGACTGCAGGTTTTATCCATTCTTCATAGAACCCTTCCCACAGTGGAGTCTTTGGTCCATGACTAAGGCACCACTTGAATTCAGTAATGACAGCCATGCCTTAAAGGCTTAACTGAATTTCAGCTGTACCGAAACTCGCATAATTGTTAATAAACCTGCTCTTATTTTTCTCTGAATTGTTTAAATTTAAGGCCTTTTCAGTAATTTACTCTTCTTTGTAATTAAAGATAGAGAGAAACATATGGTTACTCTTTTTGATCTGAGTAACTAGCCACGTTTTGAGATCTCTTAGGTTATTCCCATTGGATACAGAAATTGATGGGGTAAATATGCTTTGGTGTTTATTTCTATTTATTTCTGAGAAAGTTTGTTTCCAAGAAAGAGACTACTTTTTTCTTGAAAACAGCAGGGTTCAAGCTACCAAAAATAATGCATCCTCAGTTTAGTATCCAACCAATAATACACTCTGTGGACTTCTCCTGAGGCACATAAAAGCAATAGTTCTTTTTATGTCTTCAGTCGTTACTGAGATTTTCTCCACTTGTCAATTTGAAGTCTCTTCTACACACACTTATCTCCATGCGTGTGTAAGCTAAGCAAAACTGCTTCACTATTTTGATTTGTATTTCTGTTTTGAATCTGGACACTCCTGCTTGCCTAAATGGAGGGGCTGAATGGCTTCTTACAAGTACTATAAACAAGCTGCAAGTTCATCTCTGTCCCAATAATGCATCAGTTAAATGGAGGTTTCCTTCAATAACTGTATGCAGATGCATTTATTATGAGTTTTGCTACATGGTCTGTAAAATCCTAACAGATAATAAAACTGCTTTTGTATTTTGGCTTTGTAGACCTCTGGAAAAGCTGTTCCACTGAAAAACATAAAGGATTTTTCACAGATGACTGGAAATGCAACATTTACATTGAGACATCTCCAATTTAAAGCTGTAAGAAAAATATTTTCTTCATGCAGTAAGATACAAAAATGTTGTGGGAAGTACTTTACTAATGCTCACTGCGCTCTGTTTCAGAACCTGTCAGAAACCCACCCACAGCCTTGGCACGTAGCTGTAGGCTTTGCTGTTTGTGTGCGTTTGGAAGACACGGTTGTGGCTACATGGTTACTTCATGAGACTTTGTGGTGACAAATAAAAGGCACATCACAGACCTTATTATAAGTGTAAGTAATGTTGTTCAGGCCTTGTTAAACCATATGTAAGAGCTTTTTTAGCTTTTCTCACACATTCCCAAGCCAGTATTTTGCTGTCACTTTTTATTAGCACATTATAACTACCAGCTATTTTGTAAAGTCTAATGTATGGTGATATGTTAAAGAATGCATAATATATTTCTGTCAGGAAAAATACTTTACAATTGCCTTAGTTTTTTCTTTGCAGTTCCAATTCTAAATTTGTTTGCATACTCTTCATACATTTCAGCTTTTTTATTCCTTTGTTAAGTTTTACAACTTACAACTTTTTTGGGGGAAACAGTGCTCCCTAATGCAATGGTGTGGCTCCTGGATTGTGCCTGCTGAGTTCATGACAGTTTGTCTATGAATGATCAAGGTAAACATTTGGTGGTTTATCTGTTGTGTTCTTCACTTGACAGCATTCAGATCACTGGAGCGCTGCCTTCATTCAGCCTTAGATCAGGGCAGATACAGAAAGCTGAGTGGACACCTGCTACAGCTGTATATATGCGTCCTCAAATGATATGTGCAAATTTCTGCAGTCCTATAAAAGCAAAAGTTCTTTTTCAGTCTCATTTAGAGTATAACAAAGAAGTTGTTATAAACTGTAACCTTTCAACACTGATCTTGACGAATATGCAACAAAAAGACAAGGTTTTTGGGAAAAGCAATTGCAGTGATCTAACTATAATAATACCTAGCTCTTATACAGTCCTTTTCATCAACTGATCTCAGAGCAATTTAGAAAGGAGATCAGTATCATTACCCCCATTTTACTCATTGGCTTCATTTTCTTACAGTGCATTGTCCCGATTTGCAAAATGTATACAAAACTCTTTATATTCATCTTTCAGATCCAATGTGAAGTGGGAGTTATACTCGCTCTGGCATGAGAGGGTGCTTTTTGCCTTTCACATCCTCCAACCCCTACGTACACAGACCCCTCTATTTTTTTCTGACTGAGTGGTTTTGCAGAGCAGAGATCAAAAGGAAATTTATCAGTATCTGTCTCCCTTCAGAGCACTGAAGCCAGACTTCTGACAACTGTGTAGCAGCCTTAAAGCTGAAAGAGGCATCAAGAACAGGGAAAGAAAAGAAAGAAAAAGAAAAGTCCCATGGCTACACTGTCATTGTCAGATTATGGAGGAGGAAATTGCAGTGTGAGAGCATGGCATATGCTTTGAAGGTAGGGAGACAGGGGCTGGGGTTTGTGGCCTCACCTGATTGTTGGTTTGTCCAGTCCAAAAGACTCGAAGGTCCCCGGTCCCTAAAGATCCTTGAGGTCTGAAGTTGAAACAGATCCTCCTGTGTTATATAGTTGTGGTTAAAGGTGCCCTAAAGTGCTTTAAATACATGAAGCTCATCCGAAATTACAAAGTGTGTAACTTAACCATAGTCCTTCATTCATCTAGCTACTAAAAATGGGGGAATAGAGTCAGAATCTCCTCTGTTAGAAAAACTCTTGTGTATAAATGCTGAAACCTGGAGTAAGAACTTACAAGTTGCTAGTCTGAACTTTTACAGACTCCAAGGGATTCAGGCTAGGGATTGTCTGAAGCTCCTTGCTTAAATACTAGGGCAAGACTGCTGAGGTGATATTAGACAGCACAGACACTGTTCAGCTAAACCAGAGGAAAAGAGTCCGTGGATCCTTTAGTGTCAGATATGCTCAGTACTCCTTTAACAGGATCCTCTGTCTACTGTATTGCAAGTGACTTCACTAAAAGCACTGGGGAGAGTTCTGCTTTGGCATTGCTTGAAATAGTCACGTTAGTAATGTAATTCACTGATGAAAGAGGAGCAGATAAATCCCTGAGTTCTGAACTTGGAAAGCAGAAAGAAATGATGGATGAACTTTCTGCATTGGCAATTCAATTGGGTTCAGATAACGAATCAGATGTTTAGCTGCTTATCCAGACCATATCCCCGCAAAACTCTCCAAACAGTTGTATCTGACACTGGGACTTCATCCAGCTCCCTTTGAAATCAATTAACAGACTCTCACTGACTTCAGCAGGGAGGCAGGCCATCAGGCCCTAGGGCTCAAACAGGTTTGCTCTCCTGTGACTTACAGATTGTTTTGCATTTTGGCTGAGATACGGTCAAGACTGACGGAATACAAGTCAAAAGATAAATCTCCAGTCAGAGAGAAATGGGACAGTGGAAATTCAAAGGACTTTAAAAATCCTCTAAGAAAACCTCTGGTGGCACATCATTACCATGTATTTGTTTTCTTAAGAAAATACTTGTTTCACTTTGGGCTTTGTGGAAAAAAAAACAACCAAAACCAAAACCAGACATTCTTACTTTGATCATTCTGATTCACCTGCGTTGGTAAAATGCATTACATTTTATTGTCAATAGGTAATTATTTTGAACTCGATGACTGAGAGATGCATTTTGTTAATGAGTAGGACCAGAAAGAAACTTTTCAAAAAACACTCAGATTTACCTTTACGTTAAATACTGGCAGCATACATAGCAAATTCTCCACTCATGGTCAGGGAAGAGTTTAGAGGTTCCATATGGCAACTTGCACCAAACAAAAGGAAGCTGGTCAAAGAGGTTGATTAACTGGGACACTACCTCTCAAAGTTTTGCACAGTGTCATTATTACCCCGAGACACTCAACAGGATGCGGTTACATTTCATCTTCTTGGCATTTCAGAAATCTATCTGAGACTGCATTGCTGAGCCCTTTTCAGATTTAAGAGCTGTCTATCCCAATATGTTTGTGTGACAGTGTAAATAAGAAAAGGATAAATGTTCATAGGGAGGTTGTCAACATAGCATTCATGTAGGCAAAAAATCTGTACATTTCAGGCAACCAGATTTTTTTTTCCAGAAAGCAAAATTATGGTTTAATTTTCTTTTCTAAAAGAAAAAACATTTCTAATGGAAATATAAAAAAAAAAAAGAACTTTAAACCAAACATTTTCTCATTAAAAAAATACCACTTTCTGTCCAACAGAATGACACTTTCTAATAGGAAGAAACTTTGTGATAAGAAAATGGGCCTTCTATTAATAAGTCTGTATCTTCATAACTACTTCATAACTACTTTTTGGACTCTATGGTTTTCCTTCCAAATTAATCTTATTAATGTGAAGGAGAAAAAAGAACACAGATGTTTCAGTCTCTCTGAAGCAGTTGGGGCACAGTTGCAGATCTTTTTTAATAATCTCTTGGCCTGCAGACATCCAAAAAGGATCAAGAAAGGCCTCAAAGAAGTGAAGCCCCAGCTCTCAATGTGGTGGTGTCATTTTAGGCCACCTCTGTGAGAGCAGTGAGCTCATCGGGGACCCCTGACAGGAGCAGCTGTAGGGATAACCATGTACCCAGTGTGGCCGAGCACAGACTCCTTCTCCAGAAGCACAAGTCACTCTAATATAAAAGACTTCACACAGCTGTGACAAACAAGATCATACACACCCTAAAGTGTGCATTCCTGGCCCCTAGTCTGCAGCATGAAAATTCTTTCATGAGCTTCTGCAGAGTGACTTTGGTCTGAAGATTTTGAGGAAGGTACAATTTAGTATATGCCTGTACAAGGAGGCACAAATTGCCCGACAGAATTGGGTCCAAAACCATTTTTTTAATGCACTTTCCTTATTACTACCTTCCACTTGAGTTAAAGGCAAATGGAAAACAGAGGGGTCCATGTTACTTATTTTTATAGCTGTTTTCTGGCTGGGTTCATAGTCTGGTACTCAGGCACTCATAGAGAGACAGCTGGACTCACAGCACTGGATGAGAATTTTCAAAGGAAAAACATTTCCCTTTCTAATGAACAAAGATCATGGCATGTCGCAGTCCGGTGGAAAATGGAGGGTAGGTCCACTCCAAGGTAGAGC
>VZRE01008488.1:41739-57476 GCA_013396775.1 Cephalopterus ornatus | reverse complement strand
TTTTCCAAAAAAAAAAGAAAAAAAAAAAGCCACCCAACTCAAACCAAATGAAACTAAAAAAAAAAAAAAAAACAAAACAAACCCAAGCAAACAAAACCCAAAAAACCCAAACAGACAACCCTCCAAAACAATAAACAAACAAAAAACCAAAACAGAAAAAAGCCCAAAACACACAAACAGAAAAACCCTAAAACAACAAACTTCAGTGGTAGGCACATCTAGTAGGATCTCAGGTCCCAGACACTTTTTCCTTCCATAAGATCAGGTTCATAGTTTTGACACAAAAAGCCTTGAGGATCAGAACACCTGTGTTAGACTCAAGTTTGGAGAGAAACATAATTTTGTAGGTGGCTATAAGACAGTTTTTGGTACTTTTTGCTGCCTGTGGATACCAATGTACCGAGAAGATATAAGCACGTGAAGAGGGCTAGACTGCAGGATTTATTCTCAGTTTTGCTGTAGCTGCTTGCTACAGATGGACCTTGACAACATAACAAAAGGAAAAGGCTGAGACAATAATGGATCTTTAATGGGAAGGAGTGCACAAATACCACGTTAGACAGAGGCCAACAAAGAGATCAAATGAATTATGTTCTTCCTATTAACTACAAACTGTAAAGAATTCGTGAATACTGGCAACCAGCCAAGCCCCTGATACACATCAGATAAAAGATGCAGCCCTTCCAGGACCTCCAGTGGTTTTCAGGAACCCTTTATTAGCTGAGCACCATCTCAGGACAGCCCTCATAATATCCTCATTGTGTGTCTACCTTTTATACTTATCGACCAATCTTTGGGACAAAAAGTGTACGAAATTTGATTTGAAAATCAAACCATTATTCTTACTTTGACTGTTTTTCAAGACAACCTTTTACTTCTATGTGGTTCTAATTAGAATTTTGGGTCTACTTCAAATCAATCCAATTTTTATCCTTTTTTTTTTTTTTTTCCCTGTGGAAAGATCTTCCAGCTCCACAAGTTTGTAGTTTCATTCACAATTAAATGATTTTAAAACTCTCACATTTTAATGGGATTAGAATTAACTGCCTGTTTCCACCACCATATGTGGAAAAGTCTTTCTACATTGCAACATGCTTTCCTTTCTTCTGAAAGTTTCTCAAAAACATACTGAGACTTTCTTTTTCCTTGAAAAACAGGTCTTTTTGTATAATTATGTTGCCTAAGGTTGCACTTAGTTGGTTGCCCCTGGCTGGATGGCAGGCACCCACCAAAGCTGTTGTATTGCTCCTCTTCACAACGGGACAGAAGAGAGAAAATATAACAAAGGTTCATGGTTTGAGATAAGGAGTGGGAGAGATCACTCACCAAATACCCTCACGGGCAAAGCAGTCTCAATTTGGGGATATTAATTGAATTTATTATTAAAAAAAAAAAAAACAACAAAAAAAAACCAGAGCACAATAATGAGAGGAAAAATAAATCTTAAAAATGCCTTCCACCAAACCTTTCCTCTCCCCACCCCTAGGAGGGTAGGGAAACAGAGAATGTAGGTCATTGGCAGTTCATCACACATGTTTTCTGCTGCTGATCAGGGAAAGGAGTCAGAGTCCTTCCCCATCTCCAGTGTGGGGTCCCTCTGACAGGAGACAGTCTTTTAAGAACTTCTCCCGTGTGAGTCCATCCCCTGGGCAACTGTTATTCACAAACTGCTGCAACGTGGGTCACTCTTTCACAGGGATCAGTACTTCAGGCACAGGCAGCTCCAGTGTGGGACCCCACGGGGTCACAAGTCCTGCCAGAAAACCTGCTCCAGTGTGAGCTCCTCTCCCCACAGGGCCACAGGTCCCTGCCAGGGCCCTGCTCCAGCACGGGCCTCCCATTAGGTCACAACCTCTTTCATGCATCCTGCCTCCTTTCATGCAACCTCTTTCAGGCATTCTGCTCCTGTATGGGCTCCTCCACGGGCTGCAGGTGGATCTCTGCTCCCACATGGACCTCCATGGGCTGCAGGGGTGCAGCTGCCTCGCCATGGGCTGCACCTCGGGCTGCAGGGGAACCTCTGCTCCAGCACCTGGAGCTGCTTCCACTCCTACTTCTGCACTGACCCGGGTGTCTGCAGAGCTGCTCACGTGTTCTCACTCCACTCTCCTCCGGCTGCAAATACCTCTCTGCACAATAACTTTTTTTTTTCTTCTTAAATATGTTATCACAGAGGCATTATTATCACGCCTGATTGTCTGAGCCTTGGCCAGTGCCAGGTCCATCCTGGAGCTGGCTGGAATTGGATCCTCAGGACGTGGGAGAACTTTGCAGCAGCTTCTCACAGAAGTTATCCCCGTAACTCCCCTGCTGCCTAAACCTGGCCATGCAAACAAAATAGAAGCACGCACACCTCAATACAGTACAGTAACTCTTGTTCTTCATCTAAAGGCCCATTCTTGGATCAGCGTTGCCAAAAAAAATCTCTCTCAGCATCTAAACTATCAGATGAGCACCAGACTAGGGCTTTGATGCATCTGGTCCCTGACAGCTGTTGACATCCAGCCCCTCATGCTCCAGAAAGATTATGAGATATATTGGCTTTAATAGGAGACTATGCACAATTATGCAAATTTAAAATGAAAGGTTGGCTTCTCTTGCCATTCTTGTATCTTTTTTTTAACAGAGCAGTAAAATAGGCAACCTCTTTCACGACACACCACTCTGATTATCCTGAAAACAGATTATACTCTACCCTGAAGAGTACATTCTCACATTCTTTATTAAATCAGCTCTTCTTCTGAGATAAAGACCATAGTTATGTTTTACGTTTTTACATAAAGAAATAGATCTTCTGTTCCTTCAGAACGCAGCCTAGTTCCAAGTTTGCCTGAAGTAAATGGTGTCTAGATTTATCATGCACCTCATTAAATACAGTTAAATTCTTCCATGTATTAAGTGATATTTCTTTGTGAAATACTAACTTGGAAAAATGCTACAAGCTAGCAAAAACTAAATAGAAAAGGAAAGCCAAATACCATAATAAGGATTCATTGACTGTAAAATGGATTTCAGATACTGTAAACACACTTACAGGTAAGTAAAGAAAGACATTATTTCGCTACAGTTATGGTTATTGCTACATCACTAGTGGCATAGCTTAGCAATTTCTTAATTATCTTTAAATGTCTTTTTCATTTGGCTATTAGTAACACAAATCTATTTAGTCATGTAGAACCTGTCACTGACAATAACTATATTATCAAATACAATAATGTGTCAAAGCATGTGTGATGATTATTATTTTATTTTATTAATCTTGACTCACAGTAATGAAGAAGCATCACTAAAATTTTCTCAACACAAACTTCATTTAGCAAGAAAAGTGTCACAACAAGTTTAGTCCTAATTTTTTAACCATCTTTGCTGTCCCAAATTTTCCATGATGAAGAAAACTTCCCTGACCCATTTCTTAGAACCTGCAGCTACCTCCAGTGGAACTTTCTCTAGCACTGCTACTGCAGAATGTCACAGCTACTGAGTGCTGAATGTTGACCAGCTTTTTTTTTTTCTATTATTATTATTTTTACTCAATGTCAGCATTCATTTATCTGAAAAAAAATGACAGGATTATCTCATTTAAAACTTCCTACAAATCTTATTCATAAAACCAGATGTTACACAACTTTATTTTAAGAAAAGAAAGTTTTAATGGCCAAGTTTGCATACAGAGTTGAGAAAGGCCTCCGGAGAAAGTTCTTGCCCTGAGCCCTCAAAATCCTGAAGAAAACATTCCCAAAGCAAATCTGGAATACTGAATTTGCCAGCCTGAATTTCTTTCTCTTCTCATGTATATGTAATAGTGATTCATCTGGCAGGTATGGGCCATGAACCATGTTAAAGAATTTTCCAATTGCAGCAGAAATGCACTATAATGAGTCCCATAAAAATCACTAAGTCTGACATTGGAAGGACATTGGAAATATTAAAATTGAGATTCAGGTGCCTGAAGAGCATGGGTGCACATTACCATACATTTCCCTAAGCCTGTAAACTATTCTTGTCCTGCTGCAATTTGCACACTGCAGCAATTAATTGTGGATCATTTTTATAGAATAATGGTGAGAGTAATCAGTCAAATTTAATTGACAGCCCACTGGAACTTAAGGGGATTTGATTTTTTAGAGTTTTGAATCTTTGGAAACCTCAAATTAAAGGCAGGCAATTAAGACTGATATCATCAAGAACTGTCCAATTAATCATAATTTGTTTACGTATGCACTATATGAATGCTGTGATTTCAGCACATCTTGTTGTACCGAATACTATAATGTCAAATAGATATTTTCTTGCTGCATTTTATTTTTAAGATGGGCTTTTATTTTCTTTCCTATCCCACTGGCAATATGAGTAGTTTCTTATGATTTGTCATTCTTTTCATTCATGTGTAATGCTTTAACTATTAATAATTTCTTTTTTTAAATATATTTTATGTAGATAACATATGTAGCATTTCATAACTGAAATTACATCTCCATTTATTCTACTACCCTGTTATTTGTTTACACATGATTCACTGAAACATGTAATAGAAGAATATCTGATAATTTGCCTATTGCTTGTTACTTTCTCACATCTTTAGCAGGATTCATCAGTCACTTCAATTTCAGTTACAAAAGTCAAAAATTTCTTACTTTTTCTTGGACTTTGGATTTGATTTATGAGAGGTAGAACTGGAACTGAAGCCTGAGTTGTGCAGTTCTTCAAGCCATGCGAGCTTTTCCCATCTACCTACATTTGCTCAAATTGATGAATAATGAAAGAGACCTGTCTGATGAATTAATAGGCTTCAGAACAATCGCATTGCCTCCTCAAAATCATTCAGAATCACAGGAGACTTTTCCATTGATGTTATTCCAACATAACCTTCAACAACATTATGATGTGAGACGTGTGTGTACTTGTGCCCGTGTGTTCATGCCTGTATCCCTAGTGTTGGAAATGATGAGAGTGGGTCCTCAAAGTACTTACTTAAGCTAAATAGAGGTTTTCTGAAAAGGCACTGTACTTTTGAGAATCATAATTTCTCTGAATGTTTGTTTTTATTTAAACTGAAGTACTTCCTTATCTGCAATGGTCTGGTTTGAATGAGACCTTATAACGAGCATCACAGTGCTCTGAATTTCTGTTATTGTTCCCTTTGCAGCTCTTGCTGGAATGAAGAGAAGGAGGAGGGCAACAAAGCTGGTGAAAGGTCTGGAAGGAATGACCTGCGAGGAGCAGCTGAGGACTCTGGGCTTATCCAGTTTATAGGAAAGGAGGCTGAGGGGTGACCTGGGTGCTCCCTACAACCTTTCTGAGGAGGAGAAATGGAGAGGGAGGTGCTGCCCTCTTCTTCCTGGTATTCAGTGATACAGTGCATAGCACCAGTTTAGAGCTGCACCAGCAATGGTTTAGACTGGGAATCAGGAAGTATTTCTTCACCAAAATGGTGGTCAAACTCTGGAATAGGCTGCCCAAAGAGGTGCTCAGCGTGCCAAACTTGTCAGTGTTTAAGGGGCGTTTGGGCAATGCCTTTAACAATGTGTTTTAACTTTTGGTAAGCCCTGAATTAGTCAGGCAGTTGGACTAGATGATCACTGTAGGGTCCTTGCAACTGAAATAGTCTATTCTATTCTAAAATCTTTAAAGGTGACTCAAGATTAGCATTTTAGTTTGGACTAGAAGTGTGTTTTTGAATAAAATTGTTTGACTGGCTGCAGGGATGTGTTTAGTGAGAACGTTTGGTCCAGAGCATTGATCACTCTACAGACCCACTCTTTCGGGACACATACTGACTAGCAGTGTTACTGCCTAGTGTCACTTCTACCTGCTGAGAAACAAAGAGTAGGGAAGGTCAGGGAAGTGTAATGACTCTTCTGAAAATAATTAATAAATGGAAATTTGTGCTTTTTACCATTGTTGGGTTTTTTGTTTGGTTGTTTTTTGTGGTGGTTTTTTGTTTGTTTGTTCTGTTTGTTTTTTCTCACTGCAACCTTTGGATTATCTGCCTTCACAAATTTCAAAGAACTACCAGCGCAAATATTGAACAAAACTGGAAAAAGTGATAAGATAAAACTGACTCTGTGTGCAGAGATGTCAGTTTTGGGTGCAACAGCTTTACCAGTTCTTTATGAAGTGTTGATAAAGGTATAGTTCCATGTCCAGAAGAAGGCGGCTTTAATATTCTTTGAAAAAATCAAGGAAAAATATGGGAATTACAAATATGCTTTCTGTAATATTAGTTTAAAACATTGAGTTTTAAGAGGAAAATTCTTCCTGAAAGAAGAGGAACAGAGAGCTACAAGGTGTCTGATGCTATCAAATTCAAAATAAAACAAACAAACAAATAAATAAATAAATCCCTTACTTCTTGCATCCAGTTAAAGCTTTAGCACTAGGTTTCCCATCTTCCTTGTTAAGTGCAAAATGAAAGACACTTTCTACTTCATAAAAATATCACATGGCCTATTTCAGTAACAACATTTGTTATATGCTTAAAGACTAAACCCGTAACACAGTTTTTATATCTGGATAGCTCATACACAGCTCCCCAAATCCCGAAAATCAACCCAGTGGAAAATCTTTTACCAATGAAATTTTACCAAGAAATTGGCAGTAAGTCCCGTAGTAATACCTGTGGTCATTTTGCTTTTAGGAGAGGAAAAATCATGCAGGTTTTTCATAACTCTCTCTGTGATTCATGGCTCTTCAACCTTGTGTCAGGAGTCTTTGAGAAACGTTGTATTTTAGTAAAACTGTCACACTACAGAAATCTACTTCAGGAAACCAGCCAGAAAAGCTCTGAGAAATTTGGCTCTTGAGTTAGCATAAAACCTCTTTTACTGTTTAATCTTGTTCTGGAATAAGACCAGACAAACCAATACAAGCCATTGACTACTAGAAAAGTATAAACATTTCATGGTCAGATTCTTCTTGTGAAAATACATCTCAGTGTCCACACACAGTCAGTTCCAAATTTCCGGCATGTTTACATCAGGTAATTAACAACTTCTAATAAAGACAAGAGTCAGACAAGCCCATAGATCATATGCTTATGTAGTCCATTCAAAGTCTGCAACAGTTTTTAAGAGTTTCCGGCAAACAGGTGTCTCTGGAATTACCTGAAGTGCTCAGGGACCCAAAAATATGAGAATATGACAGGTATAGATTTCAAACTGAAGTTTCATTTTACATCTGACACTGGAGGCTATACACCAATGCCGAGCAGTATCCACAGAGCAGTCAGAGCATATGGCCTAACATAATGTATGACAAGCCCTGATTTAAAATAACATCCCCCGAGGGCTGAAAAGAGGGCCCTATAGCAACACTCCTATAATGTTTCACTGCTGCTCTGGTTGGGCATACAAGCCTATTTTTATGTCTCTTAATCAACACAACAGTAGTCCTAATAAACAGAATTTGCAATGGAATTTGGGAGCTACTTGCCGCAGAAACACCATGGTAAAGTTATATTAGAGTTAGTACTGTATTTCCTGACTTGCTGCAGTGTGAATGGTAACAATCTCTCTAAATAATACATCAGAAACAACACAATTCCTACATTACCTGACAGAATAGGTAGTTTGGTTTACTAAGGAAAAGACATAGGTGAAGACAGAAGAAAGTAAGAGAGAGAAAAAGAGCAAAGAAAAAAGAAAGAAAAAGTGAAGAAGGATAGAAGGACAGAAAAACACAGGGAGCAGGATGGAGATAAGGTTGATTCAGATCCTTCCTATCTAAAAATCCAGATTGTCTAAATGCCACACTTGCATGTATACCTGAAGACTGGTACCCAACACAACCTTTCCCACAGCAAATGGTAAGTAATTGCTGCCATGGCTTGCTCAGAAGTTTCCTACATTGCTTATCAAGCCCAGAAACACTGTGGTGTGAACAACACGGCACTCTGAAACCTCCACATATTTGTTTCTCTCCAGGAATTTCTCTTCAGTTTCTCCATACAATCTGTGTACTTCAAATAGGCCTATATCACACAAGAAAGAGTGAAAAATGTCACTACAGCTACAACTCATTTTATCCAGAGAACCTTTTTATTTCCTGCTACAGTTCTGAACCTTCCTAAAATCACATTTACTGTACCATAGAAGAGGCCCTTTACTCTCAGTCCAAACACAATTCATGGTAAGAGATGCACTTCCACTTATGGTGTCAGCATTCAATACCATCAAAAAGGTAGGAGAAAAAAAAAATCCGGGAGTGTTATTCCAGCTCCACAGCTCTCTTTAAAGAATTCAGGAATTTAATCATGTAACTCACATCTTGTTGCAGAACATTTTAAAATACTGAGTAGCGGCTGACAGGATGGGCTCCATTTGCCCTATCATGACTTTGCCACTATGTAGACAAACAGGATTTAGGATAGTATTGTTAAAAACACAGCTTCAACATGTTGCATCCTTCAGCTAAGGATGAGTCCTGGATTGCAGCTGATGGTTTCTCAAAAAATTGTGTTAGTAATATTAGAAGTTAAAGTATCTTACTATGAACTGGCAAAACCAGAGAGAGAATGTTTGTTAAATTGAGTAATACTTCAGCCATCTACCATCTAACCTTGGCAGGATGTATATTCATTCACATTTCAGCAAACCTCCAAAACTTCACCCAGTAACCATATCCCACTTACATGGGATACTCCTGTAACTTCTGTAGAAACAATCACCACTCCTGACACAGTGTTCCACTGGGTTTACAAAGCTCTAGATACAGGTTTGTGCCTTTCCACCTGCATTGCATCAAAAAGCACATTTATGCTCACTATGGCCATTTCAGATAAGCTGAATGATATTGCACTTCTTAAATCCTCTGTGTACTAGTTTCCTGCTCCTCCTTGCCTATTTTCCTGAGAAAGCATACAGTTGTCCGGAAGTTCAGATTTTTATTATCACTGGTAGCACGGATATGAATGATACTGATACCACAAGCTGGACATCATGTTCAGCATCATTTCCTTGTGTAGATAACATACATTAGATAATTTGATGATAGATGGCACAAAAATTGACGCAAAAATCGTTCGGTGATTGGCATTCAAGCAGAATAAATGGATTGCGTTTAACCAGCTGAGGGAGAGCATTTTCCCCATCATGAAGGAAACAGGCTTTTCAAGGATTACTGAATATCTGCAGTTATTTAAGAAAATTAGTTCCCAGAAAGTTGCATTCCTTCTTTTCTGAATAAATAATGTTTATGGCCAGGTTGGATGTGGCTCTGGAGCAACCTGGTCAAGTGGAAGGTGTCCACGCCCCGGCAGGGGAGTTTGAAATGGATGAGTTTTAGTGTCCCTTCCAACCCATTCTATGATTCTATGAAATATAAAGGGAATACTCAGTGGCTTACTATCCCTCATCTAACAGTTTGTGATTTTGGTACAGAAAGATTTTCAGAAACTCCTTTTTCATCTCAGGTTAAAACCATAAAAAATCACGACATCCCAGATTGTTAGTATCTACAGGTGTCTGGGTCAGCACTCACTCTTGTGACTTACAGTTCTCTCTATGTATCATTTTTAGTAGTGTGAAGCTAAACAACAAGACAATAAGGCAACATGCAGTTCAGCAGATACTTAGGCAGTAAATTCTTACTACAGCTCTGAACAAATAACAGAGTCAATAACATGATAGGCTCTTCTCCCATCTCCTACTAATTTCCAAATTTACTTTGCTGTGAATTAGTATATCAGTACAACAGATTCTTGCCTGGATGTCCACACAACACAATTACCATAACCGAAACTATCTGCAGAAAGGCTTACAGGATGAATAACTCCTGTCTTTGTCTTCCTAGTCCCACTTGCACGCTCTTATCATGGCCTCTTTCTGCTTATTCCATGCATGTTCATTCCGATCTGCCTTAAAGTAAAATACAAATAGACCATGAAACTCTTTTAAGGATGCATGAATATATATGTTCCCCTGCCTCAACCCTTCAAAACACAGATCTCTTTTTAGCTTTATCATTGTGTTTAAAGAATTTTAAATGGTGAAGATTGACTGTAGGGAAATTATCATTGAAAAATTACCAGTTCAGTACCACACAGGTATTCTAACACCTTTAGGTTATCCACCCAAAAATCTAAACAGCAGAAATGGAAGACAACATGCTTTGTAGGACCTATAAGAGAGTGCTTACTATTGTTACATATGACACACATTTGATTAATTTTCTTGGAGAAGTACATATAGAGGAAATGTGGAATGTACAAAGAATACAACCATTTGCAAGACAAGAATAAAACGCTATTCCTTGTAGAGGTGGAAAGCTGACAGTTTACCATGGGAATTGTGGAATTAGCTTCAAAGTGTACAAATGAAGAAAAATGTTACATAGGAAAGCACAACAATATGTGCATAAAGCTAGTAATGACTGTTATTGCCCAAGAGACATGACTGGTACTAAATGTTAGTGGAAATGGATCTTTACTCTCTCCTGTAAATCTTTATCCCTAATTAACACAAACTAAAAGCCCAGCAGAATCTTGAGTTTGGACTTGTAAACCATCATAGCAGCATCTTTCAGCCCCTGACAAATACACTTATTTTCTTTACAGCAGCTTCCATTATAAACAATAACAACACAGATTTAGAGGCCTAATTTCATTTGGAGGTGAGACAGTTTCATGGCCTTTCCTTCCAGAAGAGACAAAGCAGACAAAGCAAGGGAGAGAAGTAATAGAGGACATGCAGCTACTTAACACTTCTGTACTATTTGCCACAACAGAATTTAGAGCTGGTTGCCAAATGGATGGTAGCGCTCTGTAACCCAGTCTTAAGAACACAGGGCATGACTCCTCTTATCTAATTTTAGATTATAAAAGGAGATCAGGAAGCTAACTGCTGTAGATATTAAAACTTAATAAAAGAAAACGTATGCCTGTGCCTTATTTTAAGATTCTCAGTCATTTTTAGTTTTCCCGATGCCTGCAAAAGCAACTTTCCCAGACAGAGCCCTACACATCTGTAGTGGTTGATTCTTAATCTGATTTGAGAATTTAATCAGTGTTAACCACAGGTACTCACTGGAATGTCCCTAACTTTCAAATTGCTTTTTTGCTATTTTAGTGGAGTCTGTAGCTGTTTTAGTCAGAAAGAACAAATCCACAAGGGAGAAAACCGTAAACTATATAGTGGTGATGTTTTATTCAGTATATCAAACAACCCTGGTGACATTTAGCAGGGAAATAACTGATCAATGAAAAATACATCAGCCAGATATGCCACATTACATGTTCAGGTGTTTAGTGATGAGGCAGTTGATTTTTAGTTTTATTTTTGACAACTGACATATATTACAAATTTACAGAATTGGGGTTGGATGCAATCATGATATACATAGGACAAGCACAGAAGCCTGGCAAATCTATTGTTTTGTGGGCTTCTCTGAGCAATATTTGCAGAGACATCCTTCACATCACCTTGCTAGTAACTCTGCCAAGGAATCATCCCATGAAACAACTGCAGGAGTGTAAACAGAATCAAAAGTCATTAAACTCCAAAAGACCAGAGTATTTCCATGTAAGTTTGGGGGTGGAATTGTGGTTTTTGAGGGGTTTATTTGTTTTTTTGTTTGTTTGTGGTTTTTTGGGGGGACTGGCTGTTTTGGGTTTTGTTGTGTTTGTTTGTTTTGGGTGGGCTTTTTGTGTTTTTTCTTTTTGGTTGATTGGTGGTTTTCTTTGGGGTTTTTTTTGTTTGTTTTTTTTTTTTTTTTTTTTGGGTGGGTTTTTTGTGTTTTTTTTTTTTGTTTGATTGGTGGTTTTTTTTGGGGTTTTTTTTTTTTTTTTTTTTTTTTTTTTTTTAAGGAACTTGTGGGCATTTTTTTTCCTAGAATAACAACAGAAATAAATAAAAAACCCCAAACCAACTGAACAAACAAAATCCAACAACAACAGCAAAACCACAAACACAAACAAAAAACCCCCACAAACCCACACCAAACCAAACAAACAAATAAACAAACACACCAAAAAAAACCCCACTGTCAAGATTCAATTTGCCAAAACAGAGATTCCCTTTCACAAAGGAATTCTTCATTGTCATAAATGGAAATCATTAGCTCCCTCTCTTGTTGTACAATAAAATAAGAAGTTTTTTATGACCTAGTAATTAATCTTTTATGATTAATTTGCCCTATGTACTGCATTTGTTACTTGTTATGACTTTAGTATTGGGCTAGGAACACACTTTCACTTACAAACCCCTTCCCTGCATGTCAGGGAAAAGCACCTCTCTCATTACTTTTAAACTTTCTAATCTTCCCTTCCTTACTAAAATATCTGAGTGGCTGCTCTATAATGTATTTTTTAGGGATGTTGACTGGAAAGGATACACTCTTAACCAGTGGCCTATTCACTGCACAGTGAAATGATGAGGAATTTTCTTTTCCCCCTTCAGTTTCAGACAGCTCTGGATAAGAAGTGTATTTTCAAAGCATGGTTTGGAGATATATGGAAATCTTATTGACTGCTAGGATTCATATGACTAATACCCATACAGACTGATTTGAACACTTAGGGCTAAGACATTGATTTTTTTGCTGCAGGCTTGGTTTATAAACTGCTGCAGGATTTCAGCACCCCATGTCAAGGCTTATGCCTCCGCATTAGCATATTTTTCTGTTCTTTGTTAAATCAAATAGATATTTTTTTTCAGACTATCCAGTTGCTTCAAATTAAAGCTATGATTCCCTCATGGACTTCAGCTTGCTATAGATTTTCTTAAAAATGTCAACAACCTCCTTTGCTCCAAGGAGATGAGCTCAGGCAAGATAACCTTTGCACAGACAGAGCACCTGTATTTGCTGAACTTCAGTCCAGAGTCATCTGTAAACTCCACTTAGGAAACCTCAAGTGTTTTTATTTTGTTCTGGACAGCAGAGAGAAAACATTCTATTTCTTTTCAACTGTGTAAGAATTATTATAGTTTAAAATGATAAATCATTTCAATATTACTTCTTTTTTTACTGTTTCTCTAGGTAAGCTGCAGTATAACAAAAAAGATCTAATTTCCCCCATGTTCAGTTCATTAAAAATTCTGAAATCTGGGAGATTTTGAATTCAGAATAATTGTCATATTTGAAGGATCCCTATTAGACAAGTATGTTCTGCACAGAGATGTTAATAATGATGTAAACTGTCAGGAGAGTAATCCCATANCAGGAGAGTAATCCCATACATGAACAACACAGAAGCAACTGAAGTGTAGCAACAGTGAATGCTTCAGAGGAAAGATGGTCCATTCACCCCAAAAATTACAACATGGAAAGCTGTGGCACCGAGCAAAAGCTGTGTTTCATTCACAGAAAAATTTATTCTAAATATAAAACTACCAGAAACAAAAAAATAAATTAGGAAAAGACTACACAGGATTCCAGTGCTTCTTTAGATAACAACAGCTACCTCTCAGCACTATTTATTGAAAAGCAGGTCTGCATGAATAATTGTTGTTTGTTTTTTGTTTTTTAGTTTGGTGATCAAAACACAGTAATTGTGCCATTTTNAGTAATTGTGCCATTTTTAAAATAGTACCCATGTAAGGATAGCTGAATTTTGTTTTGAACTGTAAATATCTTCAGACTGTCTGCAACTAATTGTTTTCTTTGATAAATGATGTGGTTATGAACATTATTAGCCAACCAGAAGCAAAATATGTCCTAAAGTTATGTATTCAGCCTTAATTAACATCTTTATGATTACCTTATTAGACTTCGTCTCATTATCAGTGGACCTGGTGTTATGGATTTAATTTTCATTTTCTTTGTTTGTTTCTTTTGTTTAACTTTTTGTTAGGGAGGTCATCATTAAGCTTTGTTTTAAAATACGCTTTGACAAAGCTTAAGTATGGCTTGCTTTGGGTGTCTGCTGGTTACAGAAGAAAAATCATTACAAAGTGCTGAAGTGCATCACCGATAAAATTGAAAAACATGATTTATATATAAAGATATTCTAAGTATAACAGAGTGGACAAATCACAGGTCACGAAGTGTTTTCAGTTTCTTTAAAAAGTATACCAAAAAATAAAATAAATAAAAAAAAAAGACTATGGAAAGAATAAGTCCCCAAACCAATGATGTTCTTACCTCCTGTTGCTTACCTTGTGTTCATTTACATTCCCTCAAGCTACTATAAATAATTAAATACTCTAACAAGTATATGTTTATTCCAAACTTTTGTATGTTTTTTCAAGTTTCACTTGTTTTGAAAAAAAATAAAAAGGACATAAAGAGTCAGCTGGGTATCAAAACCTGAATCATTCTACTGGTTCGTACTGGGTGGGGGGAAAGAGCCGTATTTTACTTTAGTGGATCAAAACTTAAGTATTAACTTTAATAACATTGCTTCAAGTATCTAGCATTTTTGTACAATGTTTCACAATTAGAAAATTGTGTTATACTAATTGAACTTAGATAATCAAAAACTTACCTCTCCCCTTCCAAAAGAGAAATTCTGGTTCAAAAGTCAGCTAGTATTTACATTCTGCTACTAAGACTTATATAAAAAGATATTTTTTTGGCAAGTGGAACATTTACAGCACAGAATTTCTTAATGTTTTATATGAAATTACTGCTTGGAAGAGGTTTTTAAATAATATGCTATTAAAAATTGGATAGAGAAAGCAATCTCTAGATATAAATCTCGCAAATAAGAGCCTCAGCCATAAGATAATTTTGTCCTAGACTCAAAATCCACTCATAATGAGATGAACAAAAGCCACTGGCACTACATGCACCCAAAATACAGTAATCATCATTTGGATAAAAAAAAAAATAACTTGAATGCTGATCTAATTTAAAATATTTTAAGTCATAGATGGAAAACCGTGTGAGGGCTTCTGACAGAACATCACTGTAAATAAATAAATAGATAAAATAGTCATGGGGAAAACAAATATAACTGGGTAGTTATACGGCAAAAAGTTGGAGCTGGACAACTTGTGAAAATTGCTGCCTTCTAAAATGCAAAGTCCTTGATCTTCCATGGATTAAGTAAGGCTGACGCCCAGAAACAGAGAAGGACGACTATAAATTTTGACCAACATTCCTTTCAAGACATTTTGTTCAGATGACTTTATAATCTGTGATGCCTTGCCCTTGAGCAGAATGGAGCGGCCAAGATTTGTAGATGCTTTTGGTTGAAAAGAATGACAAATGCCAGAGGGTCCACTGTCGTAGGTTTATGCAGTTGAATTTTGGTAGCGGGGGGAGCTATAGGAGTAGCTTCTGTTAGAAGCTTCCAGAAACTTCTGTCCTATGAAGAGCCAGTGATAGCCAGCTCCAGGAGGGACTTGCTACTGCTGGCCAGGGCTAAGCCAATTAGCATTATAATGCTTCTGTGATAACATATTTAAGAACAGAGGAGATTGTTGCACAGAAGAAATTCCAGCCAGGGAAGAGCAGAGGAGAACTTGGGAACAAAATGTGGTTATCAAGGTCAGCGCAGCAGCAGGGGGAGGGGGTCCTCTCCCCCAGGAGCAGAAGAAGGACTTAAGAGCTGAGGCCTCTGCAGCCCATGGAGGGTGCAGACACACCACTGCAGCCCATAGAGGAGCCCAAGCTGGAACAAGTGGATGCATGAAAGAGGCTGTGACTCCATGGGAGGCCCGAGGATGGAGCAGAGTCCTGCTGGAGACCTGTGGATCATGGAGAGGGAAACCCACGCTGGGGCAAGTTTCTCCCGGGTAGGACTTGTGGCCCTGTGAGAGACCCCATGGGAACAGGGGAAGGACTCAGAGCTGTGGCCC
>VZRE01008488.1:30754-41519 GCA_013396775.1 Cephalopterus ornatus | reverse complement strand
ACAACCCCCCTTCCCTGTCCCCCTGCACTGCTGAGGGTGGAGGAGAGAGAACATAGAAGGAAGGAGGGGTGGAGGGTGAAGGTGTTTTAAGACTGTTTTATTTTCTCACTCTTTAGTTCTTATCCTGTTAGCAATAAATTTAAGTTTTACCCCACGTCGAGTCTGTTTTACCTGTCAGACTTCTCCCAGCTCTTATCTCTACTCGAGAATTCTTAGCTGGTTTTTTTTTTTTCCTCTCTCCTCTGTCCAGCTGCAGAGGGAGGGTGTGATGTAGTGGCTTTTGGTAGGTATTTGAAATCTGGCCAGGGTCAAATCACCACACTCCACAAAAACTTACAAAGTTTTATTTAGTAAATTCCACAGTTAGTGTGGGAATCGGTATGCTAATCCCTGCAAGGCAGTGGGTTTTGGATAATGGGTTAGAGTGAAAGGAGAAAGAGACTGAGATGGATTAAAGAGGAGAAGAGAGAGAAAGAGAGAGAGAAAGAGAGACATCATCAGCCCTGGCTCCAGCTGATGTGGTGCCCAGAGTCCCAGGGCACACGGGGCACCAGGGCTTAGTGGGAACATCTTTTATAGATAAGTTTTGCCTGTCCTGAAGATCATTTTCTCACGTTCTCTGCAAATTCTTTATCATGTGCAGTCCATTCCTCTTTCTAGAAATGGGTCAGAGGGTTTGGGGCATCTTTTGTGGTCTTGATCCCTACAGTCCACACTCACTTCTTGATCTCATTCCTGCACTGGCATTGTGCTGAGTTGTGCTTATCTCCAGCAGCCAGAAGAAGGGTGTTTGTTCCAAAAATTGATGTCCTACCTTTGTATGGCTCCTTCTCTAGCCGCATCCTGTTCTTTCTCACTCCATTTTATTGCCGATAATCTACAGTCGCTTCCACAGCTATCTGGCTATTGGTGTTTGAGACGTAAACATTAGCCTCTTTATCTTCTAGGCTTCAGTGTAATCTTTGTACCCTAGAAAAGAGATGAGGTTAATGGACAATTTCTTGCTGACTTCAGTGGCTCATGGGCACACAGTTGTCAAAACCAGATTTAGCTACAACATATGATGGAGCTTGCCAATGACAAAGATACAAACCGTATTGTTACACAAGGCTGAATGAAGTAATGAGGGAAAGTAAGGCTTGATTTTTGTGAGGCATGTTTTTGTTTTCATTTTTCTATCTAGCTTCTGTGATCATTTCAAAATTATTCCTCTGATAAGCATATTTTTCCTATTTGTATTTGCCAGCTGGATGAGAGTCCGCTGCTACCAAATTACCAAATTAAGGTTACCTTTGGAAGAATCCCCTGCTCCTATTTCTATTTCTCCTAGTCTATTTCTATGAGTTTGAAGTATCACCGGTAGATATCGATAGACATTAATTTGCAGCTGTAGCGTAGGAAAGACTATTACTTTGAACAACAGAAGCAGAATTAGCAAATTATTAACTATCATAAATACAGTAACCTTGGAAAGTTGTAGAGCCATAAAACATGGATCATAAAGACAACTCCCTGGATGAAAAAGGATTTGGTGTTAACAAGGAGCAGAGCACCATCAGTCTTCCTGAGAGATGGCCATAGATTAATCTGCTGTTCAGAGGTTCATAGCAAATCATGGGATGTCTATCTTTCTTTACACTAAAATGCTACTCCCTCTACTTGTCAGATTTTTCTCTTCAACACAGATTAATCTTGTCCTTCTTATGGTGGTGAACTCAGTGTATCTTTGCTGAACTCCAACAACTGCCTTTTGATTTTATTCCACTGTATTTTGTCCTAAAAAATTTCACCCAATACTGTATTGATTGGTTGTTTTTTAATTTATTTTAAATAGATTAAGTTAAGAAATAGTGGCCTTACTGTATTTTGATGAGAAGCAATGAAACTTGAATTTTTTTAAATAATTCTCATACAACTTTTTAAAGAAAGTGTCTTCTCTTTGACTATTCAACTTATAACTCCTATATATCACATCAATCAGATCCTGGACACCAGTTATAAAAGTAACCACAAAAAGCTCATTGCTTACTTTTAAGTCATGGAGTACAACCGAAACTTTCGAACTGTCCTTTATGAGTTTAATCTTGACTTCTGTGCAATACTGCACTTTTGGAGTTGAATCTGATTTTGAATTTCTCCAGAAGATTCATTGATTTTCCACTAGTAAAAAAGCCTGGGGCCCTAAAATATTTAATTGTCACATTATTTCATTGTCATATATACAATTTGTAAAATTTAAATTGTAATTAACCACACTTGATTCTGCTTATTTTATCCCTATTTTTATTGCTGCCTACTTAACCCACCATTTTACTGGTTTTTTTGTAATTTTAGCTCTCGTATTTTATATAATCCCTTATGGACAACTATGACAACTATGTTATATAATTTAAGTGTAAGCCACAAAAAAAAATAAATTAAAAAGAAATAAAGTGTTTTGTAGTTTAATAATCCTTATGAATATCTATAATCAGAAATGTTCAACTAAGGTTGAGAGACCTGTGAACCTTTGGTATCATCACAGTTGGACACTTTTTATGGTACCTACTTAAGGATGTTGGAACTACTGATCTGACATTCAGAATATATGTTTTTCTGTCACAGACCTCCTGCATAGGACCTTAATATCACTGCTGCTCCTCTTCAACACTAAATGCAGCATCATTAGGAATCACATCCACAAAACAAGAATTATGAACTTTTCCAAATGTTTCTTTGACTTTAATCAAGCCCAGAACAATTTCGTGTTTGTTATGTGACTACCTGAGGTGTTAAATCTTAGTATCATATTTATATATTGACATGATATTGTAACTAGGCTCACTTAAATAATTTAATTCTGTTGAATTGTCAAAATGAGGACCTTAAAGGCACTTATATACAATTCTGTTCCTATAGCAAGAAGATTTGAACAAAAGAAACAGAAGCTCATGAGAAGTTTCATGAAGACTCTTTGGGAGAAGAAGGGAAAATGCTGGAATAATAGAAAAGAAGGGAATAATGATGTTCTGTGTAATGATAATGATTACCTCTTCTATTAATTATACAATGAATAATTTGTATGTAATTTGTATGACTTGAAAGCACATTGTAGGATAATACAGGGTTTAAGGAATCACAAGCATTAATGCTTTCTGTTCTGCTTTATGCTTACCAAGTTGGAAGAGGTCAGTTGCTTAAGTTTTTTTTCCGGACAAATACTAAAACATAAGTAAATGCCACAAGAAGAGGAAGAATCTGTTAGTTTTCAACTGTTAAATGAGCTTAAAAAACTAATTTAGTTGAAAAGGGGAAAATTGTCAAAAACATTCTCCACAAAAATAATCTCCCATGTCCAAATATAACATTAGGGTGCATTTAGCTATGTGATGCCTTGACCTCCTTACAGCTCCCCTAAGCCCCTTAGAGCCTTATAATGCCTTGCACATTATAGTCCTATGCATAAAATTCTGATAAACATGTCTTTACTGAGCAGTTCTACAGCAGGCCAGAGTGAAAAACTGTTTAAGGCTATATTTTCATGTCTTAAAAAAGCTTATTGTTTCCTATTCCGGGGATTCAAACCACCATGTATTACATTCGGTTTGATGGACTCCCCACAAGTTCACTTTAAGCATTTCAATGAGCAATTTCTCCAAGCACGATAACAGAAATGCCTGTTGAAATGTCTTTACCACCCCAGTGATAGAGGCAAGATTCCTACTGTAACTGTAACTCCTATTGTAATAGAACAGCAGATTTAACACACCAGTGTTTCGCATCCATGAACTCCTGTAATGCCTTCTTACAATGGGTTAGAACAGCTTCCTGGTTTATTTATAATCTGAAGTGAAATATGCTTCATACTGATAGCACAATTAGAGTTCTAACACCCAGAGGTTCTTGCCAGTAATTCAAACCCCAGAAACAATCCTTTTCCAGGTTTTATTGCCAAAGCTCATGAATGGACTATTCTTTGCTTGCATAGGTAACAATCCTGCTAGGGATCACAAAATTCTGACTGTAGCAATAAAGCGCTTCTGATATCAACCACTGGAGCAGCAAATAACCTGAAATTTGCCAAACCCTCTAGCCCTGAAAACTTTTTCAGGAATCGCTTTGTCACCCAAATGCTTGCAGATGACAAGTACTAATCCAGAAATTCATTGTATTTTTGTTTAGAAGTAGCTGAGAGTCAAGGATTTCAGAACTGCCTGCCAATCCTATTCATCCTTAGAAACTTCAGTAAACATAATAGAAATACAGTTGCATTTTTCTAAAATAAAAAAAAAAATCTCAAATATTGATTCTCTACTTTGCTTTTTAAAATTATTCTATTTTTATATTACACAAAATTTATCTGTCTCTTCTTCCTTCCTCCAAACCTCTCTTAACAAGAGGGTCTTGTCAAAATTTGCATCAAAACATAAGGAAATATGTGGCTGCCGTGTCATATTCCTGTACATAGCATGGGAATTTCAGTGCTGAAATCTCTAAGTTTGCTGTCAGCCCCATCCTCCAGTCAGTTGAACTCCCTCTGAGCATCCTTCCCGATCATCATTCCCTAAGGAACGTTACTCACACCCTACAGCCAGCTAGACTCAGTCAGTGACACCTACCCTTCAGGCCTGACAGTCCCATCAGTTTTCAATCCACGTCCTAATTCCCCAGTGCAGTCCATGTCCCATCACTCTGAAAGAAAAGGTGCTGTGCCAGACTGCCAGAAGCCACTTTCTCAGTCTTCCTGTTGTCTACAGAGCCAATCACTTCAACCACATTAGTCTATCATAATTTAACCTTGGTAAATCCATGCTGTTCTCCCTCACTTTCCGACCTTCCGTGTGGCTATTCCCAGGAACAGAGATGACACCGATCAACCTCCAGTTCCCTGAATCATTCTTTGTCTTTTTTGGGGATATGGCTCAGGCCAACGGACAAGGGCTGACACCTCATCCCTCCCACCTCAAGACTCAATAAATCAGATAGACGAGACACCCACCTGTCCTCACTGATCAGAAGGGGAGCAAGATCATCACTATTTAGGCAGCTAAATTTAGGCGAGCTGAACTCCAGCTGTTACCCTGGAACCTCAGTCTCTGAGGTAGACTTTCTACTAGTCAAACGTTTTCTACTGCTGGACAAATACCTTGTAAACAGGGTAGAACTTGACTTTCAGTGAAGTTCTGCACTTCTGGGAAGAACAATGAGAACTGGGGCAACTGTAATTTGATTAAAATTGCTTCAATACTTGTATCCAGAACCTTCAGCAGTCCTCAGTCTTTCCTCTGTGTTGACAGATTGGTGCAATCATTGTCATCACACAATTCCTATACTTTTTTCCCTGCTGTCTATGGAGACTTTTTTCCATCTCACATAAACCCATCCAAGATACAATCTAAATTTTTTTGGCCTGCAGTTTAAAACGTCTGCAAATCCTCTTGGGCACACTCAGTTTTATAGAAGTTTTTAAAGCTGCAATAGACATTTATAACATGATAGTTCCCATTCATATACTGCCACAATTAACACCTTGGCTGACACTACTCTGGTTCTTTTCTGCTGGCAAACTCAAAGAAATGGTTTAAAAAGTCAGAAGCTACTTCAGTTTTTTTCCTTTGGTCATCATTTGTGCTCTGTGTTGTGGTTCTCCTCAGGAAAAGAATTTTTTATAATGATTATTTTTTACCCATTTTTTATCTTTTGCTATCATTTAAACTGTACCAATGACCTATCAGCACAGAAACTCAATGAGTTTAGATCTTTTTATATTGGTTTGATACGCATTATGTTTACATTCTATACCTAAAGAAGCATTTTTTACAGTCATACATCAATTGCTAAGATACTCAAAAGCTCAGTATCTTCAGTCTTGACACTGTGAATGCTCTTAGTTTATAAGTCTTAACCTTAGGCGTTCCTACGCTGAAGCTGTTGCTCATTTGCAAAAGGCACAAATACAAATCCTGTGTCACTGCTTCATTAGAAGTCTGATGTCAGAACAGCAAATATATCATGTGTTCATGACAAGAGGAGGCTTATTAGCCTCCAATAATATGTAAATAATTCCTTGAAATTTACTTGTAATAGCTAATGCAAAATATAAAAAATTTCTAAACAGATAGGTTGCACTCTAAATTGTTACAAAACAAGGGTTGGAGGGATATATTTTGGACTTTTTTTTTTCCTTCTGACACATCGTGTTACAATATCACACATCTTTAGGCATTAGTCACGTCATCACTTCTCACATGGAGAAACATGTTCAACACCACAAAATGTGACTTGTCCCAAGCAATGTATCATCTGTAAAATAAGGCCTGTAGGTGCTTTCTAATCTCAGAAACTCATTTTCTTCCTTCAGATTTGGGAAAAAAAAATCATTTTTCTGGATGTCTTCCTCCTTGAGTCTCTTTTTATGTGAAATGCAGTTCTCTATGTGTCTCCTAGATCACTCACAATTGAGTAAAGTAAGTTACAAAATTCACTGCATCAATGGCAATAAGGAAGAAAATTTTATAAGAGGGACAAGACAGTATGGTTTGTCTTCTTCCTTATTTTGCATGGCAGTTGTTCTTTTGACCTTTTGGATGATCTCAGTATGAACAATTTTTCCATCTTCAGACTTCAAGGAATTTTAAATGCAGCTGGGAGCTGGGAACATCTGGTGGGCTTATTTGTTTTCTCCACTCAATAGAAGGATCAAAAAATGGTATTTTCAGGCCTCTGATCTTGTATACCTGAAGTTAGAACTTGCCTGGTGGTTAAGTCATGATGCTTCTTGCAATAGCAGAGGCAGAAAGAAAATGAAATTAGTCTATCTGCTAAGCAGTGTTTTATCCTCTACTGGGTGCATGTTTTTTCAGGAGGGCAACTGAGCTCCACAATCCAATGAGCACAGATAATCCTGCTCAAAAATCTAATATATACTGAGACTCATAAAAAATCCAGAATGGAAAACATATAAAGAATAGTTATTTGTTTGAAAACTGTTTGTTCGTAGGAATGCAATATATTTAAAACTTATCCAATCCCACTAACTGTTCCTGGTGTGATAACATTTGTATGATGATGCAAAAGCAAGTGTACCCTTTGATATTTGCACGGAATAATCACAATATCCATCTGTAAATTCTTATCTTCGTTATAATAGACTACATTCAACTTACCTAGAAAAAGATAAATCCTTAGTTTCACAATACAACTCTATCCTAGTGCAGTATTTGAGAACCTGACTGTCGTTATTAGTATTTTCAAAGGTATATTAAATGGGTATTGTGAAAGGAAATGCAGAAACAACATTTGCTGTCATAGCCTCCTGGAGTAGAAGGCAGCAAGCTACTATTTCCTCAAGCATCTAAATTTCAAAACAGTCCTGAAATGAGGAAGGCAGAAAAGAAAGAAAAACATCAGGGAGAAAGAAAGGTATATGGCTTGGGGGATAAAAAAGCACAGAATTCTAAAAAGAAATAAGAACATATTCCCATTTTGCACCAGCTTTATTCTAGTCATACCTAAGGGCTTGCTTTTTAAGTGGGGTACTTAAAACAGCCTAATCCATGCCCTGAGGCTTGTAGGTGGCTGTGTGGGTGTAAGTGGACCTAAGAGGCACAGAGATTTCAGAAAAACTGTTTCTGTATTGCAAAGGGTGATTAATTCTTATTGAGTAGAGCCTACTTCACTTAGCCTGATAATATTGTGTTCCTTGGTTGCTAGGAAAAGAGCTGTCATTACATGCAAGCAGGCACCCAGCTTGGTAACTCCAGATATCATCTCACTTTCTGAAATTACACTGCATCCTGTTCTGCAGTAACGAAAGAGCAATGTCTTTTCCAAACCATGCAATAATATTGATTTTTTCCCCTTTATTTTTAAATGGTTTGCTCTTCAAAATGTAGCAATATAGAATATCACTCATCTGAAGCCGCTACAGAGTTTAGAATAGACCCAAATAATATGAAACAAATCCAGTTTATTCACCTAGACCAACAAGCAGTTCTGGAACATCTTGAGGGAAAAAGATATAGTGGCACCAAATAGATCCTTGAACAATTAGCTGTGTTATACAATCTGTATAGCTTCTAGCCTATTCTCCAAAGTGGAGTGTTGTGTTTTTCTTCCTCTTTACTTCTGCCTTTTAGGAGAGCTACTCCAGAGCTCCACATTGCCGTCCCACACCCAGGCACTTCTAACTGCCCTTATACTTACAGTCACCTCTTTCTTCCCATGAGACAAGTTTCCTACATACAGAGGAGTGGCTTTGAAAGCTCCATGTTTTTAAAATTTTACCAAAAGCACTTACATAGTATTTATATATGGACCTAATAACAAAATAACTAATTTTTGGAAAGTGTTCTGTTTTTTGTTTGGTTTTTTTTTTTTCCAAATCTAGATTAGCCCTCTAAGGCTTTGCCTCAGGCACATTGATTGTTTCAGATTTCAGACACTTTCTCAGCTGCAGAAAAATCTTTCAATTCCAAGACCATCAAGTCATTCTTTTTTGAAGTACAAGCCAGAATCACAATTTTTTTTTTTTTCCCCGAAGTCATATTGTTCTGCTGGTCCTTGACATGTTAGTTCATCTTCTAAGCAATCTCCCAAGAATCATCCTCTGATGATTCAATGCCATCTATATGCAGGGTGATTTAAACAGGTCAGTCCAATAATGCAGTGTAACTTTCATCAAAAAAACACTTCTGCCTTGACAGGCTGGGCAGCTCAGCTGTGCCCCTGCTCCCACACCTTGGGCAAACATTGAGCAGCCCAGGATCACAGCTAACAGAACTGGCAGCAGGGAGTAGGACCATAAAACACTGACTAACAGGAAGGCCTGACTTTTTGACTCTCTGACTGGCTGCCAGGCTGTACAGAGTGATTCCTGGGAATTATTTTTGGAGTTGAAAGTGCAGAAGGATATTGGATACTGCTGCCGGAAGAGAAAAATATGTCTTGTGGAGGAAGGAATATTGTATAGCGAAAGCAAAAGGAGCACTTTGGAGATCTGCCCGATAACGTGGAGAGTACTGAAAGAGAAGGCAGAGAAACATCGAGGTTAAGAAAGCATTAAGAGAGAGTGGGTTATTAAACAGGGTTCTTTTGACTAATTCTCACCATTCTTCCACCGCAAGAGTCCTGCAAAAACGAGTGGGTGAGATAATGACAAATGTCACAAAAACAACTCACTCCCAAACAGCTGCTTTACTGTTGCTCTATGGGTTGCAGCAGGTTGACTCATCTCTGAGGGACATCTGCCTTGTGCAGCTGCACAGGCATCTCAAAGCTCAGTGACAAGCAGGAGCAGATACCCTGAAAATGTGCAGTGCACTGTGTTCTTTTATATAAGATAGTGGTCTCTTCACTAGAGAGTACTTTCCTACTCCAGCTGGGTGCAGACTTCTGTATCCCTGTGGACTATGACTCTCACAATACTTTTTGCACAGCCTCCATAATTTTTCTTGTTCACAAACCTCGTTGTGTCCAGCCCTCAACAGGAGGTTGCTCTTGTTGAGTGAGAAGAGAAAGAAAGCTGAAATCACCATTGACTCACCCCTGACAGATATAGCAGTCAGTTAACCCTCCCCATAAGGTTAAATCGTGATATGACTGACTGCAAGGGAACAGGATCCCAAGTCTGTAAGGGTTTTTGCCTCAGGGATTGTTTCCACCAAACAATCACAAAAACAGTAGCTGACAAGAATGAACAAAGTTAAGTTTCTCAGCAGAAAGGAAAAAAACCAAAATAAACCACAAAAATAACAAACAAACAAACAAACAAAATCCCACCAAAACCCCACCAACCAACCAATCAACCAAAAGTTCATTTTTCAGGTTCCCTGTAGCTAATAGGACATTCCTACCAATTGGGCAGTGAGATCTGTTGACCATTTGCACATTGTCTTGCGACTTTTTAGTCTCACTCTGTGAATAATGGCTGTTTCAAAGCAAGGAATCCCACAAGACAGGTTTACAGCATGCGGGCCTTTCTAATATAATTGCTGCTGATGAACAGATTCACAAACCTTTTGCTCACCAACAGATCTCATCTTTATTTTGCTGGTTTCATGGAGAAGCTGAAAGAGGTTATCTGTACTCCTTCAAAGAAAACTACAAGAATCATGTCACCCTGATAATGCAATTTAATATACAAATCACAACAGGACACTCAAAAATCAAATCATCCTCACTGAGCAGAAGACATCTACCAATTCGTTCTGGTCTTTGAGATATTTATACACTATTTACAAATAAAGGATGTAGAAGCTGTGATCCCAGACTACTTAAAGTCTTTAAATCATTTAAATTATATTTATTTTCCCCCTGTTGTCTGTTAATCATAAGAGAGTACTTTTACGATATCTTTCAAGTTCGTCTTTGCATGCTGAGAGGTTAAAAAGATGTCTTGAGATAATAATACAAAAAATAATGTTTTTGTGATCCTCAAGCTGTGGAATTTCAGGAAGAAAATACCAAGTAGCATGAGATTATTACATTTTATGTTATTTTCACCTTGTATGTCATTCCTAAGATAGATGCACTAGAGATGTTGGTGTACATGTTAAAACAGAAGATACATCTACTTCTCATGATTCTTTTTACCCTTTTGGGGCTGAACTGATGCATAATAAGCAGACAAATGAAAAAAAATACTAATTTCAATTGAAATCTTTCTGATTTAATAGATATTTCCTCTCTTTTGTCATCTAACAAAAACTTAAAATGAATACATATCAAAATATATTAGCTCTTGTTCTGGATATTAATTTTACCTGAGGGGGGGTTTTTAAGTGGT
>VZRE01008488.1:11369-27978 GCA_013396775.1 Cephalopterus ornatus | reverse complement strand
TTTTTTTTTTTTCCCCAGGCATTTAAATTACACTATTATCATCATGGTGATTTTACTTTAGAATGACTATACTCTAATCCTCTTGCAAAAGCATGCGTTGAAAATGTCCAGTTCTACATTGTCAGTTGTTTTGTTGTGCTTATTATTTGGCCTCTGCTGAACCCACTGCAGTGGCTAAGAGTTGATACAGAGGCATCAACAACTCTCAGCAGCAGAACTCTGTGACTTTCAGTGAAACCACACTAGCTTGTTAGTCGTGGGTGGTAAAATTGCCAGTTTTCAATGCTATATTGAAGTTGCAGGTCAGCATTTCAAGTCTGCATTTTCATACATAATTCATTTCCTATTATTAAGCATTTACAAAGAAAGAAAAATGAAATCAACAGGGACAGCAACATGCTCCAGTCTCGGATGAAGAAATCCCAGATATTATTCTCAGTCTCTAGAGTACGTTTGTAATAGTGCAGCCCTAATCAAACTTGCTATGGGGTTTCTGACAAGCTATTTATTGCTTAATTCTTTTTCTTTTCTGCACCAATAAAATTTTTATTCTAAACATTTACTATTTAACAATGGAAGCCTGCTGAGAGATCATTCCCACTGATTTAAGCTTGATTATTTTCATATAGCAGCTGTCACTAGATATCCCATATTCTTAAGCTCTGTCATTAGAGAGGAATCACGGACCTGTTTCTGACTGTAGATCATGGCATTCTGGTTGCTCTGAGCCTGCTGTAATAATTTCTACAGAAGGGAAGTGGGAGCTCAGCTTAACAAATAAAAAAAAGAAAATTGTTAAAGTTCTATTGGTATTTAAGTGAATAGGTGAAGCTTATACTTCCTATCATTGTAGGGATGTTGTATTAAAATGGTCACCAATAGTTATCTATTAACTAAATGCTGGAGTAACTTCTAACAACTGTCCTTGAATACACTGGTGTTTATCTTACCAGGCTAAAAGATTTGACAGCAGATTACAGGTTATTATAGCCCTTAGAGTAAAGAATTTATGGTTCAGTATAAGTACACATCTTATAAATCCTCATGTAAGTGGGGAAAACAGTGCTTCTGTGAAATTATTTTGTTTCAGTTATGTAGGAAAGTGTCGTTATACCTCTTTGAAGTGTTAATGACCTTGTATGGCCCAATTTAGAATCATAGAGTCACGGAACGATTTTGGTTGGAACGGACCTTAAAGGTCATCTAATTCCAATCCCCCTCCCCCAGGCAGTTCATTTTAAGGATGATATACGGGTGCATACACATTGTTTGATGCATCTACTGTCTGAAGCTGTGTGTCTGTATCTGATGAGTGATATGCACATAGACAGTGGACACCTGTTTTTGGAGTACAAGGTATGATGCAGATCACTTAGGTGATCCATTAACGTAACTCTCCTTCCAGTGATGAATGTGTTCATGGTATGATGGGGCTTCTCTTAATGTCAGAATATTGAAAACGGGAGAAGACTTTGTTTGCCAGGTTTAGCTTTTGATAAAAAGACATAAGGAAGGGTTAAGCTACGACTAATAAAATTTTAGCCTGAAACCTGAAAGGTTCATGAAGTTATGAACAACTGAGGAGATAAAGTTGAAACAGAAATGCCTGCAGGTTCAGTGTAGCTTTTGCCAGCTCTCCAGCTGCAATGCTTATGTGAAACGATACGGTTTGTATTTCTTTCTTTTGGAAGAGTTATTGCAGGAACTGAACAGAATGAAACTTACCTCTTTTTCATATATTATTATTGTCCATTTCTCCCCAACACTTACAAGCTACATGTTGAAAGCCAGTAGGCTGCTACATTTGGTGCTGGTTTTTGTTTCCCTGCTAAAGCCTGCTGTGTTTTTTCTTTTGAAACTTCTAAACAAGAAGGTTGTCAAGACAGTCTCTGCTTCTCTTGCTTTTTTGTTCCATCTAGACAATTGGATACTTTGAGGCTATATGATGCCTCAATCTGATTTCCCCAGCCCCCCCACTGTCTCATTATTGGAATCAAAATGCAAAAAAAAGAAAAAAAAAAAAAGATGGATGGATCTGGACTTGATAGATGTTTTTTCCAACACAGTGTATGTTTCAGAATGCTCTGAAAAACTGTAGCGAATGAAACAATTATGTTTGCCGCAAAATAACTGTTCTGCAGGGAACTTCATGAAACAATCAGGTGATTTCCAAACCATTAAAGACTTAACTCATTAATGGCCTATGTATCATTGCTTTTGTTCTGTCTAGGTTGCTCTTCCTGACCACTAAGAAAAAAAAAATTAAAAAAAGCCTCAAAAGAACAAACAAACCAACCAAACCAAACCAAAAAAAAAAAAAAAAGGGCCACACAGAAAAAAACCCTAAATTAACACATAAAAAGAATCAAACAAACAGAACCAAACCAAGAAACAAACCATTCACACAAGAAAACAAAACACTCAGAAAGCATTCATTGAGAAAATTTAAGTTTTAATATAAACTTCTTGACCACTCTGAAATTCTGAAGCTGTTTGGGTTTACAACAGTGAAGGATGAGTTTTGGACAAAGGATGGAAATGTCAAAGTTTTCTATGCATGAGTGGCTCTACTAGAGCTGATATGAGACCAAGAGGTAAAATAAAAACTGTAACCTACTGCCTTTTACAGGTGAGAAGAATCTCATAGCCACTTTTTGAACACCAATTGTTTTTGTGGTAAAAGAAAAAAAAAAAAGATTATTTCAACAAGGTAGGCAAGGCTGCAGTGGGAGTCCCCTTAAGAGAATTAAAAAGTGTGCACTCATGTGCTCAACATTCTTTTAATGTTTCAAAATAAAAATGTGGACAAAAAATGGGCTATACTTAAGAGGAGTGATGAACTAAAGGGCCACTAAGAAGTATTCACTCGTATTCTTTCTAGTGAAAGATTATTTGAGTACGACTAAACTGAATGAACTTGGACTATTGATCAATTTTCTAGAGGAAACAAAGATTTGACTAGGAAAGTGCTGGAAGGTCTGAATCACTGTTTTCTCCAAAGATATATTTATTCAGTGTTAATTCAACACACAATCAGAGAAAACATCAAACACTTTAATGAAGCTGCACTTATAAAGCAAGAAAATAATTCTACCTCGCTTAGCCAATACGTGAGAAGGTACATTGGGAACCTCTCAGGAATCTCCTGAGGTCTGTCTTGATTCAACAAGCAGCCTAGCCGAGAAGAGCAAGAAAGAAATAACCTCTCAGGAACAACACTGGTTTTGTGGCTGTTTGTTTATTCGGAAAGCTACAGTGGAATTATTGAGAACAGCTATGGCAGGGCCTGTCTAGCTACGAGGGACATATTTGTGTAAGCTTTTTTCCCCAATCAGTTATGCAGGATTGCAGCTTTCATAGTTCTTTATTTGCAAACGTTAAAGCCATTCAAAAGAATAACCTCTACTGAAACTCTTTCTTGTGTTTGTTCATCTATCCAAGTAGAGGGAATGGCATTCGTCCAAACAGATAATCCATAATGGACTCATTTGATGCCAGGCACAATTTAAGCCATTTTACAGTTTAGTTCCATTTGAATCTAACATAGCTGCTCTTTGCTGTTCCAATGATTTGCTTGGCTGTTATGCAGAGGAACATTATAGCTCTGTGAGTGTTAAAACCAAAAATGTTAATCTAAATGCAGTTAATTAAGGGAGAAAACATTCCTCTTTACAACTTTGATATTCACCTCTGCCCTTAAGATGCACAATTATTATGGTTTTTTTCAGATAGCAAGTCAGAACGGACTTTTGTTATTGGTGTGGCTTTTTAACCTTGGAACATAAACTAATGGCACACTAAAATCACTAAAAAATTAGGACCAATGCATAGAGTTATGGAAACGTTTTCTCTCTGCACCTTGGGATTAAATTTTGAACAATGTAGATTTTTCCAGTCCTATATTTTCCTTTTACACATTGCCTGTTTGTTTGGTTGTTTTTTTGTTGTTTGGTTGTTTTTAAATTTTTATTATTTTATTTTTTTTATTTTTACAAATAATTCTCAGTAATGGCATAAATTAATAAATCAGATCACAGAACACCTGCCTGAGCACATAAGTATGAATCTCTGATCTTGCAGTATAGTCTGTCAACCAGATTATACAGCTTCTCAGATTTCTCTCTAAAGGTCATCTTAGTACCAATTTTGTTTCTCTCTAGAGACCACTGGGTTTTTTTTTCAGGATACTCTTATGTCTTTTGATGCAGTCTGGTAACTGCAGGGATGGTGGTGGTAAATTAGACCCACAAGTAAAGTAAACTAAAGAAGTAGAATCCTGATTTTGTTACAGAAATCCATTTTGGCTATCACCTTCTTTAGTAATTTTCTTGCACATAAAATTTCTCCTATAATAAGACCACTGTGAACCCATTGTTTTTAACAAACCTATATAAGCTCAGCTAATTCAGATTTCTAAATATTATTACTGATGTGTCTTTTTAGTGCCAATATAATATATATAGCTAAGTATCTATAGGTAAAATTACCAGAAATTTCAAATACTAATAACCTTTCTATGTCATTTTTGAGAATCATTTCTCTAGCCAAAATATACTTTAACTGCACCTCCTTTGATCTTCTCTGTAATGAAGGGCTTGGGTCATTAAATATCACTTCCCATCAAAGGCATCCCATACTGGATATGGCTTCTCCTGCTTCTTCAGGCTGTTGCCTTTAATTTTATCACAGCTAAATACTGAGTGCAAGTGGGAAGCTCAGTGACTGTTCAAAGCAGAGAAGCCTAATACAATTTCAGTTTATAGGTAAATATAGGTTATCACCTTTACACTATTTACTTTTTCTGTATTAATCTTAATTGCCTGTCAAAAACCCGGAGAACACTTCAGAAATTTTTTCACGTTATGTAGTTTCTGAATGCCCCTCCTTATGAGCTGGTAAACCTTCAAGCTCTGCTTTCACTGCTATTTCATTTGCCTTGTGCAAAATGGAAGGGGAACAACAAAAGGCTGGAGGGTAGAGACCAGTCCTGTCCAGTGGAAAATGACAGACACTTATGTTATTATCCTTTGCCATCCCAATTATACTCACAGAAAGAGGATCTACTCAACCTTTTGAGAGTTCAGACTGTTCTGTGCCAACTTCTTTTAGCTAAAAAAAGACAAACAACTGCTGTTGCTGTAGTACCCTTTTTCCTTTCCAGCATGACTGGAGAGGAAAATGAGGTGCTTCTTAACATTGCTTCTCCCAGTTTATTGAAACAGTGACATGGAGGTTGGGCACAACTGACCTGGAAAAGTAGCATCTTGGCTAGTCCACAGGAACTCGTAAAAACAGTGAGATATGAGCTTCTCTCATTAAAAGATTAGTTAGCAGCATTCCCATAAAAGCTTTCTTTATTAGATTATTCTCAATATTTTTGTCTTCTAGGATCAGATATCTGTTTGTTCCACAACCTTACTGAAAGAAAAGTCCAAGGAAATTGAAGTCTCTGTTTCATTCATGACTGCGATGTCCCTCTCTGTTATGACAAGCAAGACCTTGTAAACATCTCATGACTCTTCTGTAAAAAAGTTAATCTAGATAAAGGGAACCCTTAAAGGGGATCCAGATCACACATTCGTTGAAGGGAGATGAAAAACCTCCAAATAAGGTCCTCCAGATTATTCTGCAACAGGTCTGATCAAAATATATTTCCATCTGAATACAGCTGTTGCAATGAAATTTTTAACTCAATAGTCCAGCATGCTAATTTCAAGATGCAAATTCTCACTCCATAATATTCACAGTATTTCTATATTCCATAATACTCTTATATTGTGCTCATTAGATATTTTAAAAAATAACTGTTATGGTTCCAATATTTTTAATATTGAATTAACAATTATGTGTTTTGGTCATCTTTATGAAGAATTCACAGAGCCATCATGACACTAATTTCACATAACATTTCTCTCAGCCATCCCTTCAGTCAGAATACCATTCCAAATAGACCTGGTTCTCTAGAATATTTATTTATGAGGTGAAAAAAATGGGCTTGTTCTTAAAACAGTGATAACTTACAATATCATCCCTTTATTGCTTTTAAGCGTCTTTTTTAATGCTGTTCTTAGTTCTCTTTCCAGTATATTATTCTGGAAATTAAATGTAGTATTTTTTTTTAATATTATCTATGGCTGTTTTTTTAAAGCCAGAAAAATATGGCTTTTATTTGATTAAATATCAAGTGTTGTTTCTCATACTGCATAGCACCCAAATCATCTGTTATCTGCGTAGCAAGTGAGAAAGAAGTTTCATCTAAGATGCAAAAGTGACAATTTTTTTTCTTTTCTGATTCATTATGTAGACAACTATCCAAGCTATTCTGTCTGATGTTGGTGACTGGGTTATAGCCAAATTCCTTCACTGAGCAGGGGGTAAAGAATGAATGAGCTTGTAAAGAGAACTTCATTTCCACATTGGCATTGGCTTAGTCCTCTGTAATTACTGGGAACACTTAAAATGCAGAGACTCTTATACATTCAGGAAGAAAGCCAGCAGAGGAATTTGAGATGTTTGTAAGTTAATTTTAATACTGTACTTGTGTTTAAGTGTTAATGAGCTACAGACTAAGTGTATTAGGATCATTTTTTAAAGTTCATAAAAATAAGAGGTTTCTTACACTCCTGGCCTCTAATGTACAATATCTTCCAGGCTTACACTTGGCCTAATGCATTATTCTTTTAGGGATCCGTTCTGATGATATTAGGGGAGAGCAGTGTCCGTATATTTGTGGTAAAATTCACTGATGTTACCTTTTAATAAAAGAGGGCTGATAAAGTTTGAAATTGTCAGACGGAAAGCCCAGGAGAAACTATTGTTTACATTGCTTAGCTTGTTGTGTAGGGCACTTGCTTTTTTCTATCAAGCTCATGTTATCAAATCCTTAAGTGTGGCAATCAAGACTCTGCATTTCTCACCTTGTATTAAGGCTGTGTCAAAATCAAAACTATTCGTGCAGCAATTTGGGAGTGTTTTATCAGAAGTAATATCATAATCCCCTGGCAAACCAGTGATAGCATACGCTATGTTGTTAAAGTGCAACCCTGAGAAAATGAACCATAGTCCTTCATTTTGGACTCTAAAACATGGAACTCTTCTGACAGTCAAAAAGCAACACCTGAAAAATTTGCTGTTATTTTTTCGAATACCCGTCCAATGCTGGCTTCTAATCATCTACATCATGATATAGTGCTAGAAATGCACGTGTATTACAGCTATTGAGGAAAGTTGTGTAACGATTTCATGTTAACTCTTGCCTTGTATCCCCTGAAGCTCAGTCCTATTTCATGACCATGTTGTAGGGCTGGACACGAGGACATTGTAAATCTCTTTGTTAAACCATTGGGCTGCAAATAGTCAAGAGCTTATGTTCAGGAATCCCAGAAAATTTTGCAGAATTCTTCATGTCTCAGACCCCTTTGCATTTAAGGGGAAGATAGAGGAACAGTTAGGTTTCTTAACTATGCTAGCAAAACAAGCTTGCATTCAAAGTCACAAATAAGTAGCAGTTTCCTCTCTCTGAACTCTGCAAGAGATCTCTGTGTGCTCTTAGGAAACACATTCATCAAATAAGTGGTCTATAAAAGACAGGGCTGTAATCACCTTAAAAACCTTGAATTTATCCACGAATTCTCTATTGTTGTTTTTACTACATACAGGACAACAGAGAAAAACACATTTAATTTGGATACTGTTTTCTTCCCTTCTACAACACAGTAGAATGCACTAATATGAAAACATGCTCCTGAAAAAGACTTGGAAACTAAAAAGTTCCTTCAGGCTTGTTCATTCCTGCAGGTTGCAGTTAATCTGTCTCGCTTTAACATGTTAAAGTTGCAGAGTCAAATTCCTGGCGACGAAGTTATTCAGAAAATATAATTTCTGTTTTACAGGAAAAACAGTCTCAAAACAGTAAAAATTTGAAACTAGAAAACCATTCAATTTTCAAATCTTTGCATCTGCATCATTGTTAAGACAAATAAATAGTAAAGTAATTCTATTCAGAGTCTCTGAACCAATGTTTTTATAGCGTCAAAATTTATTTCCTGCTTACTGTGGTATGCAAATACAATATTGGAAACAGTGTAAAACCTTAATAAATGAATCAAAGCAACAAAGATGGAGTCAAACACCAACACTTCCTCAGACAATCCTATTTTTTGACAAACCACATAGTTCCAACAATACTTGACAAAGAAAAAAAATAATTTCCACTTTTGAAAATGTCAGTAGATTGAATTATGGGTCTTTTTTAACATTTCAATTGACAGAATCCCATCACTATATGTTTTGACTAGTGCTATATATTGATTCTGGTGCAATTCAGCTTTTCAAGCAATCTCTGAACATAGATCACCTCCAAATCATGGAGAAGGCTGGAAATACACAAAAACAACTGTATGCAGCTAACCAGCTCAAACTTTAACTTGCAAGTAGAACCAGTGGCCAAAACTAACAAGCAACATGAGTAAGCACTCCATGATGATACTCCAATGGCATGTAACAGGATACAGGTTTGCTATACTGGTCAGGGATGTTGCTTCTACACAGGCAGAAGTGATGCCCCAAAGCTGCATACACACACACACAAAGGAGAATCACAGAATCATTAAGATTGGAAAAGACCTCCAATCTTTGACTGGTCATGACCTTATCAACTAAACCATAGCGCTTAAGTGCCGCATCAGGTCATTTCTTGAGCACTTCCAGTGATGGTGATTCCACCACTGCCCTGGGCAGTCTGTTCCAATGCTTGACCACCCTTACAGTAAAAAAATTCTTCCTGATGTCCAAGCTGAACTCCCTCGGCAGAGCCTGAGGGTATATCCTCTTGTTCTGCCACTCTTTGCCTGAGAGCAGAGCTGGGCCCCCCCGGCTCCCCTCTCCTGTCAGGAGAGAAAGAAAGTCCCCCCCGAGCCTCCTTTTCTCCAGGCTGAGCCCCCGCAGCTCCCTCAGCTGCTCCTCATGAAACTTGTGCTCCAGCGTCTTCACCTCCTGCTGGCTGTGTGGTCTGGCTGAGCACAACTTTTCCTATGTTTGTTCAGGAAATTAGCCCAGGCGGCAGCATTTGTCCTTCCAGGCAAGATGCCAGACCAGATGTTGTAGTGGACTGATTGCAACGGGCAGAAGTCATCCGCCCCATTCACAGCCTACCAACTGCATGGCTGCTTTAGAGGGAAATACCTCCCACCAAGTTTTCTCGAGTTCAGAGCAATTCCTGTACCTTGATGCCATCAGGAATTAGAAATACAGGCTGACTAATGTGGTTCCAGAAGAGGATGGGCAAGATATCATTTTTAGATGCTTTTAATCACAAAGAGGAAAAAAACCCACAAGTATGAAGCATAATTTGGGTAATATAATGTGAATATTGTGGGAGACCATGTCTGTTTTCGGCTCAGATAGCAAACACCACTTCAGATAATATGTATTTCATTTGAATTTATTGCACAGAATAAAAGTGACACAAGCTCTAGATATGATATCGTAATTCTCTCATTCATTCACCACTATAGGCCAGTTTTGGCATTTAACACAAAAATATGAAGAAAAAAAATAGGAAATTGGTATTTTAGACCTAAATGACTTACTGTAAATATTTTAGTTGCATTGACTTTATTTCTCTTTTGTATCAGTTTTATGGACCATATTTCAGAGAGGATTCATATCAAGCATTGCCTGCTTTATATAGGTACTATATATTGTAGATTTAGGCAAAGGGCAAATTCAGTTAAGTGTCTGTGTGAATGCAATTTTTCAGTGCCATGTATATATAAAAAAGTTATTGTCAAGGCGATTCTAGGACAGGCATTATTATTGTATCAGGTTTTAATCATAATAATTGATGCTGGCTGACAGTATAATCTTTTTGCAGCTATTTCTTAGCTCTGGGTATCATAACTCTCTTACATTTATGAGTTGCAAATTATCATTGAGAGGGTAAAAAATGCCAAGCAAGCGCAAGTTCCAACTTGATCACTTTCATAGTAATTTGTAGAAATACTCATTTACATATGGCTTGCAAATGTTCTTTCGTTGAACTTTAAAATACATGAACACCTTTTTCCCATTGAGAGCAGACTGATCCATCATCCTCTTGGAAAGCAGTCAGAATAAAATAGAGATCATCAGATGCATGCATACAACACATAAATGAATGCTGGGGATAATTCCCCACCATTTATTTATGCTCTTTTCCCTAAGAGTTATGCACATACCCAGATGTAACCAAAAATAAAATACCAGGGTATTTGGGGCCAATACTTATCTTGAACCTGGAGATGTATCATCTGCCAATTTACGCTTTGTATAACACATTTATAACAACCCCTACCTTCAAAAGATCATATATTTAATTCCCTAAAGAAGAAACTCCAAAGCCACCATAACGTTTTTGTTACTTTGGTTTCTAAAGACCAGTAACAATCTTGAATATAACATAGATGCACTCAGGGGACAGTCATTTGATCACTTCAAGCTACCTTACTCTGATATCAGGCACAAATCTACTTTTACCTCAATTGTATTTTTATAGTTTTTAGCAGAGACAGTTAAAGTTTAATTTGTGAAAGCTCAGAGTTGCCCCAGCTTTGTGCAACCTGATTTTCCACCGAGTATTGAAGGATCAGTCTCTGGCTTTTTACTGTTGTCTGTAGGAGTCAGAGAGAAAAGAGAAGTTTGCTGTTGAATATTTTACAGTAGATTATGTATTTTTTTTCAGAATCTATGCATTAACTGTGAGGTAACAGAGTTAATCCAAATTAGGAATAAAGTAATAAACATAATTCAACAAGGACAGGCATAAGAAGGATTCAAGACTGGCACAGTTTGACCCACTTAAATGATGTGTTAAGAAATATTATAGAGTTATGTAAAATGCCTTTCAAGGTTCCTCTCAATGGCCTAACCATGGCCCTAACCAGCCTCATCTTAATGGCCCTAACCAGCCTCATCCAGAGCCTTCTCCCAAGCAGATTCTTGGATGAGCCTAGATCAGAGCTAAAATATCAACCTATGGTGCAAAGGGGAAATAAACTATCTACTTGTTTAACACAGATGTATTGGATACCAACAACTCAGTCCTAATTCTTGAACCTTCATCTCTATCCTTCAAAAGCATATGAACACATGAGGAACATACCAGTTAATGTTAGACCACAGTCAAAAAATTAACCAGTGACCTAGCCAACTCAACAAGAAAACTACTGAGCACAACTTAAGAAATTGCTGAACATGACCAATGGTGATGTAAGAAGACGAAAAAAAAGTTGCAGAAAGCACTGTGAGGGAGGGATGGATATCACAAACGGTTAAGTGAGAGTTATAGTCAGAAATGCCTCACTTTCACAGAGGGAAGCACTGAAGACTTTTGTGGGAGTCAAATTTTGCAGTGCCAGCCATTTCCAAGAGAAGGTATCAATAAAAGCCTGTGAGGATTCGGTTACCTAGGTAACTGTATCAGAAATTCCATATTTAGTTATGGATGTAACAACTGTGACTATTGGAAATGGGTGCAGGGGTAGTAACATATGTAGATGGTCTGTTAGGCTGAATCATAGAATGGTTTGGGTTGGAAGGGACTTTAATGACCATCTTGTTCCACCCCCCTGCCATGGGCAGGGACACCTTCCACTATCTGAGGTTGCTCCCAGCCCTGTCCAACCTGGGCTTGGACACTTCCAGGGATGGAGCAGTCACAGCTTCTCTGGGTAACCTGTACCAGGGCCTCTCCACCCTCACAATAAAGAATTTTTTCTGAATATCTATTCTAAGTCTTTCAGTTTTAAGCCATTCCCCTGTCACCACTGTCACTACATGACCTTGTAAATAGTCCATCTACATCTTTCTTGCAGGGTCCCTTCAAGTACTGAAAGGTTGCAATTAGGTCACCCCGAAGCCTTTTCTTCCCCAGGCTGAACTATCCCAATTCTCTCAGCTTTTCCCCGTAGCAGAGGTGCTCCATCCCTCTAATCATTTTGGTGGCCTCCTCTGGACTCGCTCCAACAGGTTGATGCCTTTTCTATGTCAGGGTTCCCCAAAGCTGGATAGAGAACTCAAGGTGGAGTCTCATGAGAGCAAAGTAGGGGGGGAAAGTCTCCTCCCTCAGCCTGCTGCCCATAATGCTTTTGATGAAGCTCAGGATACGACTGACTCCCTGGGCTTCCAGCACACAGAGCTGGGTCACGTCCAGCCTCTCATGCACCAGCACCCCAAGTCCTTCTCAGCTGGGCTGCTTGTGATCAGTTCATACTTACAGAAAGGATCTGTCAGAGCAGGAAAACAAAGGTTTGACAAATAAAAAAAAATAAGTAATTCAGTTACTTAGTCTGGAGTAGAGCAGTAAACCAAACATCGTGTTCTGAAAGTACCCTCGGTTGAAACTTCCCTCTTTCGTTCTTCTAACCAGGAATAAAAGCAAAGTGCTTTCCCTGCAGGGCAGAGGAACACCCATGACAAACTAAGCTTCCTCGTATCATCGTATCAGTCCAGGCCAGTCAGCATCAGCCTTGTTCTCAAGCACTTCCTAACAGTGAAACCTCGTCAGTTCTTCAGACAATTTTTGTAAATATAGTGGAATGCAATAGTCAACCCTTTTATTCCTTGTTCAAAGGCAATGTGACCCCAGTCATACACAATGAATTTAAAGTTAGAACAAATGACCATTAGCTGACGTGTGTCAAAGAAGGTTAAAATAAGAGTATGGTGCTTTCACTGGGTGACTAAAGGGAAAAACAACCAACAGAAATCAAAAAATCACAGAATGATAGAATCATTTGGGTTGTAAAAGACCTCCAAGATCACCAAGTCCAACCTTTGATCCATTGCCACCTTGTCAACTAGACCATGGCACTGAGTGCCGTGTCCAGTTGTTCCTTGAACACCTCCAGAGAGGTGACTTCCCCAGCTCCCTGGTCAGCTCTTTCCAATGTTTAACAACCTTTTTTGTGAGGAAATTTTTCCTTATATCCCACCTGAACCTTTCCTGGCAGCTTGTGGCCATGTCCTCTCATTCTGTCACTCACTGCCTGGGAGGAGAGCCTGACCCCCACCTGCCAGGGAGTTGTAGAGAGCCAGAAGGTCCCCCCGAGCCTCCTTTTCTCCAGGCTGAGCCCCTCCAGCTCCCTCAGCTGCTCCTCATATGCCTTACAAATGTGTATCAGAGGCCAACTATAACTTGTGTTTGCTAGTTATGAAAAAGTATTAGACTTCTACCTCTTTTTTTCTGCTGGCATTTTACTAATGTGCACTTCAAACTGATTTACTTATCTATAACTTTTATTGCTGTTTAATACAACTTCTGATTTTAGCCTGGGATAATTCTCTATTGTTATATGCCTATTTGTAATTCACATCTATTTTCTTCTCCCTATATATCCATTTCAGCACTCAGCTCTGAGGGATTTATCTCAAGAAAATGCAGTCCCCAGAGTAGCATTACAGCCCCAGAGAACAACAAAAATAATGATTCATAACAAAAGTTAGTAGCTACTATTGATATTGTTAAGCTTTATCCCATGATACTGAAAGGAAAATTGAGGCTATAATACTGTTTATTTGCCCTACAAATCAATATAGAGAGGCACTTCAGATGAAGATATGCAGAGGTTTCCCTGTCCATCTGCTGGTTGTCCAACCAAAATTTTCATTCACACTATCCTAAAGTCAATATCATTGAGTATTACAGAGATGTGATCAATATTGTAAGTGATGCTGTGAAATATTTCTTACTTGTTTCTATAAAAACAGTGATGTTTTCTGAGCCAGGTAAAATATTTAGAGAATCTGTCAGAGAAAATTCATGGTTATCCTTGTGGTTGTCTTCAAGACTAAATTAAATATCACAGCCACCATACAGCACCCTTAGCTGGTTAGAAAAAAGAACTGTAACAGCAGTGATATTGTTTCAAAATTATGTTTTCCACCTGCAATTTCCAAAGAAAATAATCTTAACGTGTTTCTTTGTGCATTTTTAACTTCTTCATGTTGAATTTTATGCCTTTTTTTTTTCTTTTGTTCTTATTTTTTTCTGTTTTGTTAAAACTAGAGCCTTTCATGACACAGTACTTCTTACACGGAAAAAAAGATAGGGGTCTTTTTGCTACATTAACTTACATTTCAAACAATCTATTCTAAATTATTTCAAAATCCAGAACACTATGACTCAGAACTCCTGCACACAACCACTGCCTCAGCCCTACGTACAACCCCAGCCCTACTGAGGCTGCTCTCAATAACAGCTTACAGCACTTACCTATCCTGTCACCCAGTTGCATCTTGCATTCCTGCATGTTTCACTTAAACCCAAATTCCACGCCAAAATGCTCACTTACAAAAATGCAAACCCAGTCAGACTCCACCGGTTCTTTAACGGCCTAAGAGCATGTTACTGTCAGAAATATTCATAGCAAGAAATCCCACTGGACCTGCAGGGTGAGTGGCATCCTGAACGTTTAAAGAGAAACAGGTATACATTTCCAGAAGCTTTATGACATCTGCAATTTGCGTGGCTGGGGCTGCCGACGCTTCAGGGTTAATGAGGGTGGACCATGGCACGTGCCAGCAACTGATGAGAGTTTCAATGTCCAGCTATGAGACCTGGGAGGAAGGCCTCAGCCTGGAGCAACATTTTGGGAATGTCTGTGGAGGGGTGTCTGGGGTAGGACTTCTCAGGACACCCCAGGGACTATGAACAGAGGCACTACCATCGGCAGTACAGTTCAAATAGGCAGATGTCTGCTGACCAGTGATGGTCTCCGAGCATGCAGCAGTAGTTCTGGGCTTCGTAATGCTGGAAGTTCCTGTTGGGTTTGGGCTGCTGCTGGAGAAGTTTGGTACTTTACACGAGAGGACCAAGCCTACAGCTGCAGAACAGACAAAGCAGTCAGAGCAGCACAGCGTGCTGAGACACAGCCCTTCCCCACAGGGCTGGGCAGGATTACTGGGTGAAGATGGAGTAGTGGTCTCAGTACAACCAAAAGGCTTTGCAGCACCAAACAGTGGTCACCAGCAGCAAAACAAATGTCAGTGCTGGTTACAACAGCCACGAGAGTGCCATGAGCTGTTTAGCACCTTCATGAGACATCACAAGGCAGAGAGCAGGCAAGAAAGTAGCAGCTTACATGGAACATATTTGAACCTCATTTTAGGATAAAAGTGTTGTTCATAGGTATCTGTGGTTATATATTTTTACTGTGTGTGTAGCATGTTGCTATTCATGATGCTGTAAAAATAGAAGGGACTCCTCCTCCTCTGTGCAGGACAAATCCCTGAGGCCTAACACCATTCTGTCAGCCCCTTATAATTATGGAAGATGTTCCATGTCATGCATTTGGCTAGTGGATACTGTAATTGATTTCTGTGAGAAGGATCAAGGATCTCTTCCAGTTTACTGGTTGTAGGCTCACAATGGTAGTCATTAAATGGCAATGTGTATCACTGCTGCAGTTGCATTCTTCCTTCCCTGGTTTTTGGTTCTGTGCTTGTGAATACTCTAATAAGCTTAGAGACCGCAGCAGCAAAGTCTGTATTTGTGTATAGCACTTGAATGAATGGTTTCTCTACCATAACTTCCAAACTCACCTGAAAAGCTGGTTCCTGACATGACTTCCTTGTCTAAAAGGAAGTTGTACCTCCTAATGGACATGGGGATATTTTTTGCTTCTGGAAAACAACTAAAATGGCAGCAAGATAATGTGACATAAATTTTGCTTCTTCCACCCAATATATCAGAATTCAATCTTGCTTACATTTGTATATTAGTCCATGTAGGGCTCAGATTTTTGGCCATGGGCCATGTTCCAGGTTATAGTCTGAGTGTACAGTACAACCCAGGACTAATGTAATTATGCAGCAAGCAACTAGGAATAAAGAACATGTGATACGCATGGGTGGTATTTGGCAGAACAAGTCTAATCCACCTCTGTGAGAAGAGGAAGACATTGCAAGTCAAATGCTTTTTGATAGAAGCACGAGAGAGTAGACCATGAACAAAAAAAATAGCCGAAATCTCTGGAAAAGATACATTGGTGGGATAGTTATTTTAGGATGGGATGAACAAAAGCAGCAGTTTATTCTTGTCTTACACAGATGGCACAACATACAGAACCAGCACAAATAACTTACAAAATCTCATACACCATGCTTCCTCTTGAATAGCTTCTATTAAGTTACAACACCATAACGAATCAGGTATTTAGTTACGACAGATCTCCAGACATGAGTAGTCTCCCATTCAAGGAGTTATTATTTTTGTAAGCTACTTAGACAAACATCATTTTTTACATGTTTAATACAGTACGGTATCCTTAACAGAGTTCAAGATATTCACAATGAGAATTGAATACTTTATAAAACAGCAGAATTTCTCATCTCAGTACAGGTCTACATTCGCTCCTGCCTTGTCTGGTTTAAAATGTGTTACAAGTCGTCTTTACTCAACTTTTCAAGCCAAGCATTGCTTCAAATGAAAAAAAAAAAATCAAATCTGTTTACAGGGTATTTTAGATTTGATAAAAGTGTCTTGCTTCCATCATCTGTTCCTTCCCCCCTCAGGCCCTGGCAACAACTGCATTTAGCTGGTGGAAATATTAACCCTCAAGCTGCTACAGAA
>VZRE01008488.1:259-11317 GCA_013396775.1 Cephalopterus ornatus | reverse complement strand
GACGACTTGTTGGATGCAAAAAGAAAGATGATCACAGCCCAGCTTTAATTCAAAATGATAGAATTATTATCTTCTAATCCTGTATTTTGTTTCCATTGGAGACAGATGAGTCCTGTCATCTGATTTTTAGACACAATGTACTACTTATGGGCCAATATACAAAACCTCCATCTTTTGTCAGTTACAAGCTGTCCCAACTCTCTTTCATGCAATCACTTTCAGTGGAGTTCTTTCCTTAGGTCTCTCCTTACCAGAAACTGTGACAACTCTGGTTGTGTGATACTAAATTTAAACTCTCCCAGTCTCCGTTGGATCAAACGGTATCCCCTTATCTATCCTTATCCATGGTCCCAGTGACATTGCTGGGTTGACTCGGAAGAAGAGTTTTGCTCTGTGATTGCTTTTCAAACCCCACTGAAACTTGTGGGCATCTTTCCTTTCACTTGGTGGCTTTGGATTAGCTCTGCTTGAATGTGGCTGGAAAACTCTAGCCCTTAAGCAGTTAATCAGCTTTCTAAAGAAATAATCAAAAAAGATTCCTCTCCTTTATACATACAATACGCAATATTTTTACATTGAGCATTATCATAAAAAGCATGTTTATGTTATTTTGAAAATGTATTTTTACAGAAATCTATAAACACTGTTGTATCAAACACATTCTCAAAAACTGGAGAAAATACTGACACAAAACCTGGAAGAGCCTCAGTGGAATTCTTCCAGTACTATTTGTCTACTTGCATATTTCATATTTCAGTGTCCTTTCCTGCAAACATAGTTTGGCCATATGAGAACAGGTAAAGTAGACAACAAATCCCCAATAGTTTTTAATAGGACCTAAGTCTGTTGTTTAATGAAAGTAGTTTGACATTCAATGGATGTTTGTGGTTTTTTTTAACCTGGCATGCCCATCCTGCTACCTTTACTCACATTGAGCAATACCTTAATTCCCAAAGAGTCTCATTTACTTCAGTGGGACTACACAGGACAAAATGGCGTATGCAAAAATACTGAAAATGGTTTTCCACTTTTAAAATCCTTCTTATGTCAACAACTGACATCATTGTCTTCTTCTTTATATATATTGTAATTGAAAATTAAGCAGGACTAATATTTGCAAATAATTTTGTATCAGAAATTAGTGTACAAACCTTAGGAAATAATCTGCTAATAGTTGTGCTATACTTCTGACAACCTAAAAACCTATCTGGTGTGACCAAGACTAAATTTCACAGGTCTAAATGCTTTATTTGTACACTTGTTATAGTTACACTTGATATTTCCCCAGCCTGACACAATTTAAGTTTAAATAGACATGTGTCACACTGACATGAAATCAGGATGTTATTTTCCCTTACCACCACCACCAATTTTCAGTACAATCAGTAATGTACATCAGTTCATATAATCTAAGTGAAAAGCACTTTCCAAGTACTTTTTCTACATAATACTTGAGAAATTATAATGTGAGCTTGGTTTCCTATTCTGCAAAAGTTTAAAAATGCTTTAAATCTGTATATTGGTACTGACTGTAATGGCATTAGTTACAATTCAGGAAGTTAAACAGCAGAATAAGGTTTTGTTCTCTGTCTCACTATTTTTTAGTTCTTTAATGGAACAAACAAACAAACAAAAAGAAAGAGCTTTTCTTAAAACACTACTGAATGGTTAAAAAAAAAATTGGTGAAAAGTCATTGACTGTAATAACCTGTATGTTACCTCAGCTCAACAGAAATGCTTTTCTATGGCTTGAAATGCTTAAAGTGTAATCCTACCTAGAGGAAAAAAATGCAAGCCATATCAAACCCCAAATTCTAGCTATACTGTAACATGTACAGTCACCCGTAAAGGAGCCCTTTTAACCAAAAAATGTTTGTTAACTTGCTTAGCAATTTGAAGAATGTATCTATTTTGATCACTGTAATAAAACAAATAATATAAATACCTATTAAAAAATCCAAGTGTAAATAATGATATAGTATTTCCACGCACAAAACAGCTAGTGGCACATGATGTGATATGTAGAACAAAATGCTGAAAACCTCTTCATTCTTTGGGATGATCAAAGTATAAATAACCAAACTTACAAACAGTAATTAAATTTTCATAAAAGAAGGTCTTTGATGGAGGGGCAGAAGGAATTCCCCTCCTACTCACCCTCATTCCCCATGGCTTTTATAAATTCATCCCCTTATCAATAAGCCATAGGTGGGGTTTTTCAGAGCTAGTGCTATATTATAATGAGGTTATCTTCTTTTATATAACAGTAATAATAAGGTTTCCAGTGACTTTTTCATAAAATAAAGACTGTTCCTATTGAAGTTTATAGTGCTTCAGAAGCTGCAGCCTATTTAAACTCTAGAATAATATGAATCTGATCCCATTATGCTAAAGTCTAATGATATAGAAATTCTGTTATTTACTGAGAAAATTTCTCTACCTTCTGTTCTGATAATTCAGTTCAGTTTTATTTCAACCGCCCCACCAAAAAAAGAAAAAAAAAAAGAAAATGGTCTTGTAATTAAAAGCTTAGAATTACACATAGCAAAGAAAAAAAACCTGCTCCTTGCCTATGGAAATATATATAGTTTTTAAAGTTCCAACCCCTCTCTAAGCTGCTAACCATCACATAGCATATGCCATTTGGCAATTTGTCTCCTAGGATATTCACAAATTTCTTTCCAGTGCTCTCCGCCTGTTCCGTCTGCTGAAGATCCCAAGGTTAACCGGCCAATGACCTCATTCCTTGACCCCCTATCTGAATCTAAAACCAGAAATTCAATGCTGATATCATCAAGGCCCTCACAAGGAATGTCAAAGACAAACAATTCATTGAACACTGCATTGGGGGTGCACTTCTTCACATGGGTTTTCTTTTTAGAAATTCTCTTCTTAGCATGGTACAGGTTCACCTTGACATAAGGGTCTGAAATGAAAAGAAATAGCACAGGTCAGATATTGAACAGTGCTGTTTAGAAATTCTTCCATGCAGCTGATGGTAAATTCCATAACTATCCAGTGCAATTACATCACAATGAGTCGATGTTTCAAGCTATTAAAGATGATTCATCTCATCCAATCTTTTTGTTTACAACTGAATTACCCTTTCAACGTCCCTTTGCGGTAACCAGTAGCCAATGAAGTTTAGACTGTGATCAAATGCAGGTGTCTCCTTTATGAGATAAACCCTGTCCCGCAGTCCTTTAACCCTAATAACATCTCTACTACCTGCAAAGGTGCCCTGAAAGTGCACAAATTTCTGAGGGACTCTGAAGAATATGTATCATTACATATTTATGCATAACAGAAATCTGCTTTACACGTTTTACCAGGGAATAATCATCAGTGCTAACTAGACCCATGCAAAGAAAAGCCTCAGAAAGGAGAGAAGAAACTTTTGCTGAGAGAATGGATAAATGGATGTGATATTTCTGCTGTTGTTCTACCACAGTCAATTAGCTTGATTAAATTGCTGCCACGGATTATTATTGAACAAATTTCAGACAAAATTTTAAATGTAATGGTATGTTTGTTGTTAAGACTTTATGTCTATGCTGTACTACTATTGAATAATGGAAAGGAAAATGTCCATATTTTCAGCTGTCAACCAACTTTGAGTGTTTACATTCCTCATAATTATTCAATTGTTGTGAGATTTCCTTATTATTGTCTTCAACAATGGCCACATTTCTTCTTTCAGAGGAATTCTATAGAACATTTTAAAAACCAACGCTTTCAAGTACCTTGGCATTTATTCAGTGCAAATGTGGGCCTGTTTCCAGGTTTTCATGGTGCAGTGATGTAGTACAAAATCTATCCTATTGAACTCAGTCAAAAAAGATATTCTTTGTAAACAATCACCCAGTTAATCATCAAGAAAAGTTGAATGTTTTTTAGAAAAAGTAATATTAAAACTGACTTGTATTTAGAAATGTTATGTCAGACTTATCAGACTGAAATATTTAGATGATTAAAAGGTATTATTTTCCTTGAACTTATAATAATCTACCAGGGCTGTTAATATAAAATAAAATAATAAAATAAAAATATTAAATAATAAAATAATAAAATACCTCTTCACTTTCATACTCTATCACCATCATAAACATTTCAAAAATAAGGCTTCATGTGACGAAAATGTTCATTGGTTTTGAAATTAATAAATGTCCCACAAACATTAAAAACATCAAAATCAATATCTATCAGATGATTCACACAGATGATTCATTTCTTTTTAAAGGATATTTTTCTGACTGTCACCTCTGACCAAGTACTAGATGAGGCCAGATTTTTCCACCTGATTTCATTAGGTCTATTAGGAGACCTCAACACCAATGATCAAAGAAACCAAGGAGGTTTTGAAAATGAAACAGCATCTGAGTAAAACCAAAAAATTCCTCTTTCTAAGGAAGTTAAATTGTGCAACTGTTAATTTATCCCATTGAAACACCATTTCATCCTCTTCCTTGTCCAAGATTAATGTTGGGATGAGGGGAAAGTAACAGAGGAAATAACAACTGTCCTGAGTGCAGTATAATGCTGAAACCCTAATATCTATTGAACCTGGCCTTATGGATGAGCAGAAAATAACGAAGAACTATCTAAATGAAGCAGGTATCCAGGTATAGCATGTCTGCCTGTAGAAATACTGTATTTCCATAATAGTCAACAGAGCTTCACTGAGGGAAGCAGAAAGACCAAAAAAAATTATAGCTTTAGTGACAAGAGGTGCAGTAAACAAATGTGTAGTTTGGGTATTCTGTGGGGTCCAGGTGGCTGTTGTGAGCAGGAGGGATTTTTTTAATCAAGCTGTTTTCCCACCTGCATAAACCTCAGCCGGGCTTGGTTTGTTGAGATTAGCTTGTTGTTGTGCTGTCTTCACGAAACCTCTAACATCTCACGTGACTTTGGGATGGATTGATAAAGGTATGTATGTTCTCTAGTGGAGTAGGTAGTTGGCTCCGTTTATATCCTTTCTCCTTCTGATATGTGAACAAAATTGATACCAGAAGGAGGATTTAAATGGAACTTGAGGGGAGTTATCTATAGCTTTGTTTCATTGGGAACAGAATAGGTTAATTTTCTAGATAAATTGCATTCTTTCTTGATATCAGAAATAGAAAAACTGTATTATTTGCTGTAGTAGTTATTATCCAGTGTTTCCCAAAACTGCTTCATCTTCTGCTTCTTTCAAACAATCCTGTGAGATGAAAGACTATCAGTTGTATAAAGAATCAGCAATAGGTGTGCTGCAGTAGTCCTTTGTTGTCTACTGTTTTTGTGTGGTAGTCTTATCCTTACATGTTGAACATTACATTTTATACTGTTTTTGTGTTATCTAGACTTACCGTGCATCTAAGTGCAAATTTTAAAATTGGCTTCAAAGGAGATTCCTCTGAATGAGAAATGGCAGAAGTCAAGGAGGAGAGAGGGCAAAACCCAATCCATCTTACTGCAACCTAAGTTTGGATCATGATAAAGCACGGGTGTTGTGTTACAGCCTGCTTCCAGCACTGGCACCGTTAACCTTTTCACCTTGCCAAAGAAATGCTGGTGCTCAGTGTTCCAAACTCAACACAGATGTAACTGGGTTGCTTTTCTTTGTTCGAAGATGAGATAAACCATATGATGATCTCACTCAGTACTGATCTTCTGCAAATAAACTGATTTTTTGTCATAAATAAAAGCTTTTAGTATCTGCAAACAACATCTCATGCTTACGGCAGATGGGTTCTGTTCAAGACAATCATAAAACTCATTGGTTTCCACTGTTAACAGATGTCACCTTTTTTTGGTGTGACTGAAGAACAAATTTGTAAAATACATATCCTGGAAATAAAGCGTTGACCTAGATATGAATAAAATGAACAGGCTGTAAATAATAGAAACACCATTTCTGCATTTATGAGATTTGAAATGCCACATTTCAGCTGTCTTCTCTCATTCTGTTTTATATCCTTCGGGTACATCCATTATTAAAACCATTACCTGATAATCCTGACACATCAGATTTAGGTAGATGCCTGGCTTTTAAAACAACAACAGTGAGTGTGTTTGTTGTAGACTGATAACAGAGAGACACCAGTAATTCTCCACGCCCAGATGACTTCTGAGGAAAGCAAAGAAAAGAAAAAAGAAATAAAACTATTTATAAGCAATTATATTTACAGAATTAAGAAGATTTATGAAATGTTACATAAGTGTGTGCTCTAAAACTATGCAAAAGGATATAACATAGTGAATATAATTTCCCTCTACTGTAGTTATATAGCTTTGCTTATGATTGCTTATTAGTCTAAACAAAAATAAATAATAAATAAATGAAAGTATAGGTTGACATGGCATCATTAGGTTCAGAGGGTAGAACTGAAATCCTATATCCTGAGGAAAAAATCTCAGTAAACAAAAAAATATCTTAACCAAAACAAAATTCCAGGTAGATGTGTTGGAGGGGGGAAATCTAGTGAAGGTAAATAAAAAATATTCAGTAAACTACTTTAAACATGAAAGATTCAAACTGTTTTCTCCTGACACTTTCTAAAGCAGTATAATATACATGAAATAAAGGTGAGATCAAAGATTTTCTCTATGATTATTACATTTGAATTGTCAGTAATTTATTTCACAGGAAGAAGGAAAACAAGGGAAGCAAGAAAAGATAGTACCTTCTATACCAGAAAATCCAATAAGTTATCAACAAAAGATCAGTGATATAGTTATATTTGTTGTAATATAGTGATAGAATTGCAAAATAACAGTATTAGTTATAGGAATGGTGCTTAGTAGGCATTTATTTGATTTGGCAGTTTGCTTGCTATTTGAAAACAATCATATTGAAAGTCAATACACATTTCACCTCTTTAGTAGAGATTAAGAGAAGTGTGTGTGATGCATGTGCATTTCTGTCTTGCAGCTGTGATGGTTGTAAATGATCCTTATATTTAGAAATGAGACAATGGGGTATGAAATATTTTTATCCCAGTGAAGTCAGTACGTTTTGCCACTGACTTCAGTAAGTTTTTGGCTTCTCCCTTGTGTCTTACTATCTTTAGCAAAGCTGCAGATTGTGTCAAAATTCACAAGAGAGAAGGTAGTAACAGCACAAAAGTGCAAGAACAGACTACTACATCAATAATATGGTCCCTAACAGGTTCCAATTCTATGACTAAGGACTACCTACATTCTTTAAGAATCTGCTACAGAAGCCATGTAGTTGAAATGAAAGATTTACATTGACTTGAGCAAAATTTAAGAAAGAATGACATCAAATAGAAAAGGGGAGGAAAGAGAAAGGGAATAATATATAAATACTTGTATTCTTTCATTTAAAAACAATTAAAACCAAATTAGTGTGGATTGAGGACCCTTGACCTTGCGTAAATTGGTCCACTTAAATCTGCTAGACCAGCTGAATAAAGAGTTAGAGTTTAGCACATTAGCAATTTCTTGCAACATGCTCATTTTAATGTTTTTTTTTAATTGCATTTATGTAATGGCTTCCTCATACTGCCATTATGAAAGCACCTCCATGAATCACATGGTGAGCTTTCTCACTTTCCAAAATGGTGGCAGCATTCCCCAAGAATCGTAGCTAACACTAGCACAACACTTTTAAAGTTTAAATAAATAAGATGTTACCCTAACATTTCTTTTGATGATCTCTCTGTCCATGAGCAGCCTTCCTTCTGAGAGTTCAATTCCAGCGAGGGGAATGAGCACTTCTCCGATGATGTCATCTCTGGAAAATCTGTCAAAGCTCAAGACCATGAAGTGAAGTGTTAGGTCTTGAATTTGGCTGTAGGGGATACCATAAAATGTGAAAGTCTCATCGAAAGCTGGATCTAAGGTTTTTCTCAGCACTCTGGTTTTCACCTTGTGCTTTTTCTCGGGCAGGATTGTCATTTTGATGTAGGGATCAGAAGTCATTGACTGTTCATCCATTGCTGGCAGCCCACGAGCTTCTTTGATGTTCACTACAAATGCCTTTTTCTCAAAGTTGTACTCTAAGGAGAAAAAGAGAGTTCCTAGCTTGTCTTGTTTATCTTCAGATGACAGGGACGTGATGGATTTAAAACTATCTGGGGATACCGAATCTTTCTTCCTTTCTGCAAAGTGCTTAGGAGATGAATTTTCGAGATCTGGAGAGCCCTGCATTTTTGTGGTTGTTTTGGGGAAGTTGCCATTTAGATCTCTCTTCTCCAGGTCAAGATGGAGAGAATTCTTTGGCATTACTGATTTGTTCTTTGCTTCACTTTTATCATCTGCTCCAAACTTCTTCTTGCTGTTGAGATTCTCAGGGTAAATATCAACCCCTTTCAGAACATGGACAAACTTATATGGAGGGGTCTTATTGGATTTGGAAGATTTGCGTTGGCAGCAGATCCAAGCAAACAGGGAGACAGAGAAGACAAGGCCAAACGCACTAAAGATCCCAACCACTGTAGGAATTTCATCTGTAAACCAAATAAATAGCAACAAGCACATAAGCAGTGATGCTTTGGACTCTGTGTGATATTTAATAAAGTACTAATTTAGCAAACCAGATTGATATGAGATGGTAACAGCAGCAGGATCGACAGACTGAAAGTGCTTTGCATTGTACATATTGCTCGCCACCTGCAGGCATCAGAGTGCAGTCCCACACTAAGGAATGCTTGTTATGCTAGTATTTTTCCATACACAGAGTGTTAGGGAGGAAAATACTATTCCCAGCCTAATAATAATCACTGTTCATGATTTCTCCACTATCTCAACCCTCTGTGACCAGTGTCTGAGTTTATATGTCTGTGAGCAATACCAGCTCTCAGAATGTTTCAGCTTTGAGCTTATGGAGCTTTTGTTAGTTAGATAAAACATGTTCTGAAATATGCATTACTTATAGATACATCATGTGCTTTTCATACTCTTTCCTAGAATACTTTGTACACTCAATTAACTCATTTTTTATGGTTTGATCCCATAATTGCCTGGAGGTATCTCTTGAAAGAAGTGAGTTTAATTGGTGGTTGAAGCACTCAACAGTTGCACTGAGATTTTCAATACTTTGCAGGAGGAAGTCTATCAAGAAAATATAGAATAATTACGTACCAAGTGTCTTTTCCAGATGGATGTGACATTAGATAGTCACATGTGAGTTCAAAGCTGAAAAAAACTCTGTTATCACTGATAACCACTAAACTTTTCATTTAAGACAGTATGAATCAAAGCTTCTGGGGACTTTAAAGAAAGGGTCAGTACTTAGGAATATATAAGAAAAACATTAAAATACGAAATCTCTTCTACCTTAATATGAGTCCTATCCTTCAACTGAATAAAGAGAAACCTGAGCAAGTCTTACAACCTCCATTGCCATGTGGACACATTGCTTACATAGAGAGTATCATTAGCCCTTCAAAGCATGCATCGAAGGGTAAATGAGCACATCTAATTGGAAATCCAATTTTACCCATAAGTAACATTACTAAATGAGTTTAAACCTCCCACCATGTAACAATCAGAGCTTAATCTTTATTCCCTGCCACAGTGGATGTCCAGTAGAATATTAATGGAATGTCATTGTTTATGCATAAAGACAATTATGTAACAGTTCTGATTCCCTCAGAAATGATCGTTCTGGGTGAGTAAAGCAAAACTATCCCCCCCGTACATATCAACAAATCAGCTCCATCCAGGTAAAAGCTGGGCACTGCCACTATACCTTTGCTTTTTAGCGGGATGATTCAGGAAAAAAAAAAATTCACAACAATACTATCAGAACAAAGTAGGACATAATGTTCCAGCACGAAAAGGATCAGATCTGGATATTAATTTGTTCTGACAACATTCATGTCACTTTCCTTACACCTACAAGCTGTACCAGTCTATATCCTTAATTGTAAGAACTTACCGAAATGAATGAGAATCTTATACATAAACCGAAGTATTTTCCCTAAGTTAAGCACATGGCTCTGAGTTTCAGGAACTCCCTGGGCTTCAGAAATTTAAATATACAAGATATAAAAGTAGAAGGCTAAAAGTAATTGAAAACTAATCAGAATACTTTAATGGCTTTTAAGAATGATTTGCACATTTACAATACTTCCTCGTGAGATGATAGACTTTTTATAGTAATGGATATTATGTTCTACTTTAATTCTACAACTACTGAAAGCAGTGGTAGAATCAATTTGATGTTTAAAATATTAATTATCTTTCTTAAATAAGTAATTAGCAAAGCATGATGTCACAATTGTGGTTAGAAATATCAAGTGGGTGAAATAGGAAAGAATACTAAATGGTAACTAAAATGGTTTTATATTTACAATGAGTTATGTTACAACCTGAATTTCTTGCTGTTTTCATAATGTAGATCAATTGGCTAACATTCAAAGCAGTGCATTAATAGGAAGCATCACCTATTGATTCTTGAAGAAGTTATTATTCCAGTTATGAGATATAAATCAGGATTCTCTTCGCTGAAGTCAGTGGAACGATCTTTGAATCAAAGCACTGCTAGACCAAATATAATGTACGCTAGAGTCAATATGTGTAAAGTAGAGTTCAGAAATGTTTCTACTTACTGCTTTTCTGAGTAAAGCAATTTATGTATGTATTTTATAATGCACGTATATGACTGTTTCTGAAACTTCTGGTATCACAGTACATTCAGTGCATAGAAACGACAAAACTGAAAAGTTCATTGTCATCTTTGCTATTCTCCATGAACCCAGTGTGATCAAGGTGCAGCAGTTCAGCTAAAAACACTGATATCCTATATTTTCATCTTCCTAGCAATGCCCTTTACAAGACTACCTTTCACTTTAACTAACGATTGACCTACAACAAGAAAAAAGTAGGAAGGACAATTATTCCAACAATGTCTTGAACAAAGATTTTCTGTGTGGCACAGGATGCATTTACATCATTTAACTCCGGAGGCATGCTACTTTAACCAAGACACGGAAGATAACCCCAAATCTCTCTCATCGAAAAAACACACCTGCAACAAACCTCTTTATCTCTTCTGGTACTTTACCGGGGGGGTGGGGAACGGGTGGGGAGGAAGGAAGAGAGAGGAGA
>VZRE01008487.1:158750-170729 GCA_013396775.1 Cephalopterus ornatus | reverse complement strand
TCAAAAAACACGTGGATGTGGCACTTGAGAAAATGGTTTTGTGGTGAACACTGTGGTGGTGGGTTGATGGTTGGACTTGGAGAATTTAAAGGTCTTTTCCAACTTTTGTTATTCTATTTATTACACCAGAAAAAACTTCTATACTCAGGCAAACTGTGAGTGGCTACAGAGGCACCACTAAAGGGATCTCTGTTGCTTCTAGTTTTTGGCTCAGGTGTTTTCGTCTCTTATTTTCAGCTTGACTCAGCTCTAATGAGCCCTAGATATTTCCATAGCAAGGATTATTGGCTTGTTGGTCTTCTTGTTCCAAGAGAAATATCTGCCAATAAAATTATAAAAAAAATAACTAACTTTTTAATAAACCACAGAATCATGGAATGTTTTTGGTTTGGAAGGGACATTAAAGATCATCTTGTTTCACCTCTGCCATGGGCAGGGACACCTTCCACCATCCCAGGTTGCTCCAAGCCCTGTCCAACCTGGCCTTGGACACTTCCAGGGATCCAGGGGCAGCCACAGCTTCTCTGGGCAACCTGTGCCAGGGCCTCCCACCCTCACAGGGAACAATTCCCTCCATACATCCAACCTAACTTTCCCCTCTTTCAGTTTGAACCTGTTCCCTCACCGATGGATAAGAGCTGGAGGTGATGCCAGCCAAACTCCCTCATTGTGGGCACACCTGCACTCAGCCACAGGAGGGTGGAATTTGGCCTGGTAATTCCTAACATCATCCATATTTATCAGCCCTCAATCACAGCAGAGTTTCAGAGACATCTGTCCTTCTTGCACATGACAAAAGGCAGATTTGCTGCTGTAACTGTTGGGATTAAGTGTAGCTCTTTCTCTTCTTTGACAGTCCTAATGCAACTCTTGAGATGTTGTAGATCTCCTCCTAATGAAGTGTCAAAAATATTTACCTTCAGGACAAATTACAAGAACGGCAAACATCCTTACTGTGCGTTAAGGAAGTTTGGTACGTTCCTGTCGGCAGCTCACAAGCTCTCCCTGGTGGTCCTGCCGAGCTGAGCCTCGTGCCAAGCGTTGTTAGGTCTGAGTGATGAAGGGAGGGGGGAACGGAAACAACAAAATTAAAATATCTGAAACTGGAATCTGATCCTTTTTCTGGGCTGTTCTGCACCTGTTTTGCTCATCTCTGTGTAGATGACTTCTGGGAGGGAAATGGCCTGAGCTGCAGCAACGCTGAGGCTGTTGATTGCTCTGGAGTGACACTGAGCTCTCAGAACTTCTGCAAAATTAACTCATAGCCTGTCTACAAGCTTTGGGCACCAGAGCTGCAGGATTTTAGAGGCTTCTAAAATCCCTCTGTCACTGGAGTTTGATGCATTAAACTCAGCTGCAAGACTAAGATCTCGTTGCTTCTGAGCAGTGACTCCAGAGCGCTGATGTTTGTTCAGAAAGGCTGACTCCAGGCAATGTCTGTGCCTGGGGTATGGATACCTTCGTTTGGATCCAAATGTTCTTTATCCTCAGTCCCCCCCGCCCCCGTCATGACATAGGTGAAATGCTGAAGGTGGAATTGATTTCTGGTGTTATTCTAACAAGCTGCTGTTTAAAGCTGTATCCTTCTGTTGAGAGAGAATTTGCTAATATTACAAATATGACAGGCTTCTGACCCAGCTGAACCAACCTAATAAATCCATTTTAGCACAGAAATTGGCTTTTTATTGAAAGGGTGTAATGCTCATCCCACAGGGCACCTCCAGAGAGCCTTTGGCACTTAGCTGGGCAGTCACTGTGAAACTTAGTTCACTACAGTGATGAACCCCAGGGAGCTGGATCAGATATTGCTCCTCCATCTGCTGCTCTGTGCCTCATGCTCAAACATGTGCTCTGTGGGGTTACAGGAATTGCCTTTGTCTTTCCTCCCCCATCTCCATTGCCAACATGCCAAGTGGAGTGTGGATAAGCCAGTGGATTTGTACAGACAGGTCTTTTCTGGATTGTTCCTGGCTTTAACCTGAGTTATGTTCTACAAGCTGAACTTACCCCAGAATGGTTTGGGTTGACAGGGACCTTAAGGACCATCTCATTCCATGCCCTGCCATTGGGAGGGACACCTTCCACCAGCCCAGGTTGCTCAAAGCCCCATCCAACCTGGCCTTGGACACTTCCAGGGATCCAGGGGCAGCCACAGCTTCTCTGGGCAACCTGTGCCAGGGCCTCCCCACCCTCACAGGGAAGGATTTCTTTCCAATATCCCCTCCCTGCACAGTGTCCGTGTGAAGCCATTCCCTCTTGTCCTGTCACTCCAGGCCCTTGGAAACAGTCCCTCTCCAGGTACCTGCCTGGTCCTGGACCCACACACAGGGATTTGGTCGGTATGAGGCAAGGAAGTGATGATTTTAAAAGTTTCCCTGCTCTGCATGAATACAAAGTGTTATTTTTTACATATTCCAGTATCCCCTGCTACCACAGGCAGAGGCTCGCTGACCTCAGCTCCGAGTGGAGGATCTAAAACTCCCTTACAGCACACTGACAAAATGGATCCAAAAAGCACCCAGAGAAGCTGCTTTGGGTGGTTCTGTAACCAACAGTCTGCATGTTTGCAAGGATGGTTTATTTCTGGTATCAGGCTGGTTTGAAATGTTTCTTTAGTAAGAGTAACTTTAGTAATAACAGTGTAGTAATAGCAATCCTGGGGACTCTTTTAGTTGTAATTCGAAGATTTGTTTTCTGTTTGGTTAAGAAGAGGCACTTGAAAGTGAAAGATTTGCTTTTTATCATGGATTTTTTAGGGATCCCAGGGAGGAGAGGCTGGAGCTGCCCCAGGCTGGGCACAGCTCCTTCCAGTGGCCCCATGGCCAGGCACAACTGAGGTGCTGGTTTAATTTTTGTCTTGCTTTCTTTCTCCCCATCCAAATGCCAACCTGATGTTTAGGTCCAGCCGCTTCTTTGTGTTCAGGTTGGATATCTGGGAAAATTTCTCCACTGAAAGAGGGGTTAAACATTGGAAGGGGCTGCCCAGGGAACTGGTCACCATCCTGGAGGCGTTCAGAGAATGTCTGGAAGTGGCACTCAGTGCTCTGGGTGACAAGGTGGGGATCGGTCAAAGGTTGGACTGGATGGTCTTGGAGGTCTTTTGCAATTCCATGATTCTGGAACACAGCATGCTTTCACATTCAGTTCTTCCTTCAGAATGTAATTGTCAAAGGAAAGCCAAAAATGTGCCTAGTGCTGATATCCACCTGTCAAGCTCCTGCCTGCTGGCTGCGGGATGTTTTGGGGCTGTATTTCCCTGTGCCAGTTGGAAAGCAAGAGTGCTTTGGAAAAGCTCACTGATATCTTTACTTTTTTTGACTGACAGAATGGGGTACATTTCAGAAAGCTTTTAACCTCCCCCATCTTTCCTAAAAAACACTAATAAAGGGGTTTGAGATCACCCAGGAGGCAGTAATCTTGATTTTAAAAGCAAGCTCCGGAGCTAGAGAACAAAAGCAATTTAACGCATTTTATATTTATGCTTTTGGTAGCCGAGCTGGATAAAGCTTTATCAATTTAGAGGCAAACAAAATATTCCCAGAGGATGTGAGGACCATTTCAAGCAGTCCTGTCTCAGTGATGAGTGACAGCCGGTGTCATTGTGGGAGCTCATTTCTGGGCAGCTCTGCAGCTCTGTGATGTGCTGTTTGAAAAGTGTTTGCTGTCTCCAGCTAAACTAGGCTGGATATTATCATTTAAGTGCTGCATAGTTCTATCTATTCCATCTGGGCCGACAGGAGTTGGAGTAGCATGGAGAGCACATCCAGCTTTGAGTACCTGGATCCGGTGCTTCTCCTCGCTGGTATTCCCTGGAAATTATCCCAAAATGAAGACAGAATGGGAGTTAGTAAAAATTTCCACCTCAAAGATGTTCTCTGCTGGTGAGGAAACAATTAATGATGATTAATGGCCACCTACTGAAGGCTTAATGACCTTGCACAGATTAAGCCTTTTTGGCAGCAGTGGCGTACACAGCTCCAATCTCTGCTCCGGGACCAGGGACAGCACCCAGGGAAGGGCTGGAGCTGTGCCAGGGCAGGGTCAGGTTGGATCTCAGGGAAAGGTTCTTCCCCCAGAGGCTGGTTGGGCACTGACCAGGCTCCCCAGGGCAGTGGGCACAGCCCCAAGGCTGCCAGAGCTCCAGGAGGGTTTGGACAACGCTCTGAGGGACAGGGTGGAATTGTTGGGGTGTCTGTGCAGGGCCAGGGGTTGGACTGGATGATCCTTGTGGGTCCCTTCCAGCTCAGGATATTCTGTGACTGTATGAACTCTTCACGCTGCCACAAACCCTGACTAGATTGTGATTGTGTTTTGTTCTTAAATCAAGTAAGGCAGGGATTTTACATGGATTTTACATGGATTTTACACCAAGACCTGCCCCTTTTTTGAAGTCAGGGCTGTTTTTTCTCCAGCATTAGCTTAAGCCACAGGTTTAGAAGCCTTGCCAAGGCTTTGATAAAAGACTGCTGTAGCTGCTGAAGTGTCCCACATGCGGAGGTGGTGCCCAAGCCTGGTGAGTGCATGACGTACGGGCAGTAATTAACTTCCATCTCGCTGACCCTTCCCACATGGAGCACAGGAAAGCATTGGAAGGGTCCTCAGAAACACTCCCCTGTGAATACGGCTCCTGGCTGCTGAACAGAAGCATAAGGAATAGGTCTGGAGAGGCCAGGATGGGGCTACCCAGGGTTGGCAGGCACAAGGAAGGTGGTGGAATAACAGCTCTGAGGGTTGCCTGCTGGATGCCAGGTCTGCATCCTAAATCAGCAACAGGACAGCGCCAGGGCAGCTCTGGGTGTCTGCACAGCAGGTTCTTTGTGCACCAGGGCAGGAATGCCACTCATTCCTTTCTTTTTTTTAAAAAATAAAATTATTATTTGCTCCAAAACTGCCTGTGCAGAATATCTCACAGAAGAGGGAGAACGTTCTCGTTGTATAAGTTTGTGAATGAGTTGCTGGAGTGGTTTTTTTTGTTTGATATTGAATTTTCAACAAGAATTTGGCAGTGGAGGTTTCTCAGAATTGAACTGTTCTTACATACTGTTGCAGACTTGAACAGTCAATTTATATTTTTCTTCCTTTTTTTTTTTTCTTCTTTCTTTTGGATCAGTTTAGTGCCAACAGAGGAGAAAGAAATTGCTGGAAAAGCAAAACTGTGAGCAGCAAAGTTAAATGAACCATTTAAAGCACCAGCAATATCTGCACTCTGGGATCTAATGTTTTAAATGTCAGAGTGGAAGAAATTTGCTGGACCAATGTGTAACTTTATTTAAAGGACAAGGTTAATGATTCCTTGCCTGCATGTTTACCTTGTTTGCCTCTGCTTGTTTTCTTTTCCCCATTAGGCTGATGATAAAGACACTGGGAATTACAGTGCCATGCAGTACAGACTCATCATTCCCCCCATCAAGGATGGCAAAGAAGGCTTTGTGATTGAAGCTTACACAGGGCTGATCAAAACTGCAATGCTCTTCAAAAACATGAGGAGATCCTATTTCAAGTTTCAGGTCATTGCCACTGACAATTATGGAAAAGGACTGAGCAGCAAAGCAGAAGTGCTTGTAAGTATGAGCCAGGCGTCATTATGGAATAATTCCTGAGAAAATTTAACCACCACGTAAAGTTTAATTCTAGGCAGACCTATAGAAAAGCCCTGAACTGTGCGTGCTTAATTTTTTAAGTCACTGAAATAAGGCTTTTGCCTCTTTAAAGCAAAAGATTTTAGGACATGTTGTAGCGAGTCCAGAGGAGACACCAGGTTGGTCAGGGGGAAGGAGCAGCTCTGCTGGGAGGAAAGGCTGGGAGAGCTGGGATTGTTCAGCCTGGAGAGGAGAAGCTTTGAGGTGACCGAATTGTGGCCTTCCAGGGCCTGAAGGAAGCCTGTAAGAAGGATGGAAAGAGGGAGAGAGATATTTCCAAGGGCCTGGAGTGCCAGGACAAGGGGGAATGGCTTCCCACTGCCAGAGGCCAGGGTTAGATGGGATATTGGGAAGAAATCCTACCCTGTGAGGGTGGGGAGGCCCTGGCCCAGGTTGCCCAGAGAAGCTGTGGCTGCCCCTGGATGCCTGGAAGTGTCCAAGGCCAGGTTGGATGGGGCTTGGAGCAACCTGGGCTAGTGGAAGGTGTCCTGCCCATGGCAGGGGGTGGGACTGGATGAGCTTTAAGGTCCCTTCCCACCCAAACCATTCTGTGATTCCATGACTCCATGTCCCAGCTGGCCACGTCCTAGTTGGCTACATCTTTGTTGGCCATGTCTTACTTGCTCACATCTAAAGGGAGCCTCAAGGAATAATTTTGGGCTGAGAATGTAGTTCTCAGTTCCCAGGAAAGTGCTGTTTCAGAACTGGCACCAACCCGAGGCCTTGAGCTCGTGGGTTTTTGCTGTGTAAAGGACATCGACTTAGTCCAGTCACAGGAACCACCAGAGCTAAATTTCTTTAAAGCCCATATAACATGATGGATTGGCTTAATATTAGCATAATGTGGAAGGGATGAAGTGCATTATCCACTTCGTGGGAACACTGTCAAATGATACAGATGAGAACCATAACACTTGGGGCATTGAGTTATGCAGGGATTCACCAAATAAACATAATGTATGACGTCCTCATGCTTGACCTCCCCAAATGATAGGGCACCCTCAGGCAATTTGGGCAGTAATGGTGTATTAAAATATAGCCAGAAGGTATCGACATTTAAATTAGAAAGTGAAGGATGTCTCATTAATTTATAGAGGTCCCTTTAGGTTGATGGGCAGTGCACCCACCGTCTTTGAGCAAGGCGTAGAAGCTCAGAGCGGCTGGAGATACAATTAGAGATCAACACCACCCCACTGAAACCTGGGACATGGAGCTACTGGAGAGAGTCCAGGGGAGGCACCAAGAGGATCAGAACTCTGCTGGGAGGAAAGGCTGGGAAAGCTGGGATTTTTCAGCCTGGAGAGGAGAAGCTTTGGGGTGACTGAATTGTGGCCTTCCAGGGCCTGAAGGGATGACAAGAAAGATGGAGAGAGACTTATTTCCAAGGGCCTGGAGTGCCAGGACAAGGGGGAATGGCTTCCCACTCCCAGAGAATAGGGTTTCATGGGATAGTGGAAAGGAATCGTTCCCCGTGAGGGTGGGGAGGCCCTGGCACAGGTTGCCCAGAGAAGCTGTGGCTGTCCCTGGATCCCTGGAAGTGTCCAAGCCCAGGTTGGACGGGGCTTGGAGCAACCTGGGCTGGTGGAAGGTGTCCCTCCCAATGGCAGGGGGTGGGACTGGATGATCTTTCAAGTCCCTTCCAACCCAAACCATTCTGGGATGCTCTGATTCTGCGCCCCAATGAGATCCATAGATGAAGATCCTTTCTCAGGGTTTGTCCTGCTGTCACTGTGGCTCAGCTGCTCAGCCTGGCAGGTGTTCTTCCTTTCAATCCCAGCTCAAGAAGTGCACACAGAGATGGGAAATGGGTTTAGTTACTCTTGTGCAAGTGAATAAGATGTGGGAGAAGAAGACAGGACTGCGCTGGCAGGGGGTCTAGGCAGAAGAGGCAGGACACGACCAGAGGAAGAACCTGAGCAAGGTATCCTCCAGAACTGAACCAGGAGCTTCCTCAGAGCCTGGCACAGCTCTGTGAGCACCATGACCTGCCAAATCCACTGGTTAAAGGTCTTCATGCTGGTGGGGACAGCCCATGTGATGGACACCGACCGGGCTGTTCCTGACGGCTCGATGGCTCGAGTTAGACATCTGAGGGGTGACAGTTTGGTTCCATCTGATGGAATTTCCCTCTTCAAGCCTCTGTGAGAGAAAAGGAAGAAAGAAGAAATTACATTTTAAAAGGAGGTTTGCTGCAAGGAAGCACTTAAAGGTACTGACTAAGCGTAGATAGTGAATATTCACTATCATATGATATGATGTCATAGTTATCTTTATAGGATATCACGGATATCATCTTTAATCAAGTTGCAAGGCCCCTTCCTCACTCAGCTCTCAGCATAAGCTACTCCCAGGAATCCCTCAGTGCCAAACAACGATCCAGACTCTTTGTAGGCTCTGCCTTGATTTAAAACTTGGGACCTGCCTAATGAATGAATCTTTGGATCAGAGGGATATCACTTAAGGGCTAGTGCTTCTCAAAAATTTTATGCTTTCCCTGCCTTTACAAATGTGGATAATAAGCAAGTTTCCTATAGAAACCTCCAATTTTACTTGATTTTTGTCTCCAATGCCCTTGGTTTCCTGTAGCTTGTCATGAATTTGTTTATCCATGTTTTTATATAGGAACAAGTGGTGATAATTGTGATTCCTGGAATGTGAAAAGAACTGGTGCCTTTGTCTGCAGTGCTGCCTTTATGTAGCCCTCAGCACATGGAGCACAGTGGTTGCTTGAATTGGCTAATGTCATTAATTCTATTAAACTGATCATTCTGTTTGAGTTCCATTGCATGATTTTAGTCTAAATTTTATTTGGAGTTCATTATAGTTCTGTTCTTCTTACGCAGAAGCCTGATCAGGGCATCAGATGACATTTCAAGAACATTTAAATATTTAAAGTTGAATGAAGCTTCAAAGCTGGTGAATCAGTGTTTGATGTGGAAGGGTTTTGTGGCTTCTGTGCTGCAGTGATTACAGGGCTCAGGATCCTCTTTTGAAAATCAAGCGTTGTTTATTTCTTTTAGAATCAACTTAATTCCTGATTTTTTAATTTATCAGGTTTCATGTTGGCCTACTTTTCCAAATTTCCCTCCAGAATCCTCTCCAGGACTGAGGAGGACACAGCTCAGTGTCCCTTTTGCACGCTGACCGTCCAACTCGACGTCGGGAAACTCAAGAGTGACGTTGTTTTTGTCGTAAAAAGTGCCAATTCCAGAGATTTGTTCTGAGCTCAATCTGTGCTTTGGTGGAAAACTGGAATTTAATTTTATTTCAACAAAGCACACAAGTATTGAGCGGATTAGAGGCATTTTTCCTTTTTTTTTTTTTTTTTGAGGAAAGAGCTCAACTGTAAAATATACACAGTTATGAACAGTTTTATGATGTATAGAGGGAGAGGTTAAAGCAACTGGAGATTAAAATAAAAACTTTCACTGATAACTTCAAAGTAAGCAAACAATTTCCTTCGTGATTTTCTAACAGAGTATCATTGATTTAGTTGAATTAATCTTGTGTTTCCATTTACCTTGGTGCACACTGCATGTCTCCAGGGCAGGATTTTCCTGGCATCAGAATGCTCATAAGTAATTTTGGATATGGCCCCTGGGAGATCTGTGATTCTGGGAGGAAAGTCTAAACTATGAAGAACGTGTTTTGCAGTCCCCACCTTAAAAATCTCAAATTCTGATGCAGAGCTGCAGTTACAGTTCTGGTTAAATCTTCCCCTGATGTTTATGGCTTTTGGCTGCCAAGCAAAGAGAGATTTCCCAGCTCCCCTGTTTGGAATTAAAAGGAGAAACCTGTGCATGGCTGTGGAGGCAGGGAAGTAATGATTCCATTCTTTTTTTGGGGAGAGGATGCTGTGCATGGCAGTGCCAACTGAATTTCCCTCTTTTCTTTCCAGGTCTCTGTGGTCAATCAGTTGGATATGCAAGTCATCGTCTCCAATGTTCCTCCCACCCTTGTGGAGCAAAACAAAGATCAACTCATAGGGTAACAGATTTATTCTCTCCACAAATATCAGACAGTTCACTGGGTTTGGGATTAGATCCAGCGGGGAGTGCTGAAATATTTGAAAGCAGCTAAAATCCTTTTGGTCCAGTAATAGCACTCAGGAACCACAGCATCATCAGCTTCCAGGAGCCAGGCTTGCCCTTCCGGCTTCTTTTTGGGAGACAGAGACAATTTTGTGTGCTTGGGGTCTTAAAACCATGGATTAGAGCATGTGGGATAGAAAATACCGTAAGAAATAGTTTATAAATGATCTTTGTACTCTCCTGTCCCTTTAATCAGCAATGAGAGGCACTTCTCAGATTTCCACAGGTCTGGTCCATCCTGACTGCTGTTGCACCTTTAATTCCCCATGGAATTTGAAATACCTCGGGATTGATGATGCAATCCCTCATTGCAAAAGCAGTGAATGGCTCACAGTTTCCCTGGACTAGGGAAAAGTACTGATGGATTTGCTCCTGGAGATTTAGGATGTGTTCCTCTTTCTCCTAACATCAGAAGCACTAAGGAAGTTGCTCAGGCAATAGGCTTCGTTCACACGGATCCTATTTCCTAAAACTAGGAATAACTTCCTAAAAGAAGCTTCTAATGAGGTGGGGGTCAGTCTCTTCCCTCAGGTAACAAGGGACAGGATGAGAGGAAACTGCCTCAAGTTGGGCCAGGGAAGGCTTAGATTGGATTGAAGGAACCGTTTCTTCACAGAAAGGGTGGTTAAGCATTGGTCCCATCCCTGGAACTATTCAAAAAACACGTGGATGTGGCACCTGGGGACATGATTTAGTGCTGAACATGGTTCTGGGTTGACAGTTGGACCTGGTGACCTTAGAGGTCATTTCAACCTAAACGATTCCATGATTCTGTATTTCACAGGGAACTAAATTTTTGAATGAGTCTCAAAAAAAAAAAATCATGGGCAGGTTTTGAGTTCTCAAAATCAGCCTGGGGAGCCTTTACCTTCACAAACACCATGAGCAAACAAGTGCAACCAAAGAATTTCACTTCTAAGAATTAAGTTTTCAAGGACAGAAGATACAACCACGGGCAAAGGGAAACCAAGTTATTTGGAGGCCTTTTCAGACTGCAGTACTTTGGCCACTTCAAATAATGCACTAGTTTATAAATTTTGAATGTGTAACTCATTAACAGATGAAAAGACTGTGTCATTAACCTGGTCTAGTGGAAGGTGTCCCTGTCTGTGGCAGGGGAGTTGGAACTAGATGTTCTTTAAGATCCCTTCCAAACCCAAACCATTCTGTGATGTGTGAACTGAATGAGTCACTGCAGAGGTTACTCAGCTCTTTCTCCTCTCATTTTGTAAATATTCATCCCTGAAAATACAACATTTAGCCACCAATGGCAGCACTTGGTGAGGAGGAATGTTAGGGAAGAGGGTAGTTGGGTCATTTTTGACATTACAGTGATTTTTCACCGTAAAATAAATAGTGATTTAAACCACTTTGTAGAACAGATGATACCAGGATCTCCCCAACTGCCTGGGGAGGGTTTTTACCAGGGGCTTTGAGGTATCAAGAAATACATAATTCAGTGTTTTCCACACTGGAAAGGATACTCAGCACAGCCCAGAGATGGGTGGGGGTTAATGGTCCACATAAAGGAAGCACAGCAGGGAAGAGAAGATTTAAAGCCTCACTGTCCATTTGGCTCAGGAGTTGAAGCTTTTTGAGGGATACAATGGGCATGTCTTCCTTTCACATGCTCTGGACTGAACATCAGTGTCAGATTTGCCATTTCCTCACCCACTTTCCTTGTGGCTGTGCAGGGAAATCCATTTCTGGCTGCTACAGGAGGTGGCAGAGAAATTAGGCTAAGGCTTAGTGGAAAATCTGACATGTGTTCCTCTCCTTCAGAAAACTTGGTGGCAGGTGTTCTGTAAATGTGGAAGTTTTTGGGAGTGTTTGCTGGATGGGCAAGGATCAGCATCTCATAGAATCATAGAATATCCTCCTTTGGAAGGGACCCACAAGCATCATCGAGTCCCACTCCTGAAATTCAGCTGGAGTTAAATAGCCAGTGTTGTTCTCAGAGCATTTAGTTCTTTACTTTTCATGTGATAGCAACTAAAGTCAGATACTCCACATTGCCCAGAGAGACCTGGCTTTCCTCCTGTAGGTAATAGAAGTGTCTTGTGGAGTAAATTCCTCTGTACTCTTGCCTAGAGATGTCACGTCATTTCCTCTGAAATGGAATAGTGGAGTGGCTTAAAATGAGTGTTTTGATGAAATGCAGTCATAGAATAGGTCACGCTGGAAGGGACCACAGTGGGGATCTGGTGCCACCTCCCTGCTCCAGCAGGGCCAGCCCAGAGCACAGGGCA
>VZRE01008487.1:109010-158660 GCA_013396775.1 Cephalopterus ornatus | reverse complement strand
AAGAAGTTCTTCCTCCTGTGCAGGTGGAACTCCCTGGGCATCAGTTCCTGCCCGTTGCTCTTGTGCCATTGCTGGGCCCCCCCGAGCAGAGCCTGCTCCATCCTCTGCCCCCTCCCTGCAGCCCCTGCCAGCCCTGGCTGAGGGCCCCTCTCAGTGTCTGCTCTGGAGGCTCAACAGCCCCAGCTCCCTCAGCCTTTCCTGCTCCCAGAGATGCTCCATCCCTTGGGCATCTCCGCAGCCTGCGCTGGCCCCGCTGCAGGAGCTCCCTGTCCCTGCTGTGCTGAGGAGCCCGAGCTGGGCCCAGCCCTGCAGATGTGCCTCCCCAGGGCTGGGCACAGGGCACGATCCCCTCCCTGCCCTGCTGCCAGTGCTCTTCCTGCTGCCCCCAGGATACCAGGATACACCTCCCTGTGCAGCCTCCTGGGATCTTTTCCTTCACTTCCTCGTGCTTTTCTCACACATTTCCGTGCTTGTGAAAGAATGAGACATTACCATAGTCAAAGAAAATCCAGGCTGAACCCTTTAACATGATGTAGAAGTGACCAGACAGGTTTTTTCCTGAAAATCCAAATGTAAAATCGAGTGCTGATCCTTGGAGATATTACTGAGGGAGTGTTTTGGAATATGAACATTGAAGCTGCTGACTTAATGGTTTGTGTATATAAAGTTGACTGCCATCATCCCTCACAGGAGCTCTGCTTTGATGCAGAGAAACTGTGGTGCACTTAAAAGAGATATTATATTATATACTGCAGCAATAAATATTGCTATAAATTATAGGGCCTAATATTCATCACGTGTACATTGTGCATCATATATAATTTTATGTCTAATCATAGCATATGAGATAATAAATTTTATGTCTAGGAGCTGGAACACACAGTCCTTCTTCAGGGAAACGCTTCTGAACAGGGATGGTTTCCCTGCAGTTGTGCTTTTTTTCTTCTTCACAGTCCATGAAGTGGTAGGAAATTAGCATGTCTCAGCTGCTGGATGCAGTTGCACTGCATAAAGCACTCGGACTCCTCAGTTTTCCCGTAGGAGAAGTACTGTTCCATTGCTTGCTTTAGGATTTTTGCCGTGTAATTACTGAATTAAGTCTAATTACAGATGGCTGGACCTTTTCTCTGTTGGGCTGGTGGCAGTGAACTTGTCCTTCAGCATTGTCCAGAGCCAGCATTTGGTTTCCTCCCCTTTAGGAGATGCTCTTGAGTCCCAGGTACTGCTAGAGCTTCTTTGCTCTTAGCCTCAGCACTCTCTGACGGGAACATTTTGGGGTCATTTTGCTCCTGGCCCTTGGTTCCACCTCCCCCTTCCTTTTTTCTCTGTCCCTTCCTTGCACTGTATTGTTTAATTCTAAACTAAATTGCCGAATTAGGAAAGAAGATGATTAGATAATCAAAGAATTGATTTAATTAGATAAAATAAATAGATTAGAGGGACATTTGCCACCAACTGGCTGCATCCTGTTTCATATCCAGCCTGTGTTTGGCTTTTCTGGGACAGTGTGTGTCCTGGAGCCTGGTAAAGCATTAAAAGAGCCCATTCCATCCCTCAGCCTCTGTGTGCTGGAATCAGGATGATTAATAACAGCAGGCCACCTTTATTGAGTCAGGTAATAGAGAGCAAAACTTCTGCAGCTCCAGCTTTTCCAGTGGCTGTGCCAGTGCCAAGCGGGAAGCCCTGGTTCAACTCTCCTCTCCTCTCCGTAACCCCGGTGGTGTTGTGTCAGTGGATCTCTCCAAGGCACTGTAACGCAGTGCATGGATTCCTGGGTACAGCTGTAAACTCCTGCTCCAGCCTGGAATTGTGGACTCTTGCAGGAAAAGCCCTTTGGTGCTGCGATGGGAAGATGCTCCTCTGAGTCAGGGTGGAGGTGTCTCTGTGTCACTCTTGGGGTGATGTTCCTCCTGTGCTGATGCTGAAATACAGACTTGGAGTGTGTGTAGGGTTTTTGGAGGGCAGGGATACACATGGTGGGCACAAAGGAATTTTAGCAGTATGTTAGAAAGCAGATTTCCTTTGCAGTGTGAAATCCAATATGCTTGTGGTAGTGCTGGGTTGGTGGCTGGACTTGAATCTTAAAGGTCTTTTTCGACCTTAACAATTCACGATCCTATGCTTTTATAGGATTAGGATAAATGGGTATGAAGACATTGTCTCTGGCTTGTTTTCTAAATATTGTAGATGTTATTTTATGCAGAGGAAATTGGCTCAGTGCTGCTCCTTCCTGCCAGACACAGGCCTTGTGTGTGATAGAAAACTAGAAATAATCTTTGTGAAAGGCTGTTTTATAAAGAATGGCTGAGGGCTGTTCTTGGGCTTGAAATAAACCCCGGGGGCCACAGAAAGTGTAGAGCCTCCCCTGTGCTCTTTGTATGCCATAATAAGGCATTTGGGAGCTCAAGTGCATCCCCCCGCAAATCCGTCACTGACTGCACAGGAGGGGCTGGAATTGGTCCTTGTCTGTTTGGGAAAGTACAGCTGAAAATCCAGCTGGTTACTTGTCAATTATTAACCTTGCAAAAATCACAGAGCCAGAATTTGGCTGAAGTGGAGCGAAATGGAGGAGTTAATGAAACCACTTGAAAAGTCTGCCCTGCTGTGGACAGGCAGAGCTCTCATCTGTGCATTGTTGCCAAATTTGCTTTTTCAAATACTTGGAACAGGAATTTATCATTTATTATTTAGCTAAATTATGTTTGGGAGATAGAATTTCAGCCAAAAATTATGCAGGATCTCGAGTCTTCAACACTACTGACTCCAAGTCTATGGTACCAGTTATTTGAGTCCTGAAAGGAAAAACGTTTTGTGGTTGGGTTTTTTGAATTTCTTAAACTATTTTACGTGCTCCAGAAACATAAAAGGCTGTCAAATTACGAAACAACTTAGATGGGAAGAAATCCTTCCCTGTGAGGGTGGGGAGGCCCTGGCACAGGTTGTCCAGAGAAGCTGTGGCTGCCCCTGGATCCTTGGAAGTGTCCAAGGCCAGATTGGACGGGGCTTGGAGCAACCTGGGCTAGTGGAAGGTGTCCCTGCCCATGGCAGGAGGTGGAATGGGATAAGCTCTAAGGTCCCTTCCCACCCAAACCATTCTGGGATTCTTTATGAAGCAGACAAGGGACAGCTCAGCCAATTAAAATACCTGTAATATCTGTAATAAATACCTGTGTTATTTTGCCTTTCCATTTCTTTGGCACCTAAAGATGAAAAGAAAAAAAGTCTCAGAGTTCTCAGGGTACTTTGGGCCACGTGATGTTCTCAGCGACAGTGCAAATCTGTGTGCCCTTCATTTCATTTCCCTGGTGTCACTGCTGGGAATTGGGAGAGTGGTGGGAAGGGAGATGCACAATGGAGGTGTTCTGCTCATTGCAATTTGTCTGTGGAGCTAAAAGGGACTTGGAGCAGCAGGAAAGGCTTGTCCCTTTTTCAGTTGCTGGTTCCACCTCTCACTACACCACTGTTGGGAGGATGGTAATTACCATTTACAAGTGACAGACAACTTTTAATTTAACTTCTGCTGATCAGTACAGCAGAACTGCCAATGCTGTTGTTACTTAAAAGTAGGCACCTCAAAACTTGGTTCTTGTCAGTAGCATCACAAGGAGCAAGTGGCCTCTTTCAGCAGAGTTTTCAAACCCTAAAGAATTTTTCAGCATCAGAAGTTCAGCTGAATGACTTTTCAGATAACTCTACAGGGAACTGCCCTATTTTTAAGTGAATTTCTTTAATTGCTACTTTTCAGCCTTCAGAGCATTTTTATTACCTATTTTAACCTAAACATGCAATTTGTGTGTTTCAGATTGAATATTCCTGTCATTCTGCTGTACTTTGTGGTGTTTCTTGCAATGTCAGTTAAAGCCAGTGCCTGCAATGTGCCTGTTTCCCACAGGCAGAAAGTGGTATCCCAAAATCCCGCAATGGTTTTGCATTGGAAGGAACCTTAAAGATCATCCAGTCCCACCCCTGCCATGGGCAGGGACACCTTCCACCATCCCAGGTTGCTCCAAGCCCTGTCCAACCTGGCCTTGGACACTTCCAGGGATCCAGGGGCAGCCACAGCTTCTCTGGGTAACCTGTGCCAGGGCCTCCCCACCCTCACAGCCAGGAATTCCTTCCCAATATCCCATCTATCCCTGCCCTCTGGCAGTGGGAAGCCATTCCCCTTTGTCCTGGCACTCCAAGCCCTTGTCCAGAGTGTGCTGTTTGTTCTTCAACTTTAACCATGTTTTAGACAAATATATTCTCAAAGGCAATGAATTCCAGCAGGATGTCAGAAACTTCTTAGAAAAGGGAATGTTGTCACCAATTCTGCTCCAGGTGACCCCACGTTATAACCTTCCAACCTTTTGGAGCGTTTCTGTCTGGGGTATAATAACAGTTCTGGGCAAGGAAACAAAACAGGACAAGAGGGAACGGCCTCCAGCTGTGCCAGGGGAGGCTCAGGTTGGACATGAGGAGGAATTTCTTGCTGGAAAGGGTGGTCAGGCCTTGGCAGGGGCTGCCCAGGGAGGTTTGGAGTGCCCAGCCCTGGAGGTGCCCAAGGAAGGCCTGGCCGTGGCACTCAGTGCTCTGGGCTGGGGACAAGGGGGGCATCAGGCACAGGGGGGACTCCATGGGCTGGGAGGTGTTTTCCAACCTTAATGATTCTGGGATTCTGTGAAAAACATCCCCTTCCTGCAGAAAGAGAAGATGTTTGTATGGTAATTAGGGAGGTAAATCCTTTATCTACTCAGCCTATGTAAATCCTTTTGCAAAACACCCTTCTGAGGACTTTGGTTTCTTTCAGCCATTTCCATTCACATAATGTTTGCTGGGGCTTTTTTTTTTTTTTTTTTTTCCACAATAATCTGCATATCCAAGATTTGTCCTGTCAAGTTTTACTTGGGAGAATTATTGTTCCTGAGGTGTGTGTGACAGGTTATCACCTTGGCTGCCAGTGAAGAGCGTTCCAGAAGCAGAGATAAGTAGAGTTTACCATATCTGCAAACAACAGGAGTGCTTGTTTAGAGGACACCAGTCAGCCAGCAGCGTGGCAGCCAATCTGTATCTCTGTTTTCTCTGCACTAACAGTATATATTCACTGCTAGGCTGAGACCTGGCTCTGACAGACTTGGATTTTTCAAAATCTTATAGAAAAGTTGCTGTTTTAAGGGCAGGCTAAATTTCCACAAAGAGAGGAGAGATGAAACATTAGGAGCTGGTGATGCTGCCTTGACAAGCATTACTTTGGAAATCTTGTGTCAGGAAAAAAACAGCAGCAAAATGTAACCTGAGCAACTGCAGTAGGTTTTGTGTCAAACAAGTGACTTCTTAAACTCACTGGTGTCCTGTTTTGAGAGATCTGTCTTCCTCCACACCCTAATACATCCCTTATCAGGCAGCATGTTCCCCCTGCTTCCCTTGCTTTTGCTTCCCAACTCAGCTACTGCTTTTGGATTTGACATTCTGATCACATAAATTAGTCCAGGAAATTGTATATTTTCTTATAACTCTCAGGAGTTTAGATGGAGCATTTAAACTTCCAGATTCTCTGGTTTATGTCTCTGTACCTTTTTGCCCATGAATCCAGTGTGGATGATATTTGCTTTTATGCCTTTGTTTATAAAACTGTCTTTGAGGGCTTTGAGGGCACCCTTCTTGGCCTCAGTTTGCAAACCTTACCAGACCATTAGCAGGTCTGGGTGTTGTTATTGTTACGCTGTTGTTATTTTGGGCAGAGCTGCTGCTGAGTTCTGTTGGCCTTTTTTTTTCCTTCTGCTTGTAGAACTCCTGCTGCAGTTTATTTTATTCCATTTTTTCCCGTGTCAGCCTGATATTCCAATTTTCTTGTGCCTGTAAAACTTGCAGGTGTTGCAGCGCCTGAAATGTTGGAGGGACAGATGAAATATCCAGTTGAAAGTCGTTGGAGTGGTTGTTTCTGTGGGGGAAAATTTATTGTGTAAGGCTGGAATGGAAGTGCTGAAATCGTACAGCTTAATAAAGGGCTGGCAGGAGGGCTTTGTGTGAAATATAGGTGGCGTTTCCCATGAGCCATTTAAAACTCAACTGAGGTCGTAAATACAAAGAGCTCGACTTAAGGGCACTATTCCTGATGACCTCTCCAAACACTGCTGAGCTTTTCCCAGGAGTTCAGCGTTTAAGACGTTCTACTGAGCAGAGATTCTTTTCAGAAAGTGCTCTGAAGGTCACCATCCCCCTCAGCCTGTGGGCTTTGGCTGTTCGGTGTCTTATTTGGGCCTCAGTCAGCACAAAGGAATCACTGCAGCGTCTCTGCCTCCGTCTCCTCCGCAGGATTTTGGAACGCTACATCCAGGACCAGATTCCCGGGGCGACGGTGGTGGTGGAATCCATCGGGGCCCGGAGGTTTGGGGACGGGTTCTCCGAAGAGGATTACACCAAGTCCGACCTCATGGTCTACGCCATCGACCCGCAGACCAACAGGGCCATCATGAGGAACGAACTGTTCAAGTGAGTGTCTTGTTTCTTGCTCCTCCTCAATTCCTGGGGCCTGCTTGGCAGCCTGTGGGTCTGTTAGGAAGTGGTTCAGCATAACAGGAGTAGGAAGATCTCTGGAAGCAGTTGCTGCCTGGCCTTACCCTCCGTAGCTTGGGGATTTACCACTTTACCAGTTCAGTGGTAAAGTTGAGTGGTAATGATTTAACCTTGAGCTAAATCATCCCATGATGTAGGCATTTTCCCCATGACAGCTTGCAAGCCATTTGGGCCACCCCGTGCAGGAGCTCCCAGCTTCGATTCCTCGGAAGGAGTTTCCTTCCTATGCACCAACACTGCTCTGTGATGTCCAAGCAAGGCCTTGGTGCTGCAGCTGTGGACCTCTTCCATTTCCATTTGGAAAACTAAACTGCCTTTTTTGTTTCTTTTTGGGTCCTGGGGTTGGCTTTTTTTGTGGGAACCAAAGGAAGAGAAGAAAGGGAAAGGGAAGCAGCAGAGGAGGTTTGCAACGTCTGAGACACATTGGGGCATGACCCAGGTCACACAGAGGAGATCAGGCCCTTCAAGATGAAAATCAGGCTTTTCTTCTACAGCAGCCACTCCCTTTTGGGTTTTTTTTCCTTATTTCACCTTTGTGTTTGCTTTTTCTCTTGTTAAGAACTGGGTCAGGCTGTGGTTGGAAAAGGCCTTGTTCTCCTGAGCTCCTCGTGGAGTACAGATGAGCCATGGTGAACTAAAGCTGTGCAGATATTCAGAGGTTACAGGTTGGAAAAGATCCCTGTGATCAGTCTGAGCAAGTGTGATAAGGATCATGGAACCCCTCAAATTAATTCTGGTTGGCAAGTGTCTGTCAGCAAAGCAGCTCCAGAGGAAAGCCAGTCAGTTACCTTTGTGTAATTTCCTGACAAAAATTAGGTCTTTTTCCCTTTTTTTTTTTTTAAATATTAATTTCTGTAGGTTCAGTCATAGAGTTTTATTATAACTGAAGTATCCAACTGGTGCTTTTAATTTCTGGGTCCCACCAAGGTCTGGGTTTATGATCACGTCGTCCTCTAAGTTTGTATTCATGAGAAGTTGCTTGACCTCTGCGCTCTGGGCTGTGTTCTAATTCTTTTAATCACTTCAAGTTGTCTCTGAAGCCTCTCCAGTCTTCCAGCATCACTTTTTGAACTAGGGATACAAAAATTTTGTGGGTTTATATAAAATTTTCTATTTTTATATAAAAATATTTTTTAAAAATAGCCATGGTACTCTCAGACGGGTGGCAGTAGAACCTCCTTCCCTCTTTTGGCATTTGGGTTTGGGTATCTACCAGGTCATAGAGTCTCTTTAGGGCTCAGTGGTGCTCTGGCAGTTTGTGTTCCTTTGTCCACTGCTGATCCTTCCCAGAATGCTGTCTCTGTGCTTTTGTTCCCAGTTTTATTCAAGAGGGGAAGTGGAAATTCAGGAAGCCAGCAGAAATCCGTGATAGATAGATAACCATTTTCATTAATCTCTGCCAGTGAATCTGCTTCTCCTGTTTCAGCCCAACCCGCTCCCCAAATGAGTGTCAATAAAATGGATCTTGCTGCCTTGCATCCAGACTATCTCCTGATCCCTCTTTATCATTGCTTTTCCACTTTTACCCTTTATAAATTGCTGGAGGTGTGTTTTGTTCCAGTCATAGCCAGTTCAGAGTGGCTGAAGTGGGATCCCTTTAGAAATGCTCGAGGTCAAAAGGACATTATTGAATTCCATGAAAAAATAAACTTTTTCTGATGCAGACTCTCTTCACAGTCAAAAAAAGAAATGTCCCTCTTCCTTTTGGGGCCCTTTGAAAATATAGGAATGTCTTTTAGGAACATTAATGTGTCCAGTGAAATACCCAGAGCGGAAGAGAGCTAAGATAGATTAAAAATCAGATTTTCAAATGTGAAGGATCAGCTGAGAAGCAACCTCATTAAAATGCTCCATGTGCCTGCACATTCAGCTTTTTGGTTTTGGTTTGTTTTTTTTTTCCTTCTCTTCAAAAGCTTTTAAATATTTAAATCAGCAAAATCCCAGGGAATTCTTTCCTGGCTTTAGAGTGTAGGTGAGTAGGTGTCAGCTCCCTGGAGTAAGGAGGGAGAGTTTTGTAGCTTGACAGCTGGAGTTGCCAAGTTCTCCCCAGCAAGTGGATGAATCTCCAGATATTTGCCCCAGCTCAGGGACATACCCAAATCTACAAAGAAATCCCTCCTGTGAGCATTTTCCCGGAGGTTTGATTTTCCAGGGACGGCTCAGTGTTCTTCCTGCCACACTCCCAGGACACTCAGTGGGAAGCCATGGGTCACAACCATCCCTCTGCCGGGCAGGAATCTGCTCTGGATCCACCAGAAAAGAGATCAATAGGAGAAAGGATCCTTTAGTAAACTGGAGATGGTGGGAGAAAGGTGAGAAAGTCCTAAAGAAATTGAGCCTCCTGTTTCAAAAATTGAATTGGCAATAAGGAATATAAAGTTACCTGAGTTATTTTCCAAGGGTTCAGCAATTCCATGATGTATCCAGAAGATAGATAGCACATGAGTTCTGCCAGCCGGGATTTTAAGACAGTTTACAAAGTGGTTGTGTTTTGGAAGATGCCTGGAATGGGCTTTTTTGGGAACACCGTGCTGTGATCCTGCTCCTAAAACATAGAGCAGGCCCTGATTTAAGAGTTTCTGGTAAAGCTGTCCCTGTTTGAAACAACCGCCTGTGAAGGTGGAAAGGGAGATTAGTTGAGGACAGAGTGGGGGGATCTCTTCTTCACAGGTGGAGTGCTGCTGGGATACAGACAGTTTTCAGGGATAAAGACCCAAAGTTATTGGATTTACCCTGGCGCTGGAAGGAAAGGGTGGGCTGAGCAGCTCAGGCCCATCACCAGCTGAGCAGAGTCACCCACTGAACCAAAGGCTGTGTGTCAGGCTCCCATCATCCCTGATATTAATCCCATCACAATTCCAGCCAAAAGTTTGGCTGGAAAGCCAAAGCCATGATTTAGAAATCATGGGAGTGGCCATCACTGCCGGAGGGGGGGAAACCCGTGTGTCTCTCCAGACCTGACGAAGCTTCCCTGTCCTGTGCTTTGTAAGACTGACCCACAACGAAAGATTCCTATTTTTCCTTACGACTGTTGTGACTGATGACCTGCCATTTTCATTAACCAGGAATCTCACAAAATAGAATCATTAAGGTTGGGAAAGCCCTCCAAGATCGAGTCCAACCCTGAACCCGGCACTGCTAACCCGTGTCCCCAAGTGCCACATCCACGTGTTCTTTGATCACTTCCAGGGATGGGGACTCCCCCACTGCCCTGGACACCCTGTTCCAGTTCTTGACCAACCTTTCAGTGAAGAAATTTTCCCTGCTATCCAACCCAAACCTCCCCTGGTGTGACTTGAGGCTGTTTCCTCTTGTCCTGTCCCTTGTTCCCTGGAGCAGAGCCCGCCCCCCCCCGGCTCCCCCCTCCTGTCAGGGAGTTGCAGAGCCAGAAGTCCCCCCTGAGCCTCCTTTTCTCCAGGCTGAGCCCCCCCCAGCTGCTCCTGGTCAGACTTTTGCTCCAAATCTGTCTGATTACACCCAAAAAATGAGCCTGGATAGTAACTGTGCTTTGCTATTTCCACAAACCCCTGAAAGGCTCTGAGGCCACTTAGAGACAATTTTACAAACTGAAATGATCAGCCTCCTTTTCTGTCTTTTTAGAGGAAAGAGGGTTTGATTTATTGGAGCATAAAAACCAGTTGAATCTAGCAAATTTCTCCTGCATATATTAAGTGCAAAATGTCCACCATTAAAAATAAATTGCTTACCCTGCCTGAATCTCCTGCACAACGTGTCAGGTTCCATCATGGAGTGAACACTCATGCCTGAGTTACAACCTGTTAAAATAGGGTTTGTCAAGAAAATGCTGAGGGAATTTAAATGGAGAGATGGTTAAAATCATCCAGAGATTTAATGCTGTCCTCCTGGGATGCTTTTGCCAGCTCAAAGGAAGTGTGACATGCACCAGTGACATCTAGTGTGCAGCAGAAGAATGAGGCTCCGTTTGGACTCACTTCACGCTTCGTGAGCCGTCATTTAGGTTTGAGAAGGGATTTTTTGTCTCAAGCACCACTAGCGTTTTTGTGGATGAAATCAAGGGGCAAACAATGCTGTGAGGGTTTCTGAGTAAATGAATTAGAGAGGAAGTCGATTTTAAGAAATTAACTGCCATTAGGAAATGGTTTTTGAGGAGTGTTATTTCTGTCTGATGATCAGATTAAGGAAATCAAGCCATTTCAGGCTATTTCAGACTGTCTTTAGACATTCAGAGTTTATGTGCATAAATCCTTTCAGAATGCTTTTTTTAGCTGCTGTTTTTCATTTGATCTTTTCTGGGGGTTTTTTATGACACATCGTTTTTCCCCAAGAGAACCACTGTCCATGTGGGGGTCCTGCTATAGCTCCGAGCCATAGGGATCCTCCATCCCAGTAGTGCCTCCTACTTTGGTCCTTTTAGCTGGGCAGCTTGTGAGACACTCAGTCCTCACTTCCAGAGTGATCCGAGGAGTTTTATTTTCCTTTAGAAGTTAAAGCCTTGGCCGATGTATTTTTTTGTCCCTCCAGCCAAAGGATTTCCCTAGGAAGCTGAGGAAAGTCCTCCTGCTTTTAGAGTAGCATCAATCACAGTCGTGAAGGAATCCCATAAAATGGAATAATTAAGGTTGGAAAAGACCTCCAAGATCATCAAGTCCAACCGCTCCCCCAGCACTGCCAAGGCCACCACTAACCTGTGTCCCCCAGGTGCCACATCCACATGGTTTTTGAACCCAAGGATGAGGAATCCACCACTGCCTGGGCAAGATCAAGCGGATCTTTAGGCCGGAGTGAGATGTGTTCAGGAAGGTTTGGTTGATCCTCTGTAACAGAGCAGTGAAGGAAAGAGCACGAAGCAATGCCACTTTGAGCCCCTAGAAGTCAGGATAAGATTCAGCTCACCCCTCCTCTTCAGTGCTTAAACTGTGTCCTGGTATTAAGTACCTTGGAGTTATTCCAGGGATCACGAGGAATTGCCAATACATAAAGACCAGGCTTTATCAGCCCACGCTTATCAACCCAACCACAATAATCCAAACACGCTTCATATGAACCTGACCATAATTATGTCGCGCCGCTGCAGGTTCCTGGATGGCAAACTGCTGGATATCAACAAGGAGTTCCAGCCCTACCTGGGGCAGGGCGGGCGAATCCTGGAGATCCGCACGCCGGACGTGGTGGCCAACGTGAAGAAGCAGGCGCAGGCCGTGGGCTACACGGAGGGAGCGCTGCTGGCCCTGGCCGTGATCATCATCCTGTGCTGCCTGCCAGCCATCCTCATCGTCATGGTCAGCTACAGGCAGTGAGTAACCTCCTCCTCCCCTCCCACCGCCCGCAGACTCCGAGTAGGGAGGTCACGTAGCGTAGCGGAACCGCTTCAACAACTGTCCGTCCTTGCAGCGGCATCGGTGTGCTTTTATACTTAGAGCGTCATATTTATATCTTATATAGATAGCTTTATATCATATATACTTATACATTATATATTTTTAGATATTATATATTTTATACATTATATATTTATATATGTTATATATTTGTATATATATTATATATATTATATATTTAAATTATATATATTTCATATATATTATATATATTTGTATATTATATATTTATATATTTTATATATTATATATTTATATATTATGTATTTTATGTAATATATTTATATATTATATATTTTTATATATTATAGATCTTTTATATAGTATGTATTTTATGTATTATATATTTATATATGAAATATTTTATATGTCATATATTTATATATAATATATTTTATATATTATATATTTTATATATATTATATATCTTTATCTAGTACATGTTTATATTGAATATATATTTATATATTATATTTTTATATTATATATATTTTATACATTATCTCTTCCACATTAATTTCTATTTTTAATTCCCCTCTCCCCACAAGATTTGACCAGTGTTGGTGTACTTGCACTTTCTGAGGCAGGAGCTTTTAGAACACGCCAGGTGTCTGAAACACAGGGGTAGTTGCAGGGCTCAATTCCATGCCAAAGGAAAAAAACCCCAAAAATTGAGGAGAAAGGTGTTGTCTCAATCAATGACTCAAAAATCAAACTGCGCAGCTCGATAAAATAAAAAGATTCCATTTTTTCTTATATATAAAAATTAAGTAAAATATAAAATATTTTATTAATAATTATATTAATTGTATTTTATTAATAATTATTTTATATTTATTATATTAATTATATTTCATTGGTGTGTTTATGTTTCTTTATTTCTCATATTTATAAATACCATTTATAATACTTATACTATTTTAAAATAATAGTTATAATATTTATCAATTTTTAAAAAAATATATGATGTTTTCCCCCTGAAATAATCACATTTTTCCCCAACCTTCTTAATTGTAAATGTTTCCCGGAGGATGCTTTTTGTGCCATTTCTGTCTAAAGCAGCAGAGAGAACCTTCTTGGTATTTTCACTCACCTCTTATATTAGCTTTATATTAATTTTAACTCACCTCTTGTATTCACTCACCCCTTAATTAAACCTGAAGAGGTTTAATTAATTGGCTGATAATCTAATTAAAGGATCAACAGCAAGAACCTCCCAACTAAACTTTTTTGGGCCCTCTCATATCTAAAATCAATGCATTTTGACTACAAGGTAGATCCATTCCTAGATTTATATATATATTTATTGATAGATTTATTTTTTAATTAAAGATTCTACTCAGAGGTACTTAGATCCATTTATTAATGGACTTATTAATTAATTATTATATTCATGTCCCAGTTTCTCCAAACCATTTGGTCAACGGAAAAAGACCTTTCGAAGGAGTTTGGAAGAGTTTGGGATGGCGGTGCATTCCCGAGCTTCCCTGCTTATCCCAAAATTCCATAGAAAATTCAAGTTCAACCTCCAATTAGTCGGTTGCTGTTACCTGAACTGCCTGTTTCTTGAAGAAATCGAAGAGCACTGTTTTTCCCTGGCATCTGTTAGATTATCAAAACACCATCCATCTCTTTTAAGAGCTTTAAGGAATCTGCCCAACTTCATTTCATCGAAAAAAAAGCCCATTTTTGCTGTCTGAAAGTCAGACTCGGAGCCAAATTTATAGCAACCCAGCATGAATAAAGTGTATTTTTATGAGAAATGCATCACTGAAGAGTGCCAAAGAAAATAAAAGGAATTTTAGTGTTAATAGAGGCAGCAAAACTGTCCTGAGCCTTCTGGTTTGTTTTGGCATTACAGCCTTTATTTCTCCTTTTCAAAAGGAGTTTCAGGATTTTTCCTGAAATATTTCTCTTGTAATAAAGCTGAAAATTATGCCTTTGAAATGCAGAATCCAGTACAACCCTGCAAGGTTCTCCTAATTAATACATTATTTACTAATGCTGATCACAAATGAATGGTATCTTCTAAATAATAATAAATAATAGTCCTTCACTATTGGAAATGTTTTCTAGACCATTCTTGAAATGTGTTAAAATGGAGAGACTGGTAAATAATAAATATTGTAATTATAATAAGAATTATAATAATAATATCTATATTTTATACTATATAGTTATATTATATTATAAACAGATATAGAAATGCACCTGTTAAAGAAATAACATGAGAAATACTATTTTCTCCTTGTCCTACTCTGTTCCCTGTGTGAGTGTGGCAGGGAGCTGTTTTCCATAAGCCCAAAGCAGCTTTTCGCTGCTGCAATTCCTGTTTCTGCTGACTGCAGAATTGTTTCAAGGGTAGCAAAAATAGCAGCAAAACACTCTTCAGCTCTGGAAATTAGGATCCTTTAAACATGTCATTAATCCTGTAATTTGATGTATGGACTAATTAAGTAGCCTCTAGTTTATTACTCCTTTTAAAGTCACTGTTTGAGACAGTTGTTGGAAACAGAATTCATTTAACCTGCCTTTTTATCTCTTTTTTTTTTTTTTTGCATAACAAAACAGATTCAAAGAGTAAGTACTTATTTCCAGCCTTATTTCTACCAGCTTGCACAGGAATACTGACAGCCTGCCAGGCTCTAGTGTTTAAATATATTAAATGTATATTTTTAGCCTTCAGGAGGAGTTGATTTCTATGCTCCAACTTGCTCCTGAACTCTTGGTATGAGGGGTTTAAAACTGATTTATTTGTGTGGCTACTCGGTGTGATTTGTTATTGCATTAAGGATGTGGGGGGAGGGGTGGTTATTGTTGTTTCCTGCAGAGAAAAAGGTAAATATTCCCATGTGTGTGGAGTTCCTGAAGCAAGTCAAGGAGTGCCACGCAAGGAAGAGTCAGGTGTTGACCCACCTCAAAAACCAAACTGAGGTGGATCAGTCAGGTCACCTTGATGGTGCTCCCCAAAAACACCCATGAGACACCACAGCTTGGTTTTCTACAGGGAAAACAGGAATCTGTTTCATAGGAACTTGACTCATTATAAAGACAAAAAAAAAAAAGGGGGGGCATTTTTTTCAGGAAAACTCTTAATTGGAACAGAAATTTCCCAGCCGACTCCCCTGAGAAAAAGGAGTTGAAGGTGGACAAGGGGAATGGCTTCAAGCCAACAAAGAGGAGATTTAGATGGGATATTGGAAGGAATTCTTGGCTGTGAGGCTGGGGAGGCCCTGGCACAGGTTGCCCAGAGAAGCTGTGGTTGCCCCTGGATCCCTGGAAGTGTCCAAGGCCAGGTTGGACGGGGCTTGGAGCAACCTGGGCTAGTGGAAGGTGTCCCTGCCCATGGCAGGGGGTGGAATGGGATAAGCTCTAAGGTCCCTTCCCACCCAAACCATTCAGGGATTCTGTGATTTTGTTCCTGTCTGGGGAATCTCTGGGATTCCACCAAAACAGAACAACAGAGCAGAACAAACCAGAAAAATACTATGACTTTGGTGAAGCCGACACTCAGGGATGTTTACAAACTGCAGAAAAACACATGGAAAACTTTCCATTTTGGCTTTATGTTGGGGTGGGGAGAGTTTCTGACAAGTCTTTCTCCTTCCCCCCCGTTGCTCCCAAAGGAGACAGGCTGAGTGTGCCAAGACTGCCAGGATCCAGATGGCTTTGCCAGCAGGGAAACCAGCCAGTGCCGCTGCCAACAATCTCTACGAAGAGCTTGGAGACAGCACCATGTGAGTATTCCTTGAGATCCATCAATAAATCCAACCTGGGCTAGTGGAAGGTGTCCCTGCCCACGGCAGGGGGTGGAACTGGGTGAGCTTTAAGGTCCCTCCCAACACAAACCGCTCTGGGATTCTCCGATCTCGCTTCATGCACTCTGTGTCCAAAAGGCTTGTCCTCGTTCCTGCTTGGGGTTCTCCAAGATGCAGAAAAGACATAGAATGACCCTGTGAGGAGAGAAAAAACAATTTAATCTTCTTGTAGGGCCTGAGAGGATCTTTAACAGGTTTTAAGTGGGCCAAAAGCAGGTTTATCCCCATGGTTTCCTATGAGCAAGGTCACTGCTGCCAGGGTGAGCCAGCATCGGATTCCTTGGCCAATCCAGCCCTACACGTTTTCCAAAGCTGTTGACTAAACACATCCAATAAAATTCATTACTTATAAATTCATTAATAAACTGCACACATCTGAAATGACAGAACACTGAAAATTGCTGCCCTCGAGTCCCCATTTCCTACAGTAAGAAATACTCTGTGGGGTAAGGTGTGTTGATTTTTGGGTTTTCCTTCTTTGCTCTAAATTTAAAACTGTTTAAATATTGACATTAAAGGAACTCTCAGAGAAGAGAAGCCACTGGCAGGTCTATGAATGCATCTTTTACCTATTACATGCTCATAAAATAATAATATTGCAAGGTTGCCTGCCTTTTCATGCTTCTGGAAACCTGAAGTCAATGGACTCCAACAACAATTTAACTCCCAGTATGAAAATATTCCAGGGGGGAATAGCCAATTATTATTTGTCCCATACTGGGAAGGGTTTGCTGATGAGCTTTGCCACACTTCCTCACCTCTGTTTATATGAAAAATCCAAGGAATGCTGAAGAGCACAGCGTTAATAATGTTTGGGGACAGGTGGAGGGGTAGAATCGAGGATTGCTCCGTTTTCCATCGTTATTTGTTTTGCTCAGAAAGTTGGAATTTTCCAGCTGCTGAGACTGAGTTTATGAAACGCTACAGGGGCGTGACAGAGCTGTAACTCTTGGCCAGACAGTCTGTGCTTGGGGGCATCATTCCAGAGCTTGAGCTTTTCTGGGTGAATAGAGGAATAAAAATTCCTGCTCCCAGGAATTAGCTTCTCCTAATTGCTGAATTCCCTCCCGTGCCTTTTGCCTTTGACAAGCGCTACACTTGGGCGAGGAAGGGAGTTAAAATGGATGTTCAGCTGTGGAATACAGTGATTTTGGCATATGTTTGTGAGCCACGGGAGATCACATCTGTAACTTCTGCATGGAGGTGCCTGCTGGGTAAAATTCCCCTTTTTTTTTTTTGCATTAAACTAAATTTCTCTTGAAATTAAAGATGTATGGCCGAAATACCCGATGCTAAACCCAGAAAACGCCTTGTTTTGCTGAGGTTTTATCTGCAAAGGGGTTTTTTATGTTTTAGTACTGCCGCATATAGGGGCCAGTTCACAAATAGGCAGTATTGACTCTGAGGCTGAGATTTATGTTAATTTTGACAAAAAATTGATTTTATTGCACCAAAAAAAAGGTGCTGTAGTTGGAATATTTTCTTTCAGATGTCTTTGCATACAGCTAAGGTATATCCATCATGCTGAGGAACTGATTAAACACAAACCAGCAAAAATCCTTAAAAGATAACTGAAAATCCACAGGATTTTATAGAAAAGCACACGCTTCAATAAATATAATTACGATTTTATTTTTCCCTGTCAAATATTTGATTTCAGGGTACACATATAACTTAGGAAATTATTGTTTGGGAAATACCTTTTGCATGAATTTTATTCCAATATTCCCTGTCCTTAATTGTCCTAAGACAGTCATCTTTCATTTGCAGTGCTGCCTCGTGTCTTGTTTTCTGTCTTTGGTGTTTATAGCAAATGAAATGGAACTAAGCTCTTTAGTTTTAAATCTGCCTTGTTCTCATAATTTTCATTTTTCTCTGTCTTTGGATACATAGGCATCAGTAAGTAAGCTTATTTCATTGTCTTAATATTTGTAGCTGGTAGAAACACTAGTTAATTTTCCTTTCAGCGATTCCCATTCAACCTTGCAAGCTGAAAGTCATATTTTATTTGTCCATTGATCAGGAAAGACATTTACTGCAAAGCTTCAATGTTTCTACGCTTCTTTATCCCTCTTCTTGGAAGTAGAGAGAGCAAGTGTGATTGCTGAACTTGAATGGTATTATTTCTAAAGCCAAAGAAAAGCTACCTTTAAAAAAAAATACAAAACAGAATCAAACCAAACCAACCCTGAGTGAAGGCCCAGAGGTCTGGACTTACGGCTGGATGCAGGCAAAGCCTTTTTTGTCTGTTATTTACAATTCCATGCAAGGCTGGGACTTGTCTTTCGGTTTACAGGGATGTGCTTCAACCTGAGTTGCATAAAAATAATCCAGGAGCAAAAAGACATGCAGGGTCACCTCAGCCCTGAGAGGAGTTGTGTGGAGCAAGGAGGGAGCTGAGAAGCTTTTGAAATAATCCATTCCGGTAGCAAAAAGGTTGTGTCACCTGCATGAGCCTTCTACTGGAGGGTTCCTTCAAGTTCACAATCACTTCTTTCTCTCGCCTCTGAATACATGGACAGTGCTTGAATCCCCTCAAAGTTGGCTACTTTAGGGTAAAGGATTAGTTTATGGGCTCTGGGGAACAGCGCAGCAAGGACATGGAGCTGCTGGAGAGAGCCCAGAGGAGGCACCGAGAGGATCAGAGGGATGGAGCAGCTCTGCTGGGAGGAAAGGCTGGGAGAGCTGGGATTGTTCAGCCTGGAGAGGAGAAGCTTTGGGGTGACTGAATTGTGGCCTTCCAGGGCCTGAAGGGGTCAACAGGAAAGGTGGAGAGAGACTATTTCCAAGGGTCTGGAGTGCCAGTACAAGGGGGAATGCATTCCCACTGCCAGAGGGCAGGGTTAGATGGGGAAGTGGGAAGAAATCCTTCCCTGTGAGGGAGGTGAGGCCCTGGCACAGGTTGTCCAGAGAAGCTGTGGCTGCCCCTGGATCTTTGGAAGTGTCCAAGGCCAGGTTGGATGAGGCTTGGAGCAACCTGGGCTAGTGGGAGGTGTCCCTGCCCATGGCAGGGGGTGGCATTGGATGAGCTTTGAGGTCCCTTCCAATCTAAACCATTCTGGGATTCTGTGATTAGTGTGAAGTTAATTATTTTTCATACAGTTCTGTTCTGCCCAGAGACAAGCCTTAGGCACACTGAATTTTGGCAAACTGCAGTGCTTGGGGAGAATTTATTCACTGGTATAACCCTTCATGGAGCTTCGCTGAGTGTTATTTGGAAATGGGAGTGCGATCCCTGTACTTTGTGCAGGGATTCCAGTCCTTCTTTGGTCCCTGGGACCATTAGGAAGCTGGAGGGTCTCTGTCTGGGTGATCCCCCACTGAAAACAGGAAACAACATTTAAGAACCAGACATGTTTCATTACTACATACAGGCTTTCAGGAGACTTTTACATATTAAATAACTTAGAGGAAACTCAATATCACTTAATTAACCCCTACTCAGTGTCTAGTTATTTCAATTTCTCTTCCAGTTTTGCTAGGGAATATTTAACCACCAGAGGTTAATTTTCCATTAATTTAGATTTAGTTATGAAACACCACCACCAAAACCAATGGAACAATGTGACCAGGAGGCCTAGAACTTTGTCTTCCAACATTCACATCATCTTTTTGGACGAGGTGTCCTCTTGAATCCTTGTCGAATAAGGGGTTTGGTTTTAGCTCTGTCTGACACAGACTCAAATCTTAAATTTCTTGCAGGTTGAGGGGAAGATAAATTTTGTTTCAGCCTGAGGTGAACACTGTTTAAAATAGGGCTCCCAGGGTACTTTTCTAGCAGACAGTTTGGAGATATTGATTTTTAAATGCTGTTTATTTTAAAATCTGCTCAGAAGTTTGTGGCATTGAAACTATTTGAGAAAAGTAGTTAATGAGGCACTGGGAGGTGAGAGATGAAGTCCAAAATGTGGTGAGACCACCTACTCTTGGTGTAGAAATTCGATGTAACCCACCTGCCGGGGCTTTTCTTCGGGTTTAAAGCAGTGAAGAGATGAAATTCATACATATGTCGATACTTCTGTGATGTTTTGTGTCTCTGGGGAGATGGGGTCCAACACGGATAATTTTGAAATCTAAGAGAGAGGTGGGGTTTTTTTAACAAGAGGTCAACTTATTTTTTAACTTACCAAGTAGCTGAGCAACTTTAAATTAAAACAAGCGGTAAACTTGTTTTAATTTCTCTTCCTTCCCCCTTAAAGAAGATGCAGAAGTAAATGTCTTGCCCAGTAGCCCAGTGAATGTGCTCTTTCTAGGGGTAGTAATAGTTTGCTAGAAGTAATTGAATGGCTCTGATTCATATCATGAGTTCTTTTTTTTTTCTCTCTCTCATAAGTATCTGTGTCCATGCATGTTTCCTCACATGTGATTATCTTCTTTTCTTTCAAGTCTTTTTCTTCTCTACCATTTCCAACAAAGCAGGGGAAAAAAGTCAAAGTCAGTCTTAGAAGAAGGAGACCGTCAGAGAGTTATAAGCAGCTTTGCTTCCCGTGCTATTGAGGCTCACAAGCAATCCAGTATCAATGGATCACTGAACAATAACCTCCCCAAATCCTCGAGTAACATTACTTTTTTATCTGATGAGAACCCATTAACCACTCAGAACCCTCTGTATGTGGAAGGTCTCCCGCAGAGTCCCCGTGCTGCTGGGTTTCTACGGAAAAGGAACGATACTCTTGATACTCTTTCTCCTTCAAGACTGGTCCTGAGAGAGGCCTCCCTGGGGGGCGGTCACCGGGCGTGGACGGTGCCCACGCACCTCACCAGGAGGCACACACCCGGCTCTCTGAGCAGGCCAGTTATCATGGACCCTGTCCAATGGCAGCAGGAGAGACTCAAAGCCAGGAAGGAAGGAGCTGCCAATCGAGAGAGCGGTGTTGATGTTAGCAGTCCAATCTTCCAAAGACTGAGTGGCCCCAAGCTGACTGTGAAGGAGAAGGCCAGGCAGTTTGAGCAGCAGGCGTTGCAGGAGATGAAGCAGGTGAAATCCCCCGACGTGAAATCCCGGCGATCACCCACCCACGGCAGCGCTGTCCAGGAGGGAGAGAACGCCCCAGAGCAGTCTCCTAAAAGTGTGGTTGCTTCTCCTTGCCTTCACTCTTCTCCTCTGTCCTCTCCAACACCTCGTGCTGAAGTTGTTGAAGCGGAGGCCTCCGTGGTCCCCTCTGTAATCATCACTCACCATGACTCTCCTGAAGAACATTCTCCTCCTCCAACCCGCAAACCAACTCCTCCATCTTCTAGGATAAAGAAACCAGTTTGCCAAAGTTTTCTAGCTCCTCAGACCAAAGAAGCCATAGCAAGCATTCCAGATCCGCCCAAAATTCCCCCACCCCCTCCTCCACAGCTGCCACCTCCACTGCCACTGCCACCGCCACCTCCATCCCCTCCTCTGTTGCCACCACATCCTCCTCCTCCTCTGCCCGCAGTTTCTCTTCCTTCTTCTTTTTCTTCTTCTTCATCCCCTCTTAGCCCCCAGCTGCTGTCCCCTGCCAAGCCTCCCAGCTCCCCTGCCAAACCGCCAGCTGTCCCACCGCTGGCCGCAGTGCCAGAGCCTCCCCCTCGCAGGGAGCTCAAAGGGATTCTTAAGAACATTCAGAATTTAGCTGCCATCGAGAAGTCGGTGGCCAACATGTACAGCCAAATAGACAAGAACCACCTGCTGCCCAAGCACGTCTCCAGGCTCAAAGCGGCCGCGCCCCCGGAGCTGCCGACTCCGGAACCCGCGGCCGAGCACAGCCAGCAGAACGGAAACTTGAGCTGTGTTGTGGAGGAGCTGGAGCAACGCTTCCCCTCCCAGTCAACGGCACTGTAATGCTCCCAGTTGGATGTTTTCTGCATGGGACCTTCTGAGTGGGATGAACTCTAACGTAGCACGTGGTATCTGCCTCAGACTCTCCAGCAATCCTGACTTTTCCCGTTTCTCCGCCGTGTATCACGATTTTTCCACCGCTCATCCTCAACTGAGAGACGTTGTCTTTCCTGTTCGCTCGGAAATTTGTAATGTATCCTGTAAACCTACACGTTTTTTTCTCAGAACTGCATCTCGCTGTTCCACCATGTTGGTTCTTTGTTTACCGAAAATTCTTGGGGAAAACTGTCCATTTTCCCCCAAGGATTGCTCCCGGCCAGCAGCGGGCTCGGCACTACTTTACCATTAAGCAGCTCTCACTGTAGGTAACATCAGTAAGATTTTTCTGGAATCTCTTGCTTTGCCCACAAAATGTGCCACCTGGAAGGAACCTCCTGCCATGTGTTGGGTGTCAAAGCAGGCTCAGCAACGGTGAGCCGGGGCATTGGACGGGGCCTGGGGCAATGTGGGCTAGTGAAAGGTGTCCTTGCCCATGGCAGGGAGTGGAATGAGATGATCTCTAAGATCCCTTCCAACCATTCTATAATTCCTATGCTGCATCTTGGTATTCCATGAGCGATGACACTCTGCTCACGCGCTTTGGTGGCGGCTCCAGTCAGAAGAAGGGTTTTGTCTCGATTTCTCAGCACACCTGGCTGTCTCCCCTCCTGTTACCCATATTCTGCCTTCCATTGCATTTTTTTATTTTTTTTTACGCTGTAACTGCATGTTGAATATTTTTATTTTGTAAGTTCCTTTCACGTACAAAGAATTTGTTGGTTTACTTTTTATTTTGCATGTGCACGTTGTTGACGTCTCCCTTGAACGTTCACTCTAGTTTGTCATGAGCTTTACAGCTGAAACATCTCACCTTAAATTGTAATAAAGTCACTCTGATTAGTGTCACCAAGTACTTGTAAAAATCCATGGAATATGGATTTACTTACTGGCTTTTTTTGCTCACAGTCATCTAAATCGGATCTTTACATTAAAGATGTCAATTATAATTATATAGGTAAATAAATTAGCTTGTCCCTTGGAAAAAAATGGTAAGTAAAAGCAGTTTGGGCATTTGAATGCTTGGTCCAACTTGCAAGTTTTCTTTTAGTCCTTTGCCAAAATCTAAAATATTTGTGTTAAACATGACAACTTTTAAAAAACACATTGGGAAAGGCAGATATTACATAAAGAATCAAAATAAAACCCCAGTTCAGTATCAAATGTCATAATTCTGAGCAAAAAGGGAATGAATTCTTTCTCAGACCACTCAGAGCTACTCAGCATTTCCGCAGTGCTTGGCTTTTTCTCTTGTCTCTTGTTTGTTTTTTTTAAATCTGCAGTTAGGACATGTGTGGAGGCTTCAGGCTCAAACTGCTGAAGGTAGTTTCTTTTTCTTTGTCCCAGAGCCAAACTCCATGAATTACATCCCACAGGTTCTGCTGATACATTAGAATTTTTCTTTACTTAATCCTCCTCTTGGGCAGACTGTAGTTTCAACATATGTATAGCAGCTGAACACGGGAGGGGAAGGATTGTCCTTATCACCTTATTTTTGCTGGGAGAGAATCTCTCTCATTTATGGGATGTGCCCATGAAGAAAACCTGCCCTTGATGCTGAATTCTCCAAGGGTGGCACCACTGCAACACCAGCATCAACTCCTCAAAGCTCAGCGTCTCTTAGGCAGAGAACTTTAAAGACTGAAGAGCCAGAATGGGAAGGTTTACATGTTTGGGTCTGTGTGTGGGCTGTGGGACAGTGGGAGGCGTGCAGAGAAGAGCATGAGAAATTATTGGGGCTACACACATTCGGGGTGGATTAACCCTAAAATTGGATTTTAAAGTACCCAAATCCCACTTCAGAGCTCATAGACCCCCTAACAGATGCTATTGCGCAGGTCATTTACATCCCTGGTGAAATATCAGACAGGACCTAATTTTGTGGTGTGTAGGAAAAGTGCAGGTGTTTAGTCATCCACAGCATAAACCCCGCAAAGGTTTTATATGGCTGCAATGATTTGGGGGGGTTCCCTAAGCAGAAGGAGTGGACATCACCCAGGAGCTCCATTTTGAACATGTATTTCACCAAGAGTCTGGGAGGGGGTCTTGGCAATCAGCTCTTCACTGATGAGGAACACCACCTTTCTCATTCTGGAAAGTTAAGTTGCAAAGTTTACAGAAACTAGTTTTATTTTCATATAGTGCAACCCTTGTTCTCCTGTTGTGGTTTTTTGGTTGTTTTTTTGTTTAATAGCCTTTGTTAAAAAAATATTCTGTTAGACCAGGAAAGAAGCTGTACCAGGGAAGTTCTGCCCCTCTGAGGTGCTGGGTGCTGAAGGGGCAGTGGTTTTCAACCAAAAGAGGAGAGTTTTAGATTAGATGTTGGGAAGGAATTGTTTCCTGTGAGGGTGGGGAGGCCCTGGCACAGGTTGCCCAGAGAAGCTGTGGCTGCCCCATCCCTGCAAGTATCCAAGGCCAGGTTGGGCAAGTCTTGGAGCAACCTGGGCTAGTGGAAGGTGTCCCTGCCCGTGGCAGGGGGTGGAATGGGATGAGCTTTAAGGTCCCTTCCAACCCCAACCATTCCATGATTCCATAGTACTGCAGTTCTGCAGCGCTACCAAGTATTAGAAACCAATACCAACTAGAATACCAATACCAATTAGAATACCAACCAGTAGTTGGTAACAAGTTGAGAATATGTAATTATTTATATTTATATGTATGATTTACCCCTCTTTAGCTTGTCTGATTTGGTCAATTAGGGTCCAACGTGACCCTGGATATACGTCTTATCCTTTTATCATCAGCTTGAGGGGGCCAAGTTCTGAGCATCAGCAGAGTTGGCATCAGTGGGAAGCTCTTCCCTGCAGAGCTGGAATGGAACCAGTGTTATCCCTACTCACCCCCCTTCCGGATTTGTTCTATCTCAGTTCCAGCTATGAACCGCAGGAAACCTCCCTTTGAAGAGCCAGGGCAAATTGATAAGTAGCTGTCCCCTCTGAGTAATATCAGTAGTATCTGGGGGTTGTGATTCTTTCCTTATGAAATAGGAGAGGCCTGCTGGGATCCCAGGAACGGGGGAAATGTTGCTTTAGGCAAATCATGGTTCTTTAACCCGTTGCAGCAGTGAAAGGTTGGCACATTTATAAATGTGAATCCATTCTTGCTTCTCTCTCATATCAAGTGCCAGCCCTGTCCTGTTATCCTACATCCTCATGGGCACCATGGCCTTGCTTCCCATTTCCCACTGAACATTCCTCTCTGACTGACTGCAGTGAAGTCTGGCTGATGATGTTTATCCAGAAGCAATTCCTCCCTCTGTGGAGAGATTTAATTCCTTCCTGGAAACAGATGGTTTTGTTTTGACCTTTGCCTTTTTGTCACAGTAGATCCTTGTGCTGTATTGAGTGAATGGGTATTTTATGCCTTTTGGGTGCTTTTTTTTTTCCTCGTAATCATGGCCACACAAAACTCTTAGAGAAGTATCAGCGTCTCAAAACCCAGCATGGTGCTGTTTTTAAGAAAGCTGACTTCCAAATTTAATTAGGATTACTTATATCATGCTTTTAATCTGCAATATAATGACTATCTGAGAGCAATTAAGAGTAATAAGCTTCTCCTCAGACCTTCTTTATCTGAAGATTGTTGTAGGCAATATGGAAACTAAATACAGCACTCCTCAAGTGGGCTTTGAAAAGGCACAGATCATCTTCTGATGATAAATCTTCATTTCAGTTGTTCATTAGTTTTATATTATATAGGTGACAGCATTAATTTAATGCTGATAATCAATTCCATGTGCTGAATATTAATAGGAAACCTTAGAGATGGTGATATTAAAGAATTAAAAGGACTTCTACTCCGTTCTTTATTAGTTACTCAATGTAATTAGAGACTTCCCCTAGACTGCTGTTTGCGTACTAGGCTAAGCCTAACATAAATTTGAGCATTTACCCTTTCCTTCTTAAAAAATGTAATAAAAATAATCCAGACTTATCCTTAAGAATAATGCCAAGACCTAAAAGACCAAAGCAATTTTAATTTTCCAAGACAAAATGTGAAAATAGAGAACTTGATAAGCATAAGTTGGATTTGTCATGCCCAGGAATGGCTCCAAGAAAATGAATTAAAACAACAACAAATTCCCAATAAGAACAGAAGCACAAAGCCTGTGGCAAAATTGCAAAAAGAAAGATAGTGGGAAGAAAAACTCCACCACATTTAACTCCCCCCCGCTGAGCAAATGTTAGGAAGTGAGTAATTTTAATAACAATGTTGGTACAAGGAATTAGTAATAGAAGCTCCAGGGCAATTCCCAGCAAGTCCTGAGTGGATACAGGAAGTCCAGGAGTAGAGGAGAAGTTGTTTCACTGCCTGAACAGGTGTGGGAGGTGACAGAGTCTCCCTGGGGATGGTCTCTGTAGGTGTCTGGGACAGCGGGAAGGGCAGGACCTCTGTCCCAACACCGCCCTTTACCTTGGCTGAGTCCCACTGGATGCACTGCCTCTCTGGCTCTCGGAGGTCCCTCCTCATCCAACTGCAATCTAAAGCAAGAAAAGCTCCCAAAGCTTCCCAGCCTTTCTCCTGCAATGATCCCTGTGGCCAGAGCCAATGCAAAGAAAAACATACTTGGTATAATACATCCGGATTCCTTTTCATGCCAGTTCTACCTCCAATTGCATTATCTTCTCACCTCTCCCCAGCAAGAATGGCCATGGGCATCTTTGTGTAGATTCACAGAATTCTACTAACTGGTTTTTTTTTTCCTTTTTCTGACTTCTAGGCGAGGATATGCACAGCAAGAGGTGAGGCTGCACCTGATTACCTTTAAAATATTCATGACACCAACGTGATTGTCCCACACAGTCTTTGAGCGTGGGCAGCAGGTCCAGGGAGGGGATTCTCCCCCTGTGCTCTGCTCTGGTGAGGCCCCACCTGGGTCACTGTGCACACTTCTGGTGTCCCCAGCATCAGAAGGACATGGAGCTGTTGGAGCGAGTCCAGAGGAGGCCACAAAGTTGCTGAGGGGACTGGAGCAGCTCCCCTGTGGAGACAGGCTGGGAGAGCTGGGAATGTTCAGCCTGGAGAGGAGCAGGTTGTGTGGAGACCTCACAGCACCTTCCAGGGTCTGAAAGGGCTACAGGGAAACTGGAGAGGGACTGTTCACCAGGAATTGGAGTGACAGGACAAGGAGGAATGGCTTCAACCTGAAAAAAGGGAAATTTAGGTTGGATATTGGGAAGAAACTGTTCCCTATGAGGGTGGGAACAGGTTGCCCAGAGAAGCTGTGGCTGCCCCTGGATCCTTGGAAGTGTCCAAGGCCAGGTTGGAGCAACCTGAGCTAGTGGAAGGTGTCCCTGCCCATGGCAGGGGGTGGGACTGGATGGGCTTCAAGGTCCCTTCCAACCCAAACCATTCCATGATTCACTGTTGTGAAACTCATGGCGACTGAATGCTTTGGATGCCAAAAATATAAAGTGATTCGAAAAGTTGATAAGACATAAATTCCCTGGGGGCTGATATCCCACATGGCACAGGTGTGACCTCCAGGCTGGAACACTGCTGCTTAACAAGGTGCCAGAAGCAGTTTCACAAGGAATTCCCTCCACACTTGCTGTGTTTTCCAAAGTCACACCTAATCCTCTGCCAAGAGTCAGGAACTGGGCTACTCACACCTCCCCTGCAGCTCGGTGGGCTCTGTTGCTCTTGCAGCAGCATTTTCTCCAGCAGTGAATAACAGGGAGAAGAGTTTTCTCCAGAACAATGTCATTTAATAATTGGAAAGGTCCCCAAAAATACATTTCTGTCACAAAGGTTGGTATTTACTGATTTTCTTCCTCCCTTTGCAGAGCTGGTTTGTGTCTCTTAATTCAGATACAGAACTTAGTCCTAATGGCCTCTGACAGAAGTCCTTGAGTTAAATATTTTAGAGAATCACCCCATTAACTGGGGATTTGAGTTTATATTAGGCAAAGGGAATGGTGGACTGTAAAGGGATTTCAGTGCATGAGGTGCTTGGCAGTGTTCTAACTGGGAGGATCCAGTGACTGCCATTAAAAACCTCTGAAGGACCCGTGGTTTTAGCATTTATTTCCCCTCTTAAGCACCAATGACCTGCACTTTAATTGTTACTGCCTAATTAACCCCTTTCTCATTTTCTTTTGTAGCAACAGCAGTTGCTGAGACCTTCTCTTCTCAGACCAGAGGTATCACTATTTTTCATTTTTTTTAATTATTCCATAAGTTTTTAAATGGCTTTTACATCATTTCCTGATAAAAACCTGTCTGTCTCAGGTAGTTTTTCCCCCTGGCTCTTAGATAAAAGGGAAAGTTTTTGCATTGTAACCCTATTTATGTTATTTTAATTAAATAGGTTAAATTTACTGCATCTTGGTATTTTCAAGGCCAGGTTGGATGGGGCTTGGAGCAATCTGGGGCAGTGGAAGGTGTCCCTGCCCCCGGCAGGGGGTGGAACTGGATGAGCTTTAATGTCCCTTCCAACCCACACCACTCTGGGATTCTGTGGTTTTCCCCATGAGCATCTTTCAGTGGGAAGGGCAAAGGCAGCTCTGGATTACAAGCCTTTCTGTTTCAAACCTTTCAGACCCAGAATTGTTTCCAGAGTAAGCAATAGAGCAAATGTGAGATGTTGCTATCGCTGGTATTTTTGTGATACAGCATAGGGATTGTTTCTGCAGTCATTAGAAGTAATTACATCATAGGTAATAATAATATTGGTAATTGCATTTGTGCCTTTTTCATCTGTGTTTGACTATTTGCACTCACTCAGTGTTTCTCTTTTACAGGAGCTGAGTATGGAGTCTGGAATTGATCCAGGGCAGGAATACTATGGGCAAGATTACTACAGTTATGAGCATGGGTATATATTTTCATTTTCCCTATTTATTTCTGAAAATGCTGCTTTTCCAGGCCGGTGATGTTTATTATTACAGCAGCTAATCGGGAGGCTTTCCTTCACCTCAGGATTACTTTAATCTTTGTGTCCACAAAAGCATGCACTGACAACAAAACTCTTTCCAGAAGTTAAGGAGGTGTTTGATAACTCCCTGCGCCTTTAGCAATCTCATTATTCCGCTTGCAGAGCGTGCACCCATCTATCGTGCTGCTTTTACATTTGTGGTTTGATTATTTCATGTGTTTCTGCTGTCTTGGAGATTAATTCCCGTCACCTCCTCCCCTTCTGAGTTCAGGGATTAATCCTCTCTGCTCTCTCTTCCCAGCCAGCATCTGGCCTTTTAAATTTCCCTCAGAAAACATCATCCTGCCTTGTTCTGATAAAGCCCATTTGGCTGCAAGCACCTCAGGGGTGCTGGCCTTACAAGGGATTCTCCAGAACTGATCCCAGGAGACCTGCTCTTTCATTCCACAGTCATAAAACAGATCCCCCAAGAAATCAGGTGGATGGAAGGAAGGTCATTGCATTTGGGGGGTTCTTGACTGATCCCAGAAACCTCGCGATTCAGGTCCAGTTCGTAACAGGCTTGTGGCCAGTTGGAATAAAAAGAGGTTTGGGCGTGTGTTGACGCTAAGGAAAAAGGAATAATTGTCTTCTCAAGGTAGAGAGAAAGGACAGAACTTTTCATCCCTTTGGGATGTGAGCATATGCACATTGACAGCCAGGCCAGGGAGGGGACTGTCCTGCTCTGCTCTGACCTGGGATGGCCTCACCTCAAATATTGGGGCAGTTTGGGGCACCCCAGTATAGGAGATGAAGCTGTTAGAGAGTGTCCAAAGGAGGCAACAAAGATGGGGAAGGGCCTTGATTTGAAGCCATGGGAGGACTCTGAGGGCACTTGGTGTGTTCCGCTGGAGAAGAGGAGACTGAGGGCAGACCTCACTGCAGATCCAACTTCCTGGGCAGGGGCAGAGGAGGGGCAGGACTGAGCTCTGCTCTGGGGGGACCAGGGACAGCACCCAGGGAACGGCCTGGAGCTGTGTCAGGGCAGGGTCAGGTTGGATCTCAGGGAAAGGTTCTTCCCCTAGAGGGTGGTTGGGCACTGACCAGGCTCCCCAGGGCAGTGGGCACAGCCCCAAGGCTGCCAGAGCTCCAGGAGGGTTTGGATGATCCTCTGGGGCACAGGGTGTGACTCTTGGGAATGGGCCTGTGCAGGGCTGAGGGTTGGCTCAGGGATGATCCTTGTGGGTCCCTTCCAGCTCAGGTGATTCTGTGATCTGTGATTTACGGCTGTGGGGTGAGACATGAATGTGCTGGTGCTCACGAGGGTGTCTTTGGCAGGTACGAGCTGCCGCAGTACGGGAGCCGCCGCCGGCTGCTGTCCCCGGCGGGGATGTACGACGAGTACGGGGAGGTGGTGGTGGAGAACGACGGTGGCTACTACTACAGTCCCCATGGATCCACAGCTGAAGAGGTGAGAGGCCCTGGTGTGCTGAGCCTGCCTCTGCAGCAGGATGAAGCGCCACCAAACCTGGTCAGATGTACGTTGTTGTTGATTAGACTCGTGTTCCTCGCAGACCTGATAAGCGTCTCTTCCCATGCTGAGCATTGTCTGCCTTTCTGATGGTCCCTAAAAGTTTGTGTCAGCACCTCTTTCCCTTTTTCTAAGAACAGAAAGGAATTGCCGAGTTTCTTTGAATATCCACATCTATTTTTCCCCTCAATGTAGATTTTCAGTTAAAAGAAAAATCCACATAGCCTTAGGTAATTCCATTTTATGTCGTTAACCAAATGAGGAGACCTTCCGCTGTCTGAAGGGGCTACAGGGAAGCTGGAGAGGGACTGTTCATCAGGAACTGGAGAGACAGGACAAGGGGGAATGGCTTCACACTCACAGGGGTGAAATTTAAGTGAGATATATGGAAGGAATTCTTTACTCAGAGGATGGGGAGGCCCTGGCACAGGTTGCCCAGAGAAGCTGTGGCTGCCCCTGGATGCCTGGAAGTGTCCAAGGCCAGGTTGGATGGGGCTTGGAGCAACTGGGGCTAGTGGGAGATGTCTCTGCCCATGGCAGGGGGTGGAACTGGATGATCTTTAGGGTCCAACCCAAACCATTCTGTGTTTCAATGATTCTGTTACTAATATTCCACCTAAAACTGATGACTTTCCACTGAGCAAAGCAGTACCTGAACTCATTATCATAAATTTCACAGCTGAGTGTAAAAAAAAAAATTTAAAGTGTCAGTGGCAACCAGAAAAAAGTGGAAGTAAAGGTTCCTTTAAAAAAAAAAAATCTAATTTTCATGAATCCTAGACTCTTAACCCATTATTAAATGAGAAGAAGTAGCATTTCTGAGCCAGTACTTTCCCCTGTTGCAGAGTAAAGTTGTTTTGCACTTGCAGCCTATTCTACAAATAAAACTTTCCTCATAACTTTGGGAAAAAAAAAACATTCTAATAACAGGTAAGTTAGTTTTGCTGCTGGAAAAAAAATGGTGTGTGTGTGTTCCTACTGACTTATTTTAGGGTACAGGCTTTCCCTACAACTGTCTTTCAAATGGTAATCAATTCATTTTCGTGATTTGCAGGGGATGAGTCGAGTCAGAGGTGCTCCGAGCAGAGGGATAAGCCAGGCAGCGGGGGCTCAAATAGGAGCTAGACCTTTAGGTGGTGGGATGGACCCAAGGCGTGGTCCTGGACCATATAGGACCAGCCAGGGCAAAAGGAGACTGAAAGCAGTGATGCATGTGAGTCGTGTAGCAGTCAGTGCTCACAAACCGGTGGGAAGAGCTGAGTCCGCTCGTTCCCGGTGGAAGAAAGCAAAGATATTCCCGATGATCCTGCAGAAAGTGAAAGGTGGTAGAAAAGATTCCAGCTATGCCAAGCTGATGTCGGCTCGCCAGGCAGACGGAGACAAAAGCATGATCATCAAGGGGAGCTACTTCCAGAAATCCACAGATGACAGACCTTCCATGAGGAAACTGAATCATGTGTTAAAGCGCATCAGTGTCTCCAGGAGACTGCAGGAGCCTCTTGGCAAGGATTTGGCGCACGGAGAGGAGGAGTCTGAAAGAGAGGAAGCAAAATCGGGAGTTTCAATAAGTATCACGGCAGAGAGTGAGCAGGAGGACAGTGATTACGAGAAGAAGAAGAAGAGAAGGAGACGCACCTCAGATGAGTCCTCTGAGAAGAGCAGCAGCTCTGGCTCAGAGTCAGAAGACAAAGACTACTTGAAAATAACTCTGGACCAAGATGAAGCCACAGAAAGTACTGTGGACTCGGATGAAGAAACTGGGCAGGATTTGGGGGACTCTGAGGATGACTCTGAGTCCAGCTCCAGCAGTGAATCGGAGGAGGGCTCATCCGAAGAGGACGATGACGAGGAAGAGTCCGACAGCGATGAGGATAGTAGCCCGTCAAAGAGCTCATCCACACGAAGTTCCTACAGCAGATCAGGGACCAGCGAGTCCAGCAGCAGAAGAAGCACTGAAATGTCCAGTATAAAAAGCAGGGGAGGGAGCTCTCATGGCAGAGCAAAATGCTCCAGCCAGAAATCCAGTGGCTCTACTGCATCAGGTAGTGACAGGGACACGAGCTACAGGAAAACTTCAGGATCCAGCTACAAGAGCAAAACCTCCTCGGCCAGCGTCGAGATAGAAGACACCATAGAAGAGGTGTCAGAAGAAGAGGAAGAAGCAGATGAGACAGCAGATAGTTCAAGCAAGGCAGTTTCTGAAGCATCTGCAAAAACGGGAGAGGGCAAGAAAGGAAAACCAACTGTCAGTGGTGAGGAGAGCGAGGAGGAGAGCGCAGGAGAGGCTGACACAGATGGTAGTGACAGGGAGGAAACTCTCAGTAAGAACGAATCTTCTTGCCTAGAAAGTGAAATCAGTGGGATTTCCAAAGGTCCCAACAGGAAAGGAATGAAAACAGGAAAAAAGGTGTCCCAGGAACAGAGTCAGTCTCAGTCAGGTGAGAGCCTGGAGACTGGAGTCACGGAGTCGGAGGCCGCGGGGGATTCCACGTCCTTCTAAAGAGGAGTGACAGTAGGTGGATGGTTTGCAGTGAGGAGTGGGTTTGTTTGCTGTGCCTTCTGTTTGGTCTTTCTACTGACTAGAGACAGCCAAAGAGAAAAGGGCAAAGCTTATTGATTCAGCTTTTGACTGCCTTAAGGATGGAACTGTAGAAAACCAAATGCTCTGAGAGGAAATTATATGTTTTATATATATATACACACACTATATAGATATACTTAGTGACTTTGTGGTGGATAAAGATTAACTTCCATGGAGCAATGGCAGGAAGAAGTGCTTTATTTTCCTACTGATTGCCGTAATATAGATGAAGATGTGATGATTCTTAGGTTTATTCCTTTTGCATCACACATGTCATGAAGCAAAGGAAGGTCGTGTTTTGCAGAGGCTGTGATGGAGCTCACCGAACCTGAGGGCACAAACCCCCGTGTTCGTGCATAAGTCTGTCACAAAAGGGAACGCTGCAGGAAGGAAATGGGGCAAAACATGGGATTCAGGCGAGAACTTGAATGATGAGGATGAAAAAATTTAAAAATCACACATATTTTCACCTCACAATCCCCTACTATACATCTTCAGGTGAGTTCTCTGCTGGCAATGTCAGCCCTGTTTGCAGGGAGGACAAGGGAAACTGCAGCAAAGAAACACTCCCAAAACTGCAGAGCGTAACTGGGAGAGCTGGGATTGAACTGGTCCCGGATGGTGGGTTGCAAACAGCAGTGATGCACGAGACAGGGGTGCAGAGGGAGGGGCACCGAGTGAGCTGGACCAGGAAAGGAAATGGATCACATTTCCCAACTTCTGCCCTTACTGCCTAACAGTACAGAGATTTCATTTCATTTTATTTAAACATCTCGTTGAACTAGATTCATGATCACTTGCCTACTCCTCTGCATTCCCACACAGCACCATGGTGTAGCTGCAGGGGGTGTTTCAGCAGGATTCCCATTTAAAGCAGGCAGTTTTTTCATCCAGCAGAATATGTAGAAAATTGTATGTCTTTGCCAGGAACAATGGGAATAGGCATCAGAGTGATTTGTACCAAGTGTGGCTTCTCAAAAGCTTAAGAATAATCACCACCCCTTTGTACCTTGCATGATTTTCTTTCTCTAAAAGCTGTCTTTTTTCATGTTCATATGTGTTTTTCAGTGGCTGTTAACTGATGGTATCTGCTGATAGTGTTTGCATCATTAATTCAGGAAGGGTAGGAGCTCGTTTCAGTGTGCTGCAAGGAGGCATTTATTTTAAAAAGATCAATTATAATTAAAATAAGTAGTGGTGTTTGTGTAATCACTCTGTGTTAATCACTATTTGTACAAAGTCGCAGCAGCGTGGAAATTGTCTGCATTAATTCTTTAAAAGAAAAAAGATATAAATTAGAAAAAATCTGAAGTCTGGTTTCTCCACCATTTTCCATTTAATAGCCAAGCATCTCCATTGATTCCACCAGACTGGAACGGGCACAAAGCCTTATACTGAGCCCTTCTTTTTATAGCCAGCCAATTTTGCCAACGTCTTGCCCGAGAATTTCCCTTGTGGAGGTCCCAAGCTCTTCTCTGCTCGATGTGTTGTCCATATGAAGCAGAGCTGCTCGGTGCCGTTTCTGCACTGAATCCACAGTGGAGTCATGGAAGAAAACTTCTAAGGCCTTCCCAGAACTTACACATTAGAGTGGTTTCTTGGAAGGACTGCCTCCACAGCAGCTTCCTCCTCAGCACCTTCCAGTTCCCGTGCACGGCCCCAGGTGCACAGACCAAGTCAGGAAAAATTGATATGAGTTGTTAATTAATTAACAGATAGAAGAAGGGCAGGGAAATGTAAGAAGTGGTAGGCGAGAGATGTAATGACGTTTCTGTTTCTTTTCAAACAGTGGGCCAAAAAGAAAAGGATCAAGTTGATAGTAGACCCGGAGTACGAGACCAGCTCCACGGGAGAGGACAGCGCTCCCGACTCCGGCCAGAGGAACCGGCTCAGCAACGCCAGCGTGCAACCCAACGTCAACGGCAACATCTACATCGCCCAGAACGGCTCCGTGGTCAGGACCCGGCGTGTCTGCCTCGGCAATAATTTGAAAGCCACGTCTCCAGTGAGGCTGGGGAAACAGTTCAAGAAACTGGACAAGCTGGCGGTGACGCACGAGGAGAGCGTCCCACTGAACACGCTGTCAAAGGGACCTGCTCCCAGTGACAAAATGAACACGAGACCTTGCAGTGTCTCCTTTGCTGCCTCTACTATAGGGGCCGAAAATATAGTAACAAAGCCCGGGGGGTCCAAAATGAAAAGCACAGAAGAGCAGGAATCAGCTGTTGACCACGAGGATGTCAAAGAGCCCTTGGAGTCGCACAGTGAACACACACAGTCGGACGAGGAGGAGCTCTGGATGGGCCCTTGGAACAACCTTCACATACCAATGACGAAACTGTGATTTTAGTTCCTTTTTTTATTTTCATTTTTACTTCGGTTTATAATAAACTGCGCTTTTTATTGTCACCCAGGGGAGATGTCCGAGGTTTGTATTGTGCACATCCGTTGTCTACCAACGACACGCTTCAAAGTCTCCAAACACAATTTGCACTCACATTTGTACCGAATAATCGTCCTCCCCACCAACTCTTTTGACAGGCTCCCATTTCACTAAACAGTCCTTGGTTTAAATTAATGAGTTCTTTGGGATCTGGATTTCTTGTTTTAATAAACAGTAAACTACTAATAAATGCACAGCACCCTTTGGTTCACTTTCCAGACAGTTCTATAACCTGCCTAGCTTGTTTTTCTGTATGGTACTTGTGGCTATACTGTTCAGATTTGGAAATTGTCTATTTATGTTCGAGATTTATTATCCAGAGCTCTTGCATCCTGAACTCAGAGTAATAAATTAAAAATAAATCCATGAAAGTCAATGGAGCAAATCCTCGGCTGGCTTAAATTTGAGTAACAATTCCAGAGTCAATAGGGATAGAGCAGTTTGTGCAAACAGAGCAAATGCCCAGCTGGAAAACTTATGGAATCAGAGTTCCTGAGATTATAGCACTTGCCACATATAAAAGTGGAATAGAAGATGAAATCAGATAAAAATTGCAAGGGGGAAGGAAATGTGTAGCAATTAATCATATTCAGAGCTACCTGGCCATGGTTTGTTCATTTTCTTCTGTAAATGAGCTCGTTCCAATTTTCTTCTCCAGTCAATTTTTCATCTTTTCATCTCTTCCCACATCAGTTCTGTTTGCTTCTTTCTAATGGTCTTTAGCTGCAGTTTTTATGCTCCATCAGTAATTGTCATCCTATGGCTATATTCCCACGAAATAAGCCGGGATGATACACGAGCCTGGGTGATAGAAGTAGGCATTAAAGAGTAATTAATAGGAAGGGGATGGATCCATTTCCAAGCCCAGCTGGCTGTTGGGTTGAGCGGTGCAATCACCATTCCACTCCCATAGTGGTGAACATAAACCTGCTGAAAAAGACAAATGGACGCAGGGGGAAGAGGATAAAAAGGGAATATCTTATGAGGGTAATATGCACAGACAGATCTGTGAAGGGCAAAGGGTGTCAGAACACACACACACAGTCATTTCCCAGACTTTCAGTGCACATTACTGGGAAAATACACACCATAAATTTGGGCACGTGTGCTTCCAATTGTTCTGTTTGTTCCTCAGAGTAATGAGTTGTTGTCTCACAACTTGGACAGGGAGCTGAGAAACGCCCCTGTGTGTAGTCACCAATACCCCAAAGACATTGATACAGAGCAAAGTATTTCTTCTCCAATACAATATAAGAGAGAAAAAGCGTCCTGTTGTGTTGTACCAACTTTTTTTCAGCAGAAGATCAAACTAGTTGTGAGAATAATATGGATTGTTCTGGAAAGACTGGAAGAGTCGACACGTGCCATTAGTAACGAAGTGATCGGCATCGTTGTTCTTCCCCTGCTCTACAGCTGAAGCTTCACCACAAGGTCTGGGTGAGGATGGCCCTGCTCTGGCAGGGAATGGACTTGTACTGCTGTGGTCGTGTTTGTTGCCCCTTTTCCATAGGTCCTCCGCCTCCAGATCCCTCAGGATGTGTGTCTTTAGGAGCCGTTCGCATGTTCTGCCGATGTAAACGTGACCTTTCTGTCAAATACCTCCTTCTCTAGCTGAGGTTTCTGACCAAATATTTTGAGCAATGGTGCTTGTTTTTAGGCATGAGAAATGCAATGTAGCCTATCACACACAAGGGAAAAAAAAAAAAAAAACAAAACAAACCACTGGATATTTCTTTTTCTTAACTCTTTTATCTTGGCATATTTGCACTTGGTACCTAACAAAAAAAAAACAGCTGTTTGGAATTTAGCTGGAGGCTGGACATACACATAAGACTGATGGAAGAAAGAGAAAAAAAAAATCTATTCTTTGAAATAACCAGTAAAATGTTCTATTTTAATCCTGTTTAAGATACTGTTATTATTTCACTCCCTGATTTTCATTGCAAAGTCTGTCAGTCCTGTTCTTACTAATATGTCAACGTGCTTTGGAGACAAACATTTTCTCCCAGCTGCTCTCAATTTTCTGAGGGAAACCCAAGCGGTTTCTTTATTTCTAGAGTCTCACAACTCTACCAGTTGTAGCTCTGAGAAGGATCCTCAGGCTGGACACTGGTGGTCAGTAGTGCTGTCCTTGCCTCTCAGAGGCAAAACCCCTCGACACCATCTCCTTTGTGCTATCTAAGCACTCAGAACCTTTCCCACAATGCAAAGAGCAAAAGAAACCCCACTTTTTCAGCAGCGGGGGGCTGTGTTATCTAAAATTTTAGCTCAATTTTAGCTAAACTTTCAAAAGCACTGTTGGCTTTGTAAAATCTTTCACATGTGGGTGGGAGGGGGGTGGGTGTATTTTTTTCCTTTTTTTTTATTTTCTGTGGATGTAATGCTGTAAATGAATACAGAATTCACAACGTTGCTTTCTGGGGATGCCACACTGATGGAGTGAGGCAGCCAAAAAAGTCACTCCAACTGTCCCTTTGGGAAGCCAGGCATCAGCAATGGCTTCGGATACAGTAAGTGGAATAACAGGTCTGTGTCCGGGGATATAATTTACAGATATTTAACCACTGGAATTTGTCAAGCTGAGACAAAGCACGAGCAGCTTCCCCTGGGTGGCAGAACTGCTCACTGGCTGATGGATCAAGGTGATAATCATCACTCCTGCCATTGATTTAATTCAGACACTCCTCCAAGCAGGCACTGAGGATTTTGTGGTTTAGCACAGCACCTGCTACGTTTTCACTGTGAGGAGGATTCCAGTGACCAGTTGTGGGGCAGAGTAATTCCCACTGAGAGGCAGGACAAGGACAGCCAGGTGGAAAACAGAAATAATTTTGGTTTCTCCTTTCTGTGTATACCACCAAAGCCCCACAGTTCTATCAGGGACCTGTTGAGAAGCTTAAAATATTTATGTATTAATGGTGGGTAGTCCTTGCACCCAGGATTTGGTGGGGGGGAAAGGACAGTGGGATGGTGGTGGGTGGCATGTGTCTGTCTTGGTGCCTTCTGCTGCCAGAGATGTCCCAGCACATTCACTCAGCGTCCCCCCACCACAGGTTGAATCCTTCCAGGAACTGTTTATGTAGCTGGAAAACTTGCCCAGGCAGCAAAATGGAAAAGTGCTTTGGGGGAAAAAAAAAAACAGTGAATTTTTAGCAATGGGAGAACAACCCCATCCTGAGACAAATTTCAGCTTATATGGTGGACACACACGTAATGGGAAAAGGTTGTTTTGGACCAGTCACAACCTGCTGACCCCTCAAATGCTGCATGAAGAAATGGGGACTTGAAGACACACCTGAAGGACGGGGCCATCCAGGGGCACCTGGACAAGCTCGAGCAGTGGCCCCTGGGAATCTCAGGAGGTTTAACAAGGCCAAGTGCTGGTGCTGCCCCTGGGTCAGGATATCCCCTGGGATCAATCCAGGCTGGGGATGAGCAGATGGAGCAGCCCTGGGAGAAGGCCCTGGGGGTGCTGGTGGGGCAGAGGCTGGACCTGCCCCGGCCCAGAAACCCCCCGTGCCCTGGGCTGATCCCCCAGCGTGGGCAGCAGGGCAGGGGGGGATTCTGCCCCTCTGCCCCTCAGGGGAGACCCCCCTGCAGAGCTGCCTCCAGCCCTGGGAACAGCACAGCAAGGACATGGAGCTGCTGGAGAGAGCCCAGAGGAGGCACCAAGAGGATCAGAGGGATGGAGCAGCTCTGCTGGGAGGAAAGGCTGGGAGAGCTGGGATTGTTCAGCCTGGAGAGGAGAAGCTTTGGGGCGACTGAGTTGTGGCCTTCCAGGGCCTGAATGGAGCCTGCAAGAAACATGGAGAGAGGCTATTTCCAAGGGCCTGGAGTCAGAGGACAAAGGGGAATGGCTTCCCACTGCCAGAGGGCAGGGATAGATGGGATAGTGAGAAGGAATTCCTTCCCTGTGAGGGTGGGGAGGCCCTGGCACAGGTTGCCCAGAGAAGCTGTGGCTGCCCCTGGATCCCTGGAAGTGTCCAAGGCCAGGTTGGACGGGGCTTGGAGCAAGCTGGGCCAGTGGAAAGCATCCCTGCTGATGGCAGGAGGTGGCACTGGATGAGCTTTTGAGTCCCTTCCAACCCAAACCATTTCTGTTTCTGTGTTTCTAAGTTACCATTGACTGTTTCATGGTTTATAGCCTGTGAAAGACTTACATTTATTACCAAGTATTGATAAACCTCAAAGTCTGATAAACCCAAAGAAGTAGCAGTTTCTCAGGTGAAGGCAGCTGACACTCAAAAGCCGAGGACTGAGGAGTAGTGCCTTTTTTCTTTATTACTGGAAGAGCAGAGTTTCAGTCATTTCGCTGTTTGGAGTGGGAGCAGTGATCCCAGCTGATCACATGATAAAGCTGTAGCAGGCAGCTGGATCAATAGTGTAGCAACAACAGGCGTAGAATTGGGTAATTCACTCGTAGAGAAAGAAAAGCCAGGCTTTCAGGGTGGCACAGCTGGAGTGGAGTTTATCTTTCTGGCAGTGATTGTTGGAGTTTATCTTTCTGGCAATGATTGTTGCTCTTTACAGGATAAAATTGTATTGATCCTTTCACTGTCACCCAGCAGGAGCAACTCCAACTCTGCTCCCAGCCCCACCCATCCTGGCCTTCGACACTTCCAGGGATCCAGGGGCAGCCACAGCTTCTCTGGGCAACCTGTGCCAGGGCCTCCCCACCCTCACAGGGGAGAATCTCTTCCTGATATCCCCCCCTAACCCTGCCCTCTGGCAGTTTGAGGCACTGTGGGCAGAAAGGGGAAGTTGCACAGATCTGTCGGTTTTAACCACTATTTGGCTTTCAGGAGGTCCGGTTGAAACTCTGGCTCTGAACAGGCTGATCTTGCTTGGAGGGGAAAATAGCTGGTAAGTTGTTTGTGCTGGATTCAAAGGGGTTTGGGAAAGGGACAATGTCTGTGCAGTGGCTGTTTCACAGCTTTTCAAAGAGCAAAGACCAGATCCTGTGTCAAACCATTTAAAATCTTTGTCTTCGCCTTCGTAGCTCTGCTGAAGTGCTTAAAGAATAGAAAACATCACCTTTTTAGGGCCACAAAGCTAGAATTAACCTTTTTTAGTGTATGCCACCCTAGATTTTGTTCTCTGCTCCCACAAGACTGTGGACGTGGTACCCAAGGGCAGGTTCAGGGCTTACCTGTGATGGAGGAGTCCAGTCAGAGGTTCTGGGGGAGATTTTTGGGCAGCCAGGGACAGGATAATTACAGAGAAGGGCAGCTTTGGTGCAGAACTGCATGTTGTGTGACAATTGGAAGGAGGTTTAGTTCTGCTTCAAGAGCTCAGGGAGAATCATAACACCAAAGTTTACAGAAACTCTGCTTTGCTGGGGTTATTTTAAGTATCTGAGAAAGAATTTCTTATTTCCTCAATAAAGGTCACCAGGGGAAATTGCATTAAGGTCAGTATTTAATCTGATTAATGTTTCACAGGTAGAAAGATGATTACTTTCTAATGTATTGTATTTCAGACATTAGACAGCATTGCCCTCCCAGCATTCACAAAGAGCTGCTTTATTCTAATTTGTTGTCTCAGAAATGTGAGTGAGAGGCTGTTTTAACGAAAAAGGGAAGTGCAGTTTTTAAATACATAAAATCCTGAGCAGGGTCTGCCCTGATTTAGCATCACACAAAGGGAGAGGGAGTAAACAAAGTGGTGAATGCTGATTAATCACCACAGCTTAACCAAGGAACACGAAGTCTGAGGGGTAAACCCAAAGCTTTATACCATCAGCAAGCCGAGTGAGAATAATAAGTATTTGTCTCTTCCATCACTTTAATCTGATGATACACGTTTTTGCCTTGCAGACTGAAAATTCTGTATAGTGACACTTACCAATAGGCATAAATTAATGGAGTCTGAGGATGTCAGTTCTGAGGAGACACCAGGGCACAAGCCTTGAAAGACCTTCCCTGTGTGGTGAAACAGTGGGCAGGGGTGGGACTGTAAGGCCGGGAGAAGCTCAGGAAGGGGAGTGATGCTGCCAGGTCTCACATTCAGAACTGTACTTGGCTGATCCAATGCTTCCTTCCTAATTTCCTCGCAAAAGGTGAGGAAGGGCAGGAGAACCAGGACTCTGCCCAAGGCATGGAGAGACACAGGGGTGCCCCAGCATGCTGGGCACTGGCAAATCACAGTCCAGACTTGAGGAATAGCCGTGCCCTTGTTGGCCAGGGATTTGCTCTCCTCGTGCACATCCACAGACACCCTCCCGTGGTCCTTCTCCACCTCTGAACGTGGAGCCATGGCACAGAATACTGGATAAAACAGATCTTCCTGGTAAAACAGGCTGTGGAGAGACTGCTGGAAATGAAAGGTGGGAATTCTGATTACGAATGGAATGTATCTCCACAGGGAGGACGTGCCATGGCTGTGATGGGAACACAGCACACAGGCTGGAGCTGCAGCTCCATCGAAGCCAGAGCGTGTTTCTTACCCCACTGTGAGGGCAACACAACAAAACAGCCCCTTGTGCCAAAGGAGTCTGGGGTAGCAGGAGGCAAAGTGCTCGGCTGAGTGTCCACAAAGGCAAGGAGGGAAGTCCCATGGATTTCAGCAGCTGCTTTGGTTCTGTTTCCAGCCTCCTCAATAACCTCCACGTCCTCAGACTAATGAAGACATAGATGCTAAAGGAAAAGAGGATAAAAAGAATAGACAGCAAAGCTCCTGAGGTTTATACGGTAAAAACACCCCATCTGCTGCAAGGAATCACCTTGATTCCTTGTGCTTCCCTTCCCAGCATCCATCCACCTCCTGGTACAGGAGGGAAGGGAGGGCAAGACTTGCCTTTTAGGGATTTAAAGGGAGGGGTGTAGAAATGAATGTAGAAATGGGCTGTGATATACATTTGAGTGCTCTTAGTTCAGTCTCCAGAGAAAATATCACAGATTCATGGACTGGTTTGGGTTGGAAGGGACCTTAAAGCTCATCTCATTCCACCCCTTGCCAGCGGCAGGGACACCTTCCACTAGTCCAGGTTGCTCCAAGCCCCATCCAACCTGGCCTTGGACACTTGTAAATATGTTCTATTGTTACAGTCTGGAGGCAATGAAATCTAATAAATCATGTGGGCCAGGAGCTGTTGGCAGCACCTTGAGCACAGGTGAGTGCAAAAGTGCAGCTGCTACAGCTGGGAAGGGGGGAGCTTTCCTGAATTTTAGACCTTCTTTTGCTGATCTATAGACTCCTTGTAGAAATTTTTCCTAAAAAGGGGCAGGAAGGGAATCTGGTCTTGATATTTGGGGTATCCTAATACCAGGGTAATCAGTCCCATGATGCCACAGGGGGGCTCTGAAGGGATACTATTGACCTTAAGTCCTTCTTGAGGAAACTTCCAGCTTTGGCAAAAAGCAAAAGGGGCTGCATTTGCTAATTGAAAACGAACCATCTCCCAGAATTCCATGAACTGGCATTGAATATTTTTCCCATGTGCCGGATTTTGTGCTGGAGCAGCTGAGGGCCTGTTGCCTGCCTCTGGCTCAGGCAAGTGCCCAAGCACAACTTACCCACTGAGCCTTTGTCTTGGTTTCCCTGCAGACCATTAGGAATTGCAGGGATTCCTTCTGGAGAGGGGCTGTAGGTTACCAGGATGGCATCCTTGATTCCCATCCTTCACAGCTTCTCCTCCAAGAATCATACCCACTTTCTCCTGCCAACTTTTTCCTTTTCTTAGGGACAAATGGAAAATATTCCTCCACTCTTTGTTGCTGTTGTTGCTGCTGAAATGCAGGTTTCTGGTTGCATTTAAAAAATGAGGGAGTGGGTTTTTCTGAACACTGGGAGGTGTCCCTGCCCATGGAAGGGGGTTGGAGTGAGATGATCTTTAAGGTTCCTTCCAACCCAAACTGCTCTGTGTCTCTGGGATTCTAAGAAGAGACCACCCAGGGACAAATTTCTACATCAATTCTTACACAGCCTTAGCAAAGGGGATTTCTGTGAGGTCATTTCATATGAGATTGTGGCTCTTATTACTGATACATATTTTAGAAGCTTTAATAATACATGAAAACATAAGTGACTATTGGAAGATGGACCCTTCCTTTTATTCAAGCAGCGAAATGCTGCGTGGATTTATAAAAGAAGTCTCAATGAAATAACTACAAGGAGGCTTGGTTTGAAGTTTGAACCTGGTCTAGTGGAAGGTGTCCCTGCCCATGGCAGGGAGTTGGAACAAGATGAGCTTTAAGGCCCTTCCAACCCAAACCCTTCAGTAATTTTATGATTTCTGTGATTCTAAACCTCCCCTGACACCTCTTCATGTTCTTGTAGAACAGCAGTAGTGTGTGAGTTTAGCTGGTCTTTAAATCCCTCTCCATCTTTCCGTAAAAGGTTTGATTTATATATAAATGACAGAAACCCAAAAGGTCTGGACGCGTCTGGGGAGACCTCATTTACAGTTGAGTACAGCTCAGTGTGGCTGAACTGGAGAGGAAAATACCATCCCCAGACCAAGCATTTGTTCTCTTTCCTTACCCTACGTTAAATTAAAACTTGCAGACTTACCTTTTGGAAGAGGTACAGGAAAGAAGTGTTTAAGTTCTACAGTCCTGCTTAATAACACCTTTCCAGGATCATCTCTGTAGCTGAATCCAGAGAAAGGAGTGTTAGCTTAGATCTTATGGCATCACTAAAATCTCCAAAACCAACCAGCCAAAATGGTTTCTGCATAGGGATAGAATAGAATATCCTGAGTTGGAAGGGATCCACAGGGATCATCAAGTCCAGCTCCTGGCCCTACCCAGGACAACCCCAAGAATCTTAAAGCACTGCTTCTCATTAACTTGAAATCCCAAAGGCAGACTGAAAACAACAGAAATTCAGAAATTTCAGCAATTTAAATTCTTCTCAAAGTTACTGTTTAATTTATAGGCTTGGCTGGGCTTGTTGTATTTGGCAAAGAGTCCTGTTATCCACAGCCTCTGTCCTTCGGGAAGTGCTCACTGCAGCATCACTACACCGATGTGCATCCAGACCTCAGATACCTGGTCCAAATTAGCCCATCAATAATTAGTTTTCCAGTATTTGGGAGATACTAATTAGTTCTCCTAAGATTTGAAGACCTCTTTTTTCTTTTTTTTTTTTTTTTAAATAATGTCCTTGATACGCTCCTGTTTTCAGTTTTATTTCCTAAGGAGACAACACTGACATGAGTGCAGTGTCCACCCACCTGCCAGCATAATTCCCAGTAATTTCTGAACCGAATGACCCATTTCATCCCCATTTGAAGGAAGGGTAGGAAATTAATCAAATTTCCACAAGCTTCAGGAGAATTGACAGCTGGATAGAGGAAAGTGTGAAGTAAATAGTGTTTCCGTGGCCTCAGAGGAAGGTGAGAATTCAGCTCTTGACACTCTATTGGTCACAAGCAGATGACCAGCCAGGACATTCATGGTTCATCCATGAGCACTGGGATGTCCTGGTGAACTTGGGAAGCCTGATGTGACTGTGGTGTGGGTGGCAGAGGGATGGATGAGGGAAATCTCACCCTGGGGGTCCTGGTGGACAACCAGCAGCTGTCCCTGCCCAGCCGTGTGTCCTGGGGACAGGGAGGGCAGTGGGATCCTGGGGGCAGCAGGAAGAGCACTGGCAGCAGGGCAGGGAGGGGATCGTGCCCTGTGCCCAGCCCTGGGGAGGCACATCTGCAGGGCTGGGCCCAGCTCGGGCTCCTCAGCACAGCAGGGACAGGGAGCTCCTGCAGCGGGGCCAGCGCAGGCTGCGGAGATGCCCAAGGGATGGAGCATCTCTGGGAGCAGGAAAGGCTGAGGGAGCTGGGGCTGTTGAGCCTCCAGAGCAGACACTGAGAGGGGCCCTCAGCCAGGGCTGGCAGGGGCTGCAGGGAGGGGGCAGAGGATGGAGCAGGCTCTGCTCGGGGGGGCCCAGCAATGGCACAAGAGCAACGGGCAGGAACTGATGCCCAGGGAGTTCCACCTGCACAGGAGGAAGAACTTCTTGGCTGGGCAGTGACCCAGCCCTGACCAGAGACCAGAGACGGGGGGAGTCTCCTCCCTGGGGATATTCCAGAGCTGTCTGGACACACTCCTGTGCCCTGTGCTCTGGGCTGGCCCTGCTGGAGCAGGGAGGTGGCACCACATCCCCATTGTGGTCCCTTCCAGCCTGGCCCATCCTGGGATTCTGTGAAATGGAAATACTTCCCTTGCTCCTGGTTCAAGTTACTTTCTTTTCCTACTGTCGTGCACATCTCAAAGCCCATTAAAGACCAGAAAGCTCAGCTGGGGTTGTACATCCAGCAGGAGATGGGATCTGCCCGTTGCTGCTGCACTTTGCCTGGCAGAACATTCCAAGCACTGTCCTCCAGCAGAAAAAAAAAAACAAAAACCCTTTGACTTTTGGTTTTAGATAGTGTTTTGAAGATATAATAGCAATTTAATGTGTTGAGTAAGAACAATTATTTGCTCTCTTACAATGAGAATTATGGCAGCTGTGTAATCCGAGTTTTCCCCCCACTAAAATGAAGCTCTAATTAGAATGATAATGTCTCTTCTTTGGAGAAGCTTTTAAAGTAGCTGTGAGGTCACCTCCACCTTTGTTTGAAGTGGCAGATCATTCTCAGTTCCATTTTAGTCCCTATCTCCCCTGACTTTCACCATAAACCCACCACCTCACACTAAATGAAGCTGAGTTTCAATTAGAGTTTTCAATTAGAGATACTCAAGGTTTCTCTTCCATTTTAGCCAAGAAAGGCACTGTACAGGGACTTCAGGGGGATAGTTATTGACTATTATATTAACTTCCTAGACACTGATAGTTATTGACCCTGTTGTATCCATTTCCTTAAAGGTAAAGGGAACAGAGCTGGTGTTTTTAACTCTTGGTTTTCAGTGCATCAGTTTCCCTTAACCCTGAGTGCTGACAAACTTCACGGTGTGCTGTGTCTGAAGTGTCTGAAGCTTTCACAGGAGCCAAGTGCTACTAAGAAGTACAGAAAAACAGAGTAAAATATGGCCATGTTAACAAAAACCTTAAACTGTGCCTTTGTTCTCCTTCTGGCCACTTATAAAGCATTATTCTCTAAGGCAGATGTGACTCTGGGAGGGCTCAGGCTGAGCAGCACTGGGCCATGCACCTCTTCCCTCCCTCCCAGAACAATTCCATGCCATATTCCCCTTCTCCTGCCCCGCTGCCCAAACCCCAACCTGTCCTGTGACCCTCTGACCCTCCACCTCTGCCAGCGTCTGGCTCCTGCCCTGTGTGTGCCTTGGCAGCCCACCAGCTCCTCCCAGGCCTGGAGTGCAGTCAGAGTGGGTCAGATGATATATAATCTATGAGCTGTCAGTGTTTCAGTGTGGAATTTCTGCCTAAAGTGGATCAGCCAAGTCTCTTGAAGTCGTTAGTAAGAATTAACAGGATATTTGCAGCATCAAACCAGGAGCTGGAAGGAGCCAGGGCAGCAGCTGGACATGAACACCAACTGATACCTCTGAATGAATTTTGCAGATGAGCAGATTAAAAATTTAAAGCCTAAAATGGGATTTGCAAATGCAGCAGCAGAACAGATTTACTCCTCTTTTCCCTCGTCCTTGAAATTCTTTTCCCCTCCTCTAAAGTTGTAGGAGAGTCCCCCTTGTGGTACAGGCCAGAAAAGCAGGACTGTGATTTTTGCCTGGTCGGATTTTCCCACCTGGTCTGCAAGTTGAATCACAGAATCATCCCAGAATGGCTCGGGTTGGAAGGGACCCCAAAACTCATCCAGTCCCATCCCTGCCGTGGGCAGGGACACCTTCCACTAGCCCAGGTTGCTCCAAGCCCCATCCAACCTGGCCTTGGACTCTTCCAGGGATCCAGGGGCAGCCACAGCTTCTCTGGGCAAAATGCTGCTCTCCCTGAGACCATCAGCATGAACAAATCAAAGTGTGCCCTGATTTTTTCTTGGGGATGTTTTTAATTTGTATTAGAACATTAGGGCCGATTTTCTTCCACTTATCACGGCTCTGAGGTCACAGCACATGGGCTGGGGCTGCATCACAGCCTCTGCGAGATGTGGCACTGCAGGGGGCGAGCACAGAAGGTGGGAAAGGTCTTTTACAGCGTTTTCTTCAAAAAACTTTCTGAAAAGCTGAAGTTGGGAAGAGGAAAAATGTCAGTGGGTCACAGGATGATAGAACTGTTAAGGTTGGAAAAGCTCTCCAAAATCATCAAGTGCAGCCCTTAACCCAGCACTGCCGTGTTCACCGCTGGCCTCTGTCCCCAAGTGCCACATCTTGTGAACACCTCCAGGGCTGGGGACTCCTCCACTGCCCTGAGAAGCCCCTGCCAAGGCCTGACCACCCTTTCCAGCAAGAAATTCCTCCTCATGTCCAACCTGCCCCTCCCCTGGCACAGCTGGAGGCCGTTCCCTCTCCTCCTGTCCCTTGTTCCCTGGAGCAGAGCCTGACCCCCTCCGGCTCCCCGCTCCTGTCAGGGAGTTGCAGAGCCACAAGGTCCCCCCTGAGCCTCCTTTTCTCCAGGCTGAGCCCCCCCAGCTCCCTCAGCCGCTCCTGCTGCTCCAGTTGTGGAGCTTTCTCACGTATTCAGGTTTGGTCTTATTGAAGTGTAGAACTTGAGTGTGTGTGGGATGGCTGATGGAGCTGGGAATCAGCATTTGCCTGGTGTTCATCCTACAATCAACACCCTTCCCAGTGGGGGTGTTAATGATTTATCCACTGTTTGGGGCTGTTTGGGGCAGTTGTGCTTTGTGGGCTGCTCCAACTCCCTCACAGAGCAGAGGGTTTTCCTGAGAGGCATTTTTTTAGCCACACATCTGGTTCTGACTCTGCCAGGTCACTCTGTCCCCTGCACCAGTGTCACTGCATCCAGCTCCAGGTGGTAGGGAAAAGGACCTGGGGGGTTTGCAGCATGGTTTTAAGGCTGAATTAGGGTTTAGGCTTTCTCACCTGCTGATAAAGAGAATTCCTCTCCTTTGAGGGAGGACCCTTCCTCCCTTTCCTTTAAGGGCTATAGAGTCCTTATACCAACTCACCAAATACTGTTGTCTGTGAGGCCTCCCCCTTCACCTATCTCTGGGACCCTGGTCTCTCCCTTCACCTGGGAGCAAGAACAACCCATTAGACAATCCCAAAATGATTTGGGTTGGAAGGGACCTTAAAGACCATCTCTTTCCATCCCCCTGCCATGGGCAGGGACATCCCTGTCCCATGGGCAGGGACAGCTTCCAGTAGAGCAGATTGCTCCAAGCCCTGTCCAACCTGGCCTTGAACACTTTCAGGGATTAGGGACAAAATGGATGGGGCCTTTTTAACCTGTTTCATAGACTTTTTCACCTGCTTCCACCACCCTGTACTTCCTGCAGGTCAGTCTCCCCTTTTCTCCATCTGAGCACAGGATAAAAACCTCCAGTGCTGGGGAATGGTTGGCCTCAATGATCTCAGAGGTCTTTTCCAAACTGAATGACTCCGTGAGATCATTTTTGTGTGACAAACCTTGTATTCAAGCCAGCAGCACTTAGAACCACCTTTACCGTTATCATCGATTTTCTGTGTACCACTGAGTCCATTTTCTGTGTTAAAGTTTATTTAATTAAATGAGAAGGTGCTGAAAGTTTTGTGTATTCCCTCCTTAAACACACCGAGCTCCTCACCTCTGTGTTTGCCTTGCTGCAGTTCATTATCCACGAGGCTGCAGCAGACGAGGGCTGGGTTAATAGTTACTCACCTGCTCATCCCAAGCCAAGAGGCCCATTCCCAAAAGGATGCAGGTAAACTAAAGTAGTGGAAGTCTATAAATCTTAGAATGGCCTAGGTTGGAAGGGACATTAAAGCTTATCTTTGTCCACGCCCCTGCCATGGGCAGGGACACCTCCCACTAGCCCAGGTTGCTCCAAGCCCCGTCCAACCTGACCTTGGACACTTCCAGGGATCCAGGGGCAGCCACAGCTTCTCTGGGCAACCTGTGCCAGGGCCTCCCCACCCTCACAGGGCAGAATTCCTTCCCAATATCCCATCTATCCCTGCCCTCTGGCAGTGGGAACCCATTTGCCCTTGTGCTGTACCTCTAGGTCCTTGTCCAAAGCCCCTCTCCATCACGAACTCTGAAATTATACTGGAGAACCTCCTGCTCTGGGATGTGACCCCGAGGTCAGTAGCCTTAGCAAGCAGCTCTTTTGGCTTTTGCGAAGTTCCCCAGCTACCACTTTGCACAGGCAGAACGTGTTTTCCTGGGGCACATGAGCCCAAAGGCAGCTCAGGACCCCCCAGGTGACATTTGCGGGGCCCGTGTGACAAGTGGCAGGGCCCAGCACCCTGTGAGGAGGCCATGGCACCATGAGCTCAGTGTCCTCTGAGGTGGAAGAAGACAAGCACAGTTCTTCCAGAGTCACTTCAGTATTGAGGGCCCCAGGGCATGGGTGGGTCTGCCTCGAGGTCCCCTGCAGAGCTGCCCAGTATTCAGCTGTGACACGTGTCCATGTGAGGATGGAAACCCTTGGATCCACTTGGATCCTCACAAGTCTATGGGAGCAGATGGGATCCACCAAAGGGTGATGAGGGAGCTGGAGGAAGAGCTCGCCAAGCCGCTCTCCATCATTTCCCAACAGCCCTGGCTCACTGGGGAGGTCCCAGACAATTGGAAGTTGGC
>VZRE01008487.1:46803-107664 GCA_013396775.1 Cephalopterus ornatus | reverse complement strand
GTTGGACTTAATGATCTCAGAAGTCTTTTCCAACCCAGCTGATTCTGTGATTCTATGATTCTATGATCCAACCAGGAGCCAGGTGAGATGTGGGCATGGAGCTCCTGCTCAGAGCACCTCTCACATGTGCTGGGAAGTCACGGGGAGTTAAAATGAGCAATAAGACCTTCATACCTCCCCAAAGAGCTCTGCAGGCCACAGCCTGCGGGAGTTGTATTAGGTGCCCCCACATTTAGTGGCTTTTTTTTTTGGTAAAGATTTGCATTCTGGAATAGATATTCCTCATTTTTATCACAGAGACAGGACATTCCTGTTTTGCCTGAAGGAAAAAGCCAAACCGGGCTTTATTTGGGGGTATAGCCAGTTTGGGAAGTTGGAGTAGCCTTTGGATAAAGCATCAAGGTCCAAGATGCTGGGGATTGGGAAGCTGAGGGATGACTTGCACCCCACACCCAAATTCTGAGCCCTCCTGTGCTGGAAAATAAAACCAGTAAAACCAGTCAGCTCTTGCAACGGGGTGAGGGTTTGTTGGGTGGAGGTTTTCCCAGGCAAGAAAGCCCTAAGGAAGATAATCCCGGCGGGAAAACCAAAGAGTGAGATTTTTTTTTTTTTTGTTGGTCCAGTTTAGAAGTCCCTTAATGGGCAGAAATGGTTTGGAGGCTGTCCCCAACCAGTGACGCTGGTTCGTGCAGTGCGAGCAGGGCCCAGAAGGTGTCACCACAGGACAGGAGGAAAGAGCCCGAAAACCTCTTGAAAACAAAGAGGAGAGAAGCAGATCTATGCAACAACCAGCCCAGACAACCCCCAGGCATTTATATTTAGAAAACTGTTGTGTTATTTATTTTTTTTTTAATAATTAGACGAACATTTACATAATTATGGCAAGAGAGGAGCTAAAAATGTGGTAAGAGTTGCAACACTTTCTTTCCAGGGAGGATTTTTTGGTAAAGATCTGCATTCTGGAATAGATATTTTTATAAGTGACTTGCAAGGCAGAACTGAAGACTATTTTTGAACGTACACAAAAGCAGCCATGGGAAAAGCCTCATTTTTATCCATAAAAGGAGTGGTCAGATGGTCAAATGAGTGGGTTTATTAAAAACAAGCAGCATCCTGTTCTTGTTTTTGCCTTGTCTGTGGCTGTTCCTCTTATTTCCTATGAAGCGCCATAACTTTCACAAGCTACTCATTTTTACTGGAAAGATTAAAAGGGTCATTCTTAAAACATAATGATGGACAAATAAATAAAGTGACTTTTTCTTTTGCAGAGTCAGCGTTGGAAAAAAAAAAATTGATGCAAACAAGTCTCTCCATGATGTGTCAGAGGAATCCACTTGGGACTGACACAGGCATCCCTGGAAGCTTTATGGGATCTGCAGCTGGATGTTCCAAGGTATTTTCGCTGCACTCACTTAACTCTTGAGCCTCCAGGTTCCAACTCTCCACTGGGAGGATAAAACAGGAACTTCAAGCAACTCTGCCCACTTTTTCCTGTAGAAAATCCCAATCTCCGCAGAATTTCCCAAGGAATTGTATTTCTTATTTGCCAGGAGCAATAAGACTTTGAAAGTAGCAATGGGGGAAATCTGTGGGATGTGCTAAGAAATTGGGGAATTTTGCACATTATGACTCCCCTGTTTTGAGTTTGCACATGAAAACAGCCACAGGACCCGTGTTATGGGAGACAAGATTCAGGTCTCTCCATGCTGTGCTCCCTTGGATGCCTTCAACACGGCACATCCCCACTTTGCAGGAAACCTGGGTGAGCTGGGCTCTTGCTGACTTGTTTCTCCACCTCATTCCTTCTCATCGCCCAGAGAAGCTGTGGCTGCCCCTGGATCCCTGGAAGTGTCCAAGGCCAGCTTGGACAGGGCTTGGAGCAACCTGGGCTGGTGGAATGTGTCCCTGCCCATGGCAGGGGGTGGGATGCGATGACATTTGAGGTCCCTTCCAGCCCAAACCATTCTGGGATTCTCCAATTCCCACTTTTTTTCCTGTAGCTGGAGCTACCCCCACCACAACACTCCATGGCCATGATAAGGGGCTCCAGCACCAAGTTCTGCAGAGACAGTGGGGGATTTGAGACATTTCAGCCCCTCCATAAAACAAAGAATATTAAATCAGCTCAGGTTGAAAAACCCAGGGGACAGTGATTCCCATAAGAGCCCCTTGCCAAAGGTGTGGAGGGGAAAGAGGAGCCTGGGCACAGCACAGGTGTCAGTTCAGGGCTGCTTACACCTCGAACACTCCGATGGCAGAGAAATGAAGGCAAGCCATGCCTGAACAACAGAATTCCAGTGTCTAAGGCAGCGTTGGACAAGAGAAATTCCAATATCATTTCCTTTCAGCACACTGTTTCCATAATTCTCCCTCAAACCTTGTCTTGGATGTTTATTTTCTGTCTTGCATCATCTTCTTTGCTTTCTTAATACAACTATTTCATCCAGAAATTTTATATTTTAGAAAAAAAACCAGATGGACTTTAAGGTCCCTTCCAACCCAAACCATTCCAGGATTTTATTTCTGTTACCCCACAACTAGTGCCTCCTGGGAAAGCCCCTCATGTGGAGCATATTCTGAAGGCATATTAAAGTATAGATTTAAAAAAATTCAATCTTGACAATGTTTCAGTGTCTATTCCACACTTTCACTGTTGACTTCCAGCCCCAAATCTTCCCAAGGGACACTGCCAATAAATCATGATTTTCTTACCTAAGGGCCTCTCTTACACTTAACGTGGGAATTCAAAAGGTTATACACAGAACTAGGAGCTATAAAAACTGAATTATGTTTACAGTGTAAATGTTTACCATATCATCCAACCTGTTCTTGGCTCTTGGCTGTGGCCTGGCTGGTTATTTTTAGTTCTCCCTGTTTTCAGAGCACCTTCATATACTTCAAACTTATCCCTTCCTACATGGAAAATATTATCAATGAATAGATTTTTTTGGAGGATGATATTTGCATTTTTTTAGAGAAAACACTTGGAAGAAGTGACAGGGTTAAACTGTGTCTCCTGAGGTGATAAAGTTTCTTGCAAATTTAAAGGAAAATTATATCATAGAATGATTAAGGTTGGAAAAGACCTTGAAGATCGAGTCCAACACCAGTCCATCACTAAATCAGGTTCCCAAGGACATCTATGGTGTTTTTTGGGCAACTCCAGGGATGGGGACTCCACCACTCCCCTGGACAGCCTCTTCCAATGCCTGACCACCCTTCCAGTGAAGAACTTTTCCCTAATATCCAACCTAAAACCCCCCTGAAGCAACTCACTCGAACTGATTTCCATTCAATTTTATCACGCTGCAGCAGTTTTTTGGAGGAACAAGTTAAAATTCGTTTTTAAAAGGGTGGACAGGGGGAGATTGCAAAGATAAGGCCGGGGGCAAGCAGTGCAGGGTTGAAGGCAACATAATTAACAGCAATCAAAGGCACTCCATGAGAAATAATTCCTGTGAAGCAAATATGAAATCTATTCTGGTGGGGTCAGGAATTTAATGAAAAAAAATTAACTTTTAGTAGCAGGACTGAGAAATCATTTGCTGCACTTAATTAAAGCCACAGGAAGGAGCTTCTCCTGGGGCGTTAAATCGAGACTGGGCAGAGCATTCCAAGAGGAGTCAGGCTCTGATGTTGGGAGCGAGTCTTCCAGCCTTGGGGAGCCCCTCTCTGTTCCTGCCCTTCAGAGGTGAGTGGGGCAGAGTTTTCCTAAAGCTCCTTTAAGTTGCCAACCCCGCTAAAAGTAGATCATGGAATCAGCGAATAGGGTTTGGGTTGGAAAGGACCTTAAAGCTCATCTCATTCCACCCCTGCCATGTCATCCTCTGGATCATGTTCCCCTTGTGGCCCCTTTGGGACACTTCAAGGTGGCAGTGACACCATCCTGTTCTTTTTTTTGTCTCTGCTCACAGATATTTACTTTTTATTTGTAAGGAACAGTGTAAATCTAAAGCTGTTGTTAATACCTCATTTATCAGAGCCCCAAAACATTTTCTGTCAAATATGGAGCATCTGCATATTTGTTTATATACTACATATAAATATTTACTTTTAACTATATTATATACACACACACTTTCTATATACTGATCTATCCTGATTTGACCGGCTGAGAAAGTTGGGGCGGTTCAGCCTGGAGAAGAGAAGGATGTGCTGAGACCCCACAAGCACCTTCCAGCATCTGAAGGGACCTACAAGGAAGCTGGAGAGGGACTGTTCATCACAAACTGGAGTGCCAGGCCAAGGGGAATGGCTTTCCACTGCCAGAGGGCAGGGTTAGATGGGATATTGGGAAGAAATCCTTCCCTGAGAGGGTGGGGAGGCCCTGGCCCAGGTTGCCCAGAGAAGCTGTGGCTGCCCCTGGATCCCTGGAAGTGTCCAAGGCCAAGTTGGACAGGGCTTGGAGCAACCTGAGACAGCAGAATGTGTCCCTGCCCACGGCAGGGGGTGGGATGCGATGACATTTGAGGTCCCTTCCAACCCAAACCATCCTGGGATTCTCTGACTTTTCTCCCATTAATCAGTATAATTGCACTGCACTGGAGTTACACTCAGTGTATGTTGGTAAAAAGCACACAGAAAATATCTATTATAGAAACACTGATCCTAAAGTGTTTGGTGCTGTTTTCAGGACAGCTCACACATGGAAAACCCAGGATTAGAGAGCAAGCAGATGATCCTAACTCAGTGATGTGGAAAGGAGAAGGTGTCCCCTCATGGAGCTTCATGGAGAGGAAATCCCCGAGGTACTCAGGAATCCCAGGGCAGGTAAGGAGAGGCTTTCAGTCAGTAATCCCAGACTGAACTGGATCTGACTTGTCTGTAGGAAAGCTGCTCCCAGGGTTTGCTCAGGAGGACCTGCCTCGCTGAGACCGAGCTCAGCGACGTGTCTGGGTTGGGACTGGTGTTACAGGTCCCACCTCCCAGCCCGTGGGGGTACAGCGCATTCTCCCATGACAACATCCACTGTTTGTCCTGCTGGGAAAAGAGTGCAGGGCTCACTCATTAGTACAGCAGCATCCTTTTCACAGCACCTTCACGGAGGAGAGAATCCCTCTTGATCTCAGGGAAAAGGTGGCAACGACTCCCTGATAAGGCAGCTCCTTATCAGGGCTGGAGATGAGATCAGCCCTTGATCAAGTGTGATGTTTGAAGCCTCTGGAGGGCGGTCCCGTGTTCCCAGAGGGGCAGTTTCCCCATCCTGCAGGTAGAATTAAATTCACAGCTCTACCACACAACAATTATCTCACCCTGGGCTTTGCGCCTGTTTCCCTGCAATAACACACCCTTCATCACAAGGCTCTTGATCCAAGTCGTTCAAAAAGTCATCTACAAGTTAATTCCAGATAACACAAGGCACTACTGCAAGGCGGCTGCTGCACTTTGGAAATCATCTGGGATCTTCAGGAAGGAGGGAGAACATAAAAGGTTTTTCTCCCTTTCTGGGACCCCTGTCCTGGCATTGAACCGTGGGATTGATTTTATTCATTGCGTTCTTCCACATCTGGGTTTAGGAGGATTCCCCCTGAATTTCAGTAGTTGAGTGGGGCTCTGAGCAACCTGGGCTGGTGGAAGGTGTCCCTGCTCGTGGCAGGGGGTGGAACAAGAGGAGCTTTAAGGTCCCGTCCAACCCAAAGCAGTCTGGGATTCTCTGAGCCTGTTGGCAGCACCTTCGCAAGGAAGGGATGTGGCAGAATTCCCTATGTTCATTTTACAGGGAATCATCACAGATATTCAACGTTCTAAATGTATTCCATGGTTATTCCTCCTGGCACTTCTCACTTCCAGTGCTAAATTACGTAATGAATGATTTGGTTCTTTTGACATTGCAGCAAAAAAAAAAAAAATCTGACAGCTCCTGTTATACTTTACACCACTTAAAATACGGAATAACAGGTATAAACGTTACAAACCAACTAGTAAATTAGAATTGAAAGCACATTTGGAAGGAACTGACACAATCAAGCCAGAATTGCTTTTTTCTTCCCAGCAGTCACTCCATCAGCTCCCCTGTGAAGTTACTGAAAGCAGAAATGAGGTACATTTTCCATGTCTGAGATGGAGTTGATGATTTATAAAGTACGATGATTTCAGGGACAAGGGATGAAAGGGTTCAGCAAGGGCTAAATAGACTGCAGGAGTGCTACGGAATAAATTTAGTCTGTCCAAAAAAGTGTGTTTCGTGCCAGGTTCAGTGAAACCAGGTCTAATTAAGATTTTGCAGAATAGCTTGTGCCTGAGTGCCCCAAATGCTGGCACGAGGGAAAACTCCTTCTCCTGTCCTGTGCCAGGGAACTGGAACAAACCTGTTACAAGGGCAGAGTTGGAACAAAGGCAGATTGTAACCTGTTACAAAGGCAGAAAATTAAAGTGGGGAGGAAACTGGAGCAGTTCTGTCATTTAAGCACAAGCAAAAAAAACCAAGGGGGAACAACTTGCCCGAGATGAAACCAGAGCAGTGTGAATGTGGGGGGTAGAAAAGTGGCTGCAAAAACAACCCAAGACTTCAGCAAACCTCCCCCACCCGCTGGGCAGAGGTTTAGAGAATACCCAGGGTGGGCTGGAAGGGACCTTGAAGATCCAGGACAAACAGTTTCCACCTGCTCTGGCACCTGAAATGAGTTAAAAAATCAACTCAAGGTCAGGATGGGGTTTGGAGCAATTTGGGCTGTTGGAAGTTGGCCTTGCTTGTGGCAAGGGTTGGAACTGGATGATTTTTAGTGTCCCTTGCAGCCCAAACCATTCTGGGATTTTATTGAAAGAGCCTGTATGTGTGTGTGTGTAAGTAGCAGATTTTGTGGGGGTTTGGTAGTGGTTTTGTTCCGAAGTTCAGTTTGTTTCCATATTTTTCTGGCTATTGTAAAAGTGTTATATTTGTAATATTGTCTAGATCTGTGTGAAATTAGACACACGCTCCAAGTAGAGAGGTCTTGATACGTTTTGGAAGTTACATTAATAGGCTTTTAAATATGTGGATTACTAGGTGACAACTGAAGTTGGCATCAGTGCTGACTTCAGATACAAAAGAGATATTAGAAAGGATACTGGATACTTAGGGAGAAACCCTTCCCTGTGAGGGTGAGGAGGCCCTGGCACAGGTTGCCCAGAGAAGCTGTGGCTGCCCCTGGATCCCTGGAAGTGTCCAAGGCCAGGTTGGAACAACCTGGGATAGCAGAAGGTGTCCCTGCCCATGGCAGGAGGGTGGAATGAAATAAGCTTTAAGATCCCTTCCAACCCAAACCATTCCATGACATTGGAATGCTATTGATATCTAGATGTGCTTAATGTGAGCCCTCTGATTTCTTTACTGCGGGGTTCAAGCTCAGTTGTGTGGCCACGCTGGAGTGCTGATAACTTCTGGCTCCCACTGTGAATAAAACCCTGGAGACTTTATTTGGGGGCAGGACTGAAGTCCAGCAGCACTGAAATCGGCCAGCAGACCCAAAGAATTCCAGCTGGAGGTAGGCAGGTCAGAGAGGGCCTTGGAAAAGCCAGCTAACCCACATCACAAAGACTATTCCAAGTAGCAGCTGCTGCATTCTACTGGAACTGTACACCCTGTTTTGGGAATTTGGGGGGATTTTCCAGTCAGATACCAGGCCAACCTAAGCTGTACACCAGCTTTTAAGAAGAATTAGATTGCGCAATCTCATTGGATTGACAGTGATTTGAGGACAACTGTTCTTTTGCTCACTGTGGAGTTGGGAATGACATGTGCACACTTATGCTCTCAGTGTAATGTAAAATTCTCATTTTAATATGAGGAATGATGCTTTTGCAGACCTTTGTTTGTCTCTTCTTGGGAAAATCTTATCCCACAGGAGTCTTTCTTGCACTATTCCTTGTTAATCTAAGTTTCTGTTGCATAGAATTCTGACATTTCAATAAGACTGAGGTGGTCTTGAAGCCACCTGGTGAATTTAAAACCTGAGGAAAAATTACACAGGAAAAAAAAGGAGAATAAAATTCTTCTCTAAACCAGTGTGATAGTAACTGTGATTTGGGCTGTATCCAAATTCATCCATGCTGAGATTATTTTTGAAGTCTGGACATAAATACAGCATGTTTATGAAGACCAGTGGGTCGAGTTTTCCATCCTGGGTAAATCCAGAGCTGGAAGTTTTCCCACCTCATTCTCCCACTGGTTTGCTCCGAACGAGCTCCTTCTTCCCCCAGGAGAAGTAGTTTGGAGGTTACAGGAGAAATTAGGGCAGGGAAAGTGCCTCACTGAGTTACATAAATCCCACAAGGTGACTCCTCGAGGCTGAGGGAAAAAAAACGTGTTAAAGAAAAGTCACAGGAACTCAGACTCAAATTGCTGAGGTGTCAAACTTACTGTGGGATGAGCTGCTTTTAATTGGGAGAGTGAACCTTCCACTCCGAGAATCTCCCTCCTAAAACTGAAAATTATTTCAGTTTGCTTTTAAAAACGGCCTTGTTTTCTGTGAGCCCCAGTTCTTTAAAGCCCGGTGAGAGAAGGGAGAGTTGGCAGGGTCTGGATTGTGTGTCTGCAGCTTTAACCACCGCGGTGTTTCCACAAAAAGACGGTAGAGGGGGATCGTGAAATGCACAAAGCTTGCTCGGTTCTGCACTAAAATACCGAATTTCCAACTTTTTCTGCTGCTGGGGGTTGGAAGGAGAAGGGTGCTGGAATTCTTTGCCAGGCAGACAGTGCCCCAGGAGTGTAGCCTGGGAGCCAAGGACAATTTTGAGAGGATGCCACGTGAGATCTGCTCTGGGGAAACGCCTCAGGTGCCCAAGGAAGTTAAACTTCTGGTGATGTTTAGGTTTTGGTTTTAATGTATGGAGTATATATGGAGCATGGAGTGCCCTCGATGCCTTCTCTGTGCAGCTTGTGGTCCCAAATTTACCAGAATGAGCTTATCCAGAAGCCTTTTGCAGTGACTTTTTGTGGTTTATGCTTAGGTGGGGGGGAGGGGGAGGAGGGAAAGTCATTCTATTTTCAAATAATCCCAAATTGTGACAGGAGAGATATGATCAGATATCAGATTTCTCACAATAATGACCCTTCTTAAATGACACTTGAATGGAGAAGGGGTGGGAAAGGGGAGTCAGGTGGGTAAAATAACCCAGTTAGTGGTATAGATCACATACAGCAACAGGAAGAGGGGAATGGTTTTAAAGTAAAAATTTAAATAAATTAGATGTAAGGAGGAAATCCTTCCCTGTGAGGGTGGGGAGGCCCTGGCACAGGTTGCCCAGAGAAGCTGTGGCTGCCCCTGGATCCCTGGAAGTGTCCAAGGCCAGGTTGGAGCATTCTGGGCTAGTGGAAGGTGTCCCTGCCCATGGCAGGGGGTGGCACTGGATGAGCTTTAAGGTCCCTCCCAACCCAAACCATTCCAAGTGTCTCTGTTCATGATGCAATTTCTTTGAGTGAGAAGTTTTTTTCTTATTTAATCAAATCTTTAATGTTTTTCTGTGTTTTGGGGCTGTTTCTTCAATTTTCCTTTTTCGTTTTGGTCCTCAATGTGTCATATTTGCTGTTGATGAGACCCATTATCACAAATATCAGGAACAGAGGGAACCATCCTGCTGCAGTGAACCAGCATCACTCTAAATGTTACATACATGGCAGCATTTTTGTTCTTTTCACCTGTGTTTTAAACACCTAAAAACTCCCAGTTCCTGGTCTGTCAGCAAGCCCAGGACACTAAAATATCCCCGAATTAGTACATCACTTGTAAACAGAACAAATAGAACAGTATTGCAACCAGTAGGACACAACACAACATCGATTAAATATGTGTTTAAGCGTTCCCTTCATGTTTGCTGGGCTGTGGAACAGATTAGAAAGGGGAAGAGGTTTCTTTTTAAGGTTTTTTCTCACCCAAGCACATTTGCTATTCCATGGGCCACCTCCTGATGTGACTTCACTGCTGATGGGAACGACCTTTGATTTGCTGTCAGTGCCATCCCATTGATCCAGGGTCAATATTCCCCTGTAAGCCGTGATTGTAAGTGGTGTGGGGTGTGTTTAGTGCCACATTTCCCTCCCAGAACAGCAGTGACATAATAACCAATGCACTGATGGAACCGCAGTGGAGTGGGGTGGGGGGGTTTTTTCAGGTAATTGAATTCATATGGATTTTGGCCTCATGTCCTGTAGGAAACCACAAGTACAAGGTGCTGAAAAATCCCCTGTAAAGCTGGGGAAGGACAGTGGACCTTCCCAGAACAGAGTTCTGGCTGGAAAGCTGTGGCCTGGAACGCATATTTATCGATGTTCATTGTTAATGGTGGTGAGATGAAATCTGAAAACGAGCCCCTCCTCCAAGAACTGGCAAAAAAAAGGTGATTTTTTTTTTTCCATACAATTAAAACACATTCAATCCTGTTGTGTATATGTGTGTCTGATGCACAGCAATATTTCCTGGGGACCGTGGAAAGGTATCAAAGCCCATAACAAGCCTGGTAATAACTGAGTTCCCCCTCCTGAGTACGTATTTTGTCCCAAGCCCTTGGTCAGTAACACATCGGGGAGGTAAGAAGTGCCTCGCCCTTAATTCTTCACGGCCCAAGTGCTGTAAAACACAAATCATTCACAAATCCTCAAAAAAACTTGATGTTGTAATAAGAGGACTTTTTTTATTGCAGAATAACTAGGGAGGTGTGTAAATAGAAAGCTCAATCGTGCCCAAAAAAATCCACCGTGTCTGGCAGTCCTTGGATGAACCTGAGCAACACGAAGGGTTGGTTTTAGACTCGAGGTTAATTACTGATGGATGCTCCCCTTCTTTTTCCTTAACAGTCCAGGAATATTTTCCGTGCCTGTGAATGATTTGGGGTTGGGTTCTGTATGTTATTGGCAGAAGGATGTGACCAGGGCAGCTGAAGGAAAATACCCCCCCACCCAGCACCTGCCAAATGCTCTCTGCCTCGCACATTTTAATGTGTTTTTTATAAGCACATGAGGGTTTTATCCATTTTCTGTCAATTTTATCCAGTTTTCTCATACTTCTGTACGTCTACTACCCCTGTGTATTGTCCCACTGTCCTGTGCCCAGTGCTGTTCTGAGTCAGGAGTGTATTTGTTCTGTTACAAGTGATGTGCTAATCCTGGGATGTTTTAGTGTCCTGGACTCACTGCCAGACCAGGCACGGGGAGATTTTAGAGCATCTCTTTTAGGTGCTGAAAACAGATGGAAAAGAAAAAAATGCTGTGTAGCATTTTAGAATGAGGCTGGTTCACTGCAGCAGGGCGGTTTTTTCTGTTCTTGATATTCATGCTGATTGGCCTTATCAGCAGCAAATACGCTGACATATTAATCACAAAATAGAATTATACTGAAGAAACGGCCCCAAAACATAGAGAAACAATGACTCAATTAAAGAAGAAAAACTTTCTCACTCAAAGAAATTGTGATGGATTGTCCTGCTGTCAACCCAGCACATCCTGCTGGCCACAGCCTTGCCTGGAACCTGTTTTCCTGCTGGGATAGCAGGTCCCAAAGATGTGCCACGTCTCCTTCCACCTTTCAGTGCATGAATTGACTGCAGGAACTGTGTTATTTGGGCTGACTCGAGATCTGTCTGCTCCTGGGGCTGACCCTGAGCCGAAAGCTGGAATTAGGGATCTTTTGATCCTTCCTCCTTGCGGAGTTTCTTTCTGGCACTCGTGGCTGGAGATGGGAAGCGCTGAAGGCGCAAACACTCCCGAAGCGAAGTCTCCCATACACACTGAGACCTGCCCCCAGCTTTGCCACTTCACAGCTCCCGCTGCTCTGTGGGGATGTGCTTCCTTCATCCTTCCGTCTCCTGAGCTGAGCCTGCTGCAGGGACCCAGGGAAGAACAGCTTGTCGCTGCCTCTTGCAGCTCTCCTGCAAATTAGCTTTACCTTGAAGTTGTAAGGAAGTTGTTCCGTTTGTTCCTTTTGCTTTGATCTTGTGGCCTGAGCTGAAGAGGGAAGTAGCTGGGTGAGGAAGAGGTGTTTTACAGGCAGCAAAAATCCTCTGGGAGCTGGCTAAGCAAATCCAGGACTAGAGCAGAGCTGCCAAATCTGACCCTAAACTGTAGAAAACGTCAAGTCCTTCCGAGTTTTGAGATCTTCAATATCGATCAGGTGCAGAACAGAACCTGTCCAAACCTCCCCTAGAACAGAAACCACCAAACCCTTCCCTTTCTCTCTTTTTATTTCCTTTTTCCTTACTAAGAAGCAAGCAGTTATTCAGTCACTTCCTGTGGAAAGCCGAGGATTCAACCCCAACCCTACTGCTTTACTCTGTCACTTATGTCCTCTGAGTCCAACACAAGGGACTTGCAAATTCTCTGGTTTCGGGGAAAGGGGGAGCAAGAAATAAAGTAAATGTATTTTGTTCTATTTCTTAAGTAAACTGAATACAAGAGGCAAAAGAATTATAGTAACAGGACAAGGGGACATGGGTTCAGACTGAAAGAGGGGAAAGTTAGGTTGGATATTGGGAAGGAATTGTTCCCTGTGAGAGGTGGGGAGGCCCTGGCACAGGTTGCCCAGAGAAGCTGTGGCTGCCCCTGGATCCCTGGAAGTGTCCAAGGCCAGGATGGACAGGGCTTGGAGCAACCTGGGCTAGTGGGAGGTGTCCCTGCCCATGGCAGGGGGTGGAACGGGGTGATCTTTCAGGCCCCTTCCAACCCAAACCATCCTGGGATTGTCTATTAATCTCAAATCTATACAGTCTATTAAATCTAAAGGTGTGGGGGAGGAGAGAGGAAAGAAAAAAGAGGTAACTAAGCTGAGAAGATGAGACTGTGCTCCTTTGTTACCATAGATCTCAGGCTGTGTTTTTATCTGTGTGATTTCTGCTTTAAACCACTACTGTTATTGTTCCTCAGTTTTGTTCCCCTACAACACAGAACACTGCTCTGAAGAATGTCCACCAAATGGCCTCTGATAGGAATCAAAGTGGACAGCCCAGATTTTTATAACCACAGCAGAATGAAGCTTTTGGGTGCACTATTTTAGGTTCTAGCAGAGACTGAAGGATATCTAGTAAAAACCTCTTCTAGACTACATGGAAAATACAAACCCAATTGGCAGCTTAAATGTCTCACCTACCTAAATGCCTCAATATCTGAATGGAAAATCTTCTCTACCCCAAACCAATATGATTTATGAGAAGAGATAAGTAAAAGAAGCTGAAGTGGATAATTATAACGAGAAGGGAAAAAACATCTCCCCTCTTCTTTCCGTGAAAAAGAAGAAGCACAAGCCACCAGCCCAAGTCTTGCCAAACTCAGTTACTGGAAGTGGTTGGACGAGCTGGAGCTGGATTAATGAGCAGAGGAGAGGGTTTATGGGTGCAGAGGTCCCCAGATCCATATGACTCAGTGGGGGAAATGCTTCCTGCAGTCCTTGACATTAGTCTTTCATGTTGAGCTACTTCCAGTTAAGTGGCTCATTAACGGTGCATCTCTTGCATCATCAGATTCCCTCAGGAGTTGTCTCAAATTCCCCCTCCTCTTTATTGGCTTATGTACAGCAATATCCTCCAAAGTCCTTGGCATCTGTTCCCTCTGTGTGAGGATGCAGAAATTTAATCTCTGTGTATCTCTACAGCTCATTTTCCAGGATTAACACAAGGGCTGTTTGCATTGTTATTAATAAAGCACCTCTCTTTATCAAACAATTCTGCGAGGAACAGGCACAAACTTCAATGTGTAAATAATACCCTAATATTCCAGCTGTCTGGTCCACAATCAGATGTTGGAATGCAAATACTTTCCTTTTTTTTTTTCCCCCCTCCTCTGGTAAGACAGCAAATGTTACATGTTTTCCACTCTGTAAATGCCCTTAGTTAACATTAATCAAAATTGCTTATCAGCTGCAAACAACACTTCTAGCTGTGCATGTCCTGGGCAGCCCAAAACCAAATGGGTGTCAGGCTTCCCGTGGATCTCTCCTGGAACCCTGTTCCACCAGCTCTTGTCCCTGTTAACACCTCATGTTCTCTTCCCGGGATACAGGGAGGGATATGTTTGTGTTCTCATCCCGGGATACAGGGTGGGATATGTGCCTGTGGCCTTCCAGGGCCTGAGGAGAACCTGGAAGAAAGATGGAGAGAGACTATCTCCAAGGGCCTGGAGTGCCAGGACAAGGGGGAATGGCTTCCCACTGCCAGAGGGTTCGTTTAGCTGGGATATTAGGAAAAAATGGGGATGGGGAGGCCCTGGCACAGGTGCCCAGAGAAGCTGTGGCTGCCCCTGGATCCCTGGAAGTGTCCAAGGCCAGGTTGGATGGGGCTTGGAGCAACCTGGGATAGAGGAAGGTGTCCTTGCCCATGGCAGGGAGTGGGACTGGATGGTCTTTAAGATCCCTTCCATTCTTTAAGGTCCTAAACCATTCTGAGGTTGTTTCCACAGATCCCTGAACTTTGAGGGTTTCCTGCAAGACTGAAAAGAAGGATCCAGTCAAATCCCTCAGTGGATGCATCATCATTTCCTGCTTCCAGTGAACAAGGCGAAAATTTCCAGAGACTAAGGTAAGAATTGGAGCCTGTACTAATACAGTGGGTTGGCTTCTCCAGAGGCAGCAGAGCAGGAAATGGTGGGTCAGGGAATGGGCTGGAAGTCAGCAGTGAATCTGCTCTGCAAGCACCTGGTTCTGCAGCTGGGGCTGAAAACACATAAGCCATAAATTTCTTCCAAGTGTATATAAAAATGTGAAGTTCCAGCAGATTCTGCTCCTTTTAACTTTGTGTTAACAAAATGAGAGGTGGATGAGGTTAAAAGCTCTCTCCCCACCAGAGTGATGTGGTTCACAGAGTGTTTGGGGAAGGCCCAGACAGTGTGTTTGGCTGCTCAGCCTCACATCCGTCCCTAGAAAAGCACATCCTCTTGGATTCCATTTCCAGCTATTTCAGGAGGATGACCAAGGATGCATTTGTTGAGAGGGAACTGTGCTTGCTCAGCACAGGATGAGAGGACACAGCCTCCAGCTGTGCCAGGGGAGGGGCAGGTTGGACATGAGGAGGAATTTGTTGCTGGAAAGGGTGGTCAGGCCTTGGCAGGGGCTGCCCAGGGAGGTTTGGAGTCCTCAGCCCTGGAGGTGTCCCAGGACGTGGCACTCAGTGCTCTGGGCTGGGGGACAAGGTAGGACAAGGGGACTCGATGGGCTGGGAGGGCTTTTCCAACCTGGATAGTTCTGAGATTCTAAAACCTTCAAAACTCAGGCAGGAGGATTAAAATCTATTATAAGGTGTAATTTTTTTTCTTACATGATGTCTTAAATTTTGAACTAATTATGCAGAGGCTGAAAATATGCCGTGATCTCACATGAAATAATTTCTGGGTGAAAGGACAGAATTAGCAGCTTAATTTTAGTGTTCCCCGAGGAGGCCAAAACTAAAATATTGTTTCCAGTGCAGAGCTTCAGGATATTGTGGCATTAATTAAAAGCATGTTTTGGGGCTGTTAGCTGTTGAAGGGCTTGGAACTTGCAGTGCCTAATAAGGTGCTCTAAACAAAAATAGCTTTGATGATGTGTCATGGATACTGGTTCTTACACACGGAGTCGCTTGGAATGTTCAGCTGGAGAAGAGGAGATTGAGGGGCAGTGGAGGGGCAGCTCCACTGTGACAGAGATAGAACCCAGGGAACGGCTGGAGCTGTGCCAGGGCAGGGTCAGGTTGGATCTCAGGGAAAGGTTCTTCCCCCAGAGGGTGGTTGGCACTGACCAGGCTCCCCAGGGCAGTGGGCACAGCCCCAAGGCTGCCAGAGCTCCAGGAGGGTTTGGACAACGCTCTGAGGGACAGGGTGGGATTGTTGGGGTGTCTGTGCAGGGCCAGGAGTTGGACTGGAAGATCCTTGTGGGTCCCTTCCCACTCAGGATATTCTGTAATGCTTGTTTTGTAAGAACATCATATAAGAAGGGAAATATTGAGGGGAAAAAAAATGTACTATTCCATCTTCCAGTCTTTTTCAATCCTGATGACTGTGAACTGAGCTGAGCTGGCTCTTAGATACCCTGCCTGACCCTAAAATGTCCCTCTTGAGGTAGGCAGAATGTTCCCCATCACTGTGCCTGGGAAGTTAGGGCTGATTTTCACTTCTTTCACTTTACCCCAGGGCTGAGCTGTCATTTTACCCTCTCTCCCTCAGGCCTGCAGGTTCTCCTGCAGTTCTGCACAGCGCTCTCCTCTCGCCATGGACTTGAAGAACATAATTACTGCACTTGGAGAGTTGCTCTTTATCCCCTTTTCCGTGTTGTTTGCCAACACCTTTCCACACAGGCTGCAGTGAGACTGGTGGTAGCACCAAGCAGCCAAAGGCATGGCTTGGTTCAAGGCAGGAAAACTGTAATTGCTGCAGAATGAAGGCACAGGTTCTGATTTAGACATGGGACTGTCACCAGAGTGTTTGCTGGGTCGTTACTGTTGATTTTGGACCTCACACTCCTTACCTCAGGTCCACTGCCTTACCCAGAGCAGTGACACTGGGGCTGCTGTTGCAGGATCCCCTTGGATAGTCTGCAGTTTGTTCCCATGCTCCTGACTTCCATTTTCCAGGCAGTGCATACACAGGGAGCCTGTCTCTGCTTCTTGGCACGGAGCTGCTGGCCACTGGCTTCTGCTTGCTTTGGGTTTTACTAATTCTCCTGCTTCAGTCTCTGTGGTTTTTAATCAGTCCCAAATAAATTCCTGCTTGGATGAGATTCTTCTCAGTGTTTGGCATGTTTCTGCCAGTGCTTGCCCAGCCAGCCTGGGTCTGGCTTACTTTTATCCCTTCAGGCTTATGTATGATTAAGGAAAATTTCATTGGCTTTGACTGCAGATTTCAGCTTAGATACCATTTTCTGTTAATATTTGCTATGTGAAATACACAAAGAGACCTTCCAGAAACCCAAATTGGTTTGTAAAAGACACAGGCTACAGGTTCATGTATTTGATGCCAAGTTTATTCTGTGTTCACTGGGTTAAACCCAACAGAAACCCGACAGAAGTTCATTTAAAAACCTAATCTAATTCCTTCACTGTAATTGGAAGAGTTTAAGTCCGTAAAACCACAAACTAGACAGAGGTTTGATTCTGCAGTGGTGTTTGGAGGGTAGAAAGCTGTGAAGTTTGGCAAAAGTCCTTCCAGCCCAATGTCTCATTCCCAGCAATGGCCAGCAGTAGGTTTTTAAGGAAGAAACCATCCTTTGGAAAAGCTGGAGTGTTCCGATGAGCCTGGAAGATGCTCAGGGATAAAGAGGTTTTAAAACAGCCACTGTGGTTACATTTCTGGTGCATCTCAAAGTTTGGGATTAATCTGCCTTTGCTTGAAGCCAGGGCCAAAAATCACACTTGTTCCTACGGAAGCTGTTGTTGGGATACCTTTCTGCTTTCACCACAAACCCCACTGCTAGTGAGAGGAACTGGGCAGCAGTGAAATCAGGACCTGCCTAAATCCGGGCAGTTGTGTCAGCAACACTTCTCTGGAGTCAAGGCTTTGGCCATGGATTTTAATTGTTTCGGTGCCGAGTTTCCAACCCGCTGCCATTGAAGAGGAGCAACTAAAATAATGGAATTCTGCAGCCAGAGAAGTAGGTTCAGCTCATTTCTTTGCTGCAGGTTTTCTTTGTCTTAGGCAGTTCCCCCACTGTTAAGAAAAATCCCTCTGGATGCCTCTGACTCACAAGGGAGGGGAACATCTCCGAGGTGCTCCCAGCTGCTGAAGGGCTTTGGATTGACAACACCACTTCCCTGGAATTCCTCCATGTTTCCCTCTGTGTTGTTTTCAATTACAATAATTTCAGCAGAGCTGTCCCCAGTCAGAAACTATGGAAATTGGATGCAGAAAGATGTAATGGTTCAAGGAAGGGTAAGTATAGCAGTGTCATTTTTTTCCCCTAAGGAAAGGATATGGATTTCTCAAGAGCAGCTCTGTATCCTCAGTTTAAGTGGCAGACAGGAAATGTTTTTTTTCTTTCTTTAGGTCCCAAAGGATGTTCCTTTGTTAGAAAGCCAAACCTCCATTTCCTCTATTTCTTGTAGCAAACCTGGTGAGCATAGAGTAGACTTGGCACCAAATGCATGAACTTGTAGCCTATTTCTTTTACAAACCGATTTTGTTTGAACCTTGGAAGTCTGCCTTTGTTTTCTGCTGGATAACTTGGTAGGCAACTAATTGATGTTCTTGTGGCCAGATGCTGGAGCCTTAATGAGACTTCACTTACACAAACAGCCTCAATGAGGTTAACAGCAACCCATGTGTGCCTGCAAGTCCCCAGGGCAGCTGTTTTATGCTGAGAAACATCAGCAGTGTCTTGGTCTCAATCCCCACTTCGACCTGCAACAAATCTCGCCCCGGACCCTGCGCGTGCTCTGAGCATGGCTGGACTCAGAATGCACACACAGGTCCCCAGGCTGGTAACAGAAACACCACAGCTCCGCAAGGCCACAAACCTGCTTTTAAGAGGGCTAATTGTAGTTTGGGTGTGCAGCCAACACGCGGGCTCGTGAAGTGGCAGGAGGGGAATTTCAGGAGCGTTTGGAAACATCAGTCTTGTAGCGATCAAAGTGCTGTGGCCACAGCCCGGTGGTTAAGTTGGGTTAAGCCCAGGCTGAGTAAGCCTCAGGGTATCTGGGATGCTGCAGAAGTGTGCTGGGATGGTTTGGAGCAGGTGCTCCGTGCCTGAGGGGGTTGCCCTGCAAGGGTACAGTGAAGTACCAGCTTAAACAGTGGAAAAACTTGGCGTGTCCTGTGAAGGGCCAGGAGTTGGACTTCCATGATCCTTGCGGGTCCCTTCCAGCTCAGGGTATGCTGGGATTCTGTGAAAACAGCACTGGAATCATAGAATCATGGAATGGCCTGGGTTGGAAGGGACATTAAAGCCCATCTCATTCCAACCCGTCCAACCTGGCCTTGGACACTTCCAGGGATCCAGGGGCAGCCACAGCTTCTCTGGACAACCTGTGCCAGGGCCTCCCCACCCTCGCAAGGAAGGATTCCTTCCCAATATCCAATCCAAACCTACTCTCCCTCAGTGGGAAGCCATTCCCCCTTGTCCTGGCACTCCAGGCCCTTGGAAATAGTCTCCCTCCATCTTTCTTGTAGCCCCTTCAGGCCCTGGAAGGCCACAATTCGGTCACCCCAAAGCTTCTCCTCTCCAGGCTGAACAATCCCAGCTCTCCCAGCCTTTCCTCCCAGCAGAGCTGCTCCATCCCTCTGACCATCTTGGTGCCTTCTCTGGACTCTCTCCAGCAGCTCCATGTCCTTGCTGTGCTGGCGACCCCCGTCCAACTTCTGGCTATTTCTGGCACATGATTGTCATCCTATGACCAAAGCTGACCTCACTGCCAGGGATGCAGGACTCCAAACACCAACTGTGTCTTGCTGTTTTTCTGTGTAGAGGCTGGAAGCCCTGAATTCAATGGGAAGTTTCTCACCCACGAGTCTCTCCTTTGCAGAACTGCTGAGTTTCTTCTCATTTTATCACAATTGAAAGGTAAAGTTGAGCCTCCCTTTTCACCTGGTTTTGTGCCCTCGCCTCTGATTTGCTTCTGCAGTGGTTTGTGTGACCATGGAGCTGTAGAGAGGAGAGGGAGACAAGGAAGGATCTGAATGTTTATGTAGAGCTTCTGCTCTACAACTCCCTGGCAAGAGTGGGGATTGGTCTCTTCTCCCAGGTGACAGTGACAGGACCAGAGGAAACAGCCTCAGGTTGCACCAGGGGAAGTTTAGATAGGGTATCAGGGAAAATTCCTTCACCAGAAGGGTTTTCCAGCACTGGAACGGGCTGTCCAGGGCAGTGGTGGAGTCGCCATCCCTGGAGATGTTCAGAAAACACGTGGATGTGGAACTTGTGCCCGTGGTTTAGTGGTGGGCTTGATAGAGTTGTGTTAATGGTTGGACTTGATGATCTTTGAGGTCTTTTCCAACCTCAGTGGTTCCATTTGATTCCCAGCTAGAAATACTTGTGTTTAAGTTGGGTTTGCGGGGTTTTCTAACTGATAAATTCATTTATATGTTTACATTTGACTGTTCTAACCTGCCTATTGTGTTTATTTCTGGTTAAAAAGTTCCTTGAACAACAAGTTGCTTACTTTCACCACATGCAGACAGTCATACTTTAGTGGTAAATTAGCCACAAATTCTTGTTTAAAAGTTCCAAAATATTCCTACGTGATGTTTGTCCTTGATATGGGAATCACATGTCAAGAAGGCAAATTTAGGAAGCCCCTTATAACAAGCCTACAGATAAAAACTAATTACTCAGAAAGGACTAAATTACAGGCTGGAATTGTGATAGTTTGATATCTTAATAAAAACCAAATAATTGTTCTGCTTTTAAACCACCTGTAGAAACATTTTATAAGATTATCAGTCAAGACAGTATCTGCAGAGATTAACAGTACATGTCCTTAGAGGAAAATACAGCAGGGAAGGAGCACAGGGAGAAAAAGGAAAACATGGAAGAAGAGGTCTATTGTGTTGCCTGACTTGAGCTGTGTACTTTACTCCTCCTGAGACTAAGTTTGATCTTGATAGTCAGTTCTGCAATGAAGTCGTTTGCTGTGGCACACATGTGGCTGCCCTGCCATTCAGAGAAAGCCCTGAGGCTTTCAGACCGGTGTAGTCCAGTTTTTAGAAAATGGGAAGCTGCAATTTGCAACTTGATTCAAGCCATCAGTAAATTTCAGCTGTCTTGGCCGGCAAGAAAAATAATACCAATTTTAATAAACCCGATAAAAATAGTTTTATGGTGCAAGATAAGGCTCAGAAAACACACGTGGGTCATGTTTCATGTGGATACTTGAGGTGGAAAAAATACTGTTAATGATTTCATTTAGAGGCTGAAGCCAGGCTCTGCTCGGGGGGGCCCAGCAATGGCACAAGAGCAAGGGGCAGGAACTGATGCCCAGGGAGTTCCACCTGCACAGGAGGAAGAACTTCGTGGCTGGGCAGTGACCACAGAGGGTGTGGAGTCTCCTCCCTGGGGATATTCCAGAGCTGTCTGGACACACTCCTGTGCCATGTGCTCTGGGCTGGCCCTGCTGGGACCAGATGCCCACTGTGATCCCTTCCAACCTGACCATTCTGAAATTCTATGATTACCAGTCTGACAAAATGCAGCATTAGCACCTCCCTGTGTTGCCTAATGCTGCCTCACCAAGGCTTGTTTAGGCTGTGCCCCTGATAAGAGTTTATTTTGCCCATTTGTCTCCTAACTGCATATTCTTTGTAAAATCATAATGTCAGGACGTGGTTAGAACATCAGACATCTCTTAACAACAAAGCTTTTCCAGGAAGGGATCACAGAATCATGGAATTGGTTAGGCTGGATAAGACCTTAAGGTCATGGAGTCCAACTGTTAACCCAGCACCATCACCTATTTGCAAAGTAGTTCTTCCTACAAATTGATTTTCCACTGAATTACTTTTAAATGGGATCCATTTAAAATGCACTCCACTTTCTTAATTTCCTCCTAATTAGTCCTCTGTAGGTGATATGTAGGTCAGTGGTCCCTCAAGACAGAGGTGACCTGTGAAGGGACGATAAGTAAGAGTCCAAGGTTTGCCCAAAGGCCTCTCAAACCTACATTGCCCTCCAGAGGGTTGGATTGGTTTCTTTCTCATTCCTTTGGAAAAAAAATAGATCTTTGGTTCAAAGCAACCTTGAGAAACATCAGGTAAAAGCAATGAGCTCAGACAGCTGAATCTGTAAGGGAGCTAAAACCAAGTCCCAGGAATTAGCTGGGATACATATGCCAGTTCTATGATGTAACATCTTCTAAATGCACAAACTTACCAAGCTTCTAAACGGCATGAAGCTGTGCCAGGGCAGGGTCAGGTTGGATCTCAGGGAAAGGTTCTTCCCCCAGAGGGTGGCTGGGCACTGACCAGGCTCCCCAGGGCAGTGGGCACAGCACCAAGGCTGCCAGAGCTCCAGGAGGGTTTGGACAACGCTCTGAGGGACAGAGTGGAATTGTTGCGTGTCTGTGCAGGGCCAGGGGTTGGACTGGATGGTCCTTGTGGGTCCCTTCCAGCTCAGGATACTCTGTTTCTGTGATTATCAGAGCACTTTATTGGAAAGAGCCAATTGTTTGGTTGCTGCAGAGCTTTGAGATGACCCCCAGTTCTTCCTGCCTTCACCCAGGGACTGACTGAACTTGTAGAAGCCGTATCTTGTAAGAAACCAGTCCTGGTTGGAGCAGTGTTTGGACAATGCCTGGCATGCAGGAAAGCTGATAGAGCTGACAGGAGCATGGCCAAAGTATGTGTGTGTTTATACAGCTTGTGCTTATCATGAGGCAGAAATTTCCTTCAGGCAGGAACACCCCAGTGGGTTCTGCTCTGCTGATGTAGAAGTTTAGGAAGAAATTCTCCCCTTTGAGGATTGGGAAGCCCTGGCACAGGTTGCCCAGAGAAGCTGTGGCTGCCCCTGGATCCCTGGATCCAAGGCCAGGTTGGACGGGGCTTGGAGCAACCTGGGATAGAGGAAGGTGTCCCTGCCCATGGCAGGGGGTGGGATGAGATGATCTTAAAGGTCTTCTACATGCTTGACCCACGTATTGCTGAGAAGAGATCTTGGAGGCTTCTGATGCACACGGGTGTTTTGCAGTTCTTGGAGAGCAGTGGGGAGCCAAAGAGGCACTTGGGTCTTCAGGGGAAGTACAAGTAGCAGTTACCAATGGCGACAGGTCTCTTCTTGGCAAGGAAACGCTTGGTTCTGATGGTTCTGACGACCCTCAGTAATACATAAATCTCCAATCTGCTGCTTCCCCCTTCCCCTTTCATCAGCTGAGCTGCAGGTTTCAATAGCAACTGAAGATGCTGTGCTTGAAATAGGACCTAGAGGGGGGTGTGTTTGCACTTAACCAGCTACCATGGTCAAAGCTCTGTGGTCTGATGACCAGTTTGGTCTAAATCCCCACTGTTAATGCTCAGTGATAGTTCACAGTGAGAAATCAGCCTTTGCAAAGGGTCTTTGCGGCTGTTCCCATGCAGTGAGGCCAAAAAGTCTTGCGGCTCTGAATGAGGATCATTATGAGGGTGGACTGACCTACTCCTGTGTTCTGCCAACCCTTGCCATCCTTTCACCAACCCTGCCTTAAACTGCAGGCGTTGAAGCTACGGAAACTCCTCTGTGCTACTCCTCCAGAGCTGTTAATCAGTGCCATGGCTGGGTCGCTGGCTTTTTGCAGGAAAATCCTGGTGCATCATTGTGCTTGCTTGATCCACTTGGGAAATGGGGTGGTGGGGAAAGCCTCATTTCTTCCTTTTGAAGTAGATTTCCTCAATTCTGCCCCATGTGCTGTTTTTCCTGTGCTGTAACGGTTGGATTTCCAAACAGACACTCTGGAGCCTAGTTTGCCCCACAACTTTTAACGAGGGTTTCCAAATGTTTCAGGCAGGAAGACTTAAATATTAATGCTCCTAGGAAAGCAAGGAACTTAACCCACTGCTGCTGTGTGGAATCAGTTCATTATTTCCAGAGGTGCTGCAGCTTCTCTGATAAGACTTCTGTGTGTTTTTCTGTTGAGCAGCTAATTCAAGTTTAGCTGTGGCATCACTGAGGCTGTGAATAGTGCCTCTGTTGCCATGATGTCTAAAGATGTGCGTGAAGATCCCACGGAATAATTTATTCTTGTTGTTCGAGCATGAGGCGAAGTGTCTAAGTGAGAAAGCAGAAGAAAAACAGATGAAGTCCGGGAAAAGCAAATTGAGGTGTTTCTGGAAGGCTGGCAGAGGTGATGGATGCTGTTGTTGTAACATGCAAACAGCAAAACAAGTGGTTTGGCAGCCGCTGCGGAGCAATTTACCTTGGTGACCAAGAGGGCCTTGCTTGCATTTCTGTGCTCATTTTACAGCCTGGACTCTCCTGTGGTTCCCAACTCTGCCCCTGGGTTGCTTTTTGTTTCTATTGGTGCCTAAAATATAGTATCACACAACAACTTGTTAGTAAAGATAATGGCAGCTCCAGCATCGCTCCCAGATCCACGTGGGAACGCGTGGCCTCCTGCCCGCTGGATGTGTGATGGTACCCACGAGGCTCTGAGATCCCCTGGGATTTCCCCAGGCTGTTGTTAGAGCCTGGATATCAGAGACCGCACAGGTGAGAGCCCTCAGTCTGATCCAGATGTTCCTGAAGACAGATGAAGCCCAGATGTGGTCACACCTGCCAGGGGGGAGGCCACCTCTGCATACTCTCTTTTGGGATCCCCACTAGAAGGACACTGAGGGGCTGGAGCGTGTCCAGGGAAGGGGCTGGAGCAGCAGGAGCGGCTGAGGGAGCTGGAGGGGCTCAACCTGGAGAAAAGGAGGCTCAGGGGGGACCTTGTGGCTCTGCAGCTCCCTGACAGGAGGGGGGAGCCGGGGGGAGGTCGGGCTCTGCTCCCAGGGAACAAGGGACAGGAGGAGAGGGAACGGCCTCCAGCTGTGCCAGGGGAGGTTTAGATTTGATATTAAGGGAAAATTTCTTCACTGCAAGGGTTGTTAAGCATCGGAACAGGCTTCTCATGGAGGTAGTGGAGTCACCAACACTGGAAGTGTTCAAAAAACATGTGGGTGTGGCACTTGGGGCCATGGTTTAGTGTTGGGCTTGGCAGTGCTGGGTTAACGGTTGGCCTCAATGATCTTTTGAAGGTCTTTTCCAACCTTACCAATTCTGTGATTCTGTGGCACCAAAACGCCAAAGGCCACAACAGCAAGGCAGAACCGTAGCTCTGTGGGAGCTGTGCCCAAACTGTCGTGCAGAATCTGCAACACAGCCCTTGGGATGGGACTGATCGTGTCTTGGATGCTGAGGCTGCTCTGACCATGACTTCCAGTCTGAGAGGGTGAGATAGCCCAGCTGGGACTGGGGCACTAATTTATTAGAGGTGTCGTATGTCTTTGTTGTTGTTGCTTTCCACTCTTACACGTGGCCAAGAAGATGTGCTCTGGTTTCTCTGAGGGTTTCAATGTCCCTGTGACCAACAGAGACAGGCTGGATGTTCTGGCAGATCTCAGGAGGGGCCTTTGATCATCTCTTCTGTTTGATGGATAAGTGTGAATCTAAAATCTAGCTGTGTCACCTAAAATCATAGACTACTTTGGGTTGGAAGGGGCCTTAAAGCCTATCTCTTTCCACCCCCCGCCATGGGCAGGGACACCTTCCACTAGCCCAGGTTGCTCCAAGCCCTGTCCAGTCTGGCCTGGGACACTTCCATGGATGGGGCAATAACCCACCCCATTGGTGCAGGATAATAATGTATTATTATAATTAAAATCTTCCCTCAATGGAGATGATTTACTTGGCTCATTCTGCTCAGTCAGCAGAAAACTCCCTTTCCTGGGGATACCACCAGCATTCCATGTATTTGCACTGTTATTGCAGCAAATGTAATATTGAGTGGCCATAAAACTCTGCATTTTTCAAGGAACACATCTGTGCTTCAGTGTTTAGGCCAAGGTTAAGAGCTGGAAAGCGTAGCTGAATCTTTCTGAATGACAACAACTCTTCTGCATTTCATTTGGCAGGTCCCAGGTGTGTTTCACACTGCTTCAAAACACACTTGCTCTCAGCTGTACAGCAGCTGTGCAAGTACAGCTCTGAAATACTTGGAGTTTAACAAATCTGGTCTTTTAAGTCTGGGAGACCACACAGTCCACAGAAATGCTTGATAGGAAACAATCAATGAATTCTAATATTAAATGGAATTAAAAAGGAGCTTCCTGATTTGCAGCAAAGAGCTCATTGCCTTAAATCTACTAAGCCTTTCTAAATTTTATGGTGGAGAGCAGGAGCTGGAGTTTGTAGTTTGAAATACCTCCCTCTTCCTTTTTTTCTCTTTTATTTTTCCTCCAGTACCTTCTTCTGACCTCATGGATTATATTGAGGTGACTGTCAGACCCTGTCTGCAATGCAACAGAGTTTGTGCTGTCTGGTTTTCCACTTAATCACAGAATCACTCAGGTTGGAAAAGACTAATCCATGGGCTCACTTCCCTCCCGTTCCTCTTTGAGACTTTACCCAGTTCTCTGCTTTTAGAGAAACACATTTGGTGCTTCAGAGGTGAAGTAAGCTATTTTTAAAAGGGCACAGTTTAGGCTTTTTCTCCTTGCAATAACTTGAAAATAATTGTCTCATATATTTTTTATTTCCTGAGACCTTTCCCTTGCTTTTTCCTGAATGAGGAAGTATTTCTAAAACCATCACTTCTAATTCTGACTTTCCATACTGCAGTGATAAAAGAGGAGAGTCTGCCCTACTGTCACAGAGGGAATTATTAGTACCTTGTTTCTTGTATCACAGCTGTAAATCCCAGTCACATTCCAGCAGAGCTGCATGTCTTCCTAAAAGTGTGATGTGGGAAGGCATTAAATCTGTCAGTGACTCAGAACAAACCCTTCACTGGAGCACATGTATTGGAAGGAATCTTGTGGGATTGGAACAAGCACCTCTGGAAAACACCTTTTGAAATCATCCCTCAGAAGCACCTTGCTGCATGTTCTCCGCGGCTCACTTGGGATGAAGGAAGTAATGGGTCATCCCATGGGAATATTAGGCTGCCTGATGATGTGCTCTTACCTCCACACTTCTCTTTACACCGCTCTTCCCTAGCACACCTGACTTTTGCTGCCCCTCAGGAGCAACTCCATCTCTGCTCCCTGTGACAGGGACAGGACCCAGGGAATGGCTGGAGCTGTGCCAGGGCAGGGTCAGGTTGGATCTCAGGAAAAGGTTCTTCCCCCAGAGGGTGGTTGGCACTGACCAGGCTCCCCAGGGCAGTGGGCACAGCCCCAAGGCTGCCAGAGCTCCAGGAGGGTTTGGACAACACTCTGAGGGACAGGGTGGGATTGCTGGGGTGTCTGTGCAGGGCCAGGAGTTGGACTGGAAGATCCTTCTGGGTCCCTTCCCACTCAGGATATCCTGTGATATGCTTATGGTTGGAGATCTGAGCTGTTAATCCTCCCCTCTGGCTTGTACAGGCCTGAGCTTGAAGGCTGATTCACCAGAAACATCTGCTCCCATGGTCTTGCTTCCCAGGCAACCATGCCTTGTGGGGCATCCCACAGTCAGGAATTCGGACTAGGAAGAAGTAAAGAAAGGTTAAGCAGTGGGTGTTAGCGGGAGAATTGTGGAACAACCTTCCCTGGGTGGGTGTGCAGCTGGGGAGACGTTCTTCCCGTCATTCCTGGGAGATTCTTACAACATCTCAGTTGCAGAAGACTGGTCACCCTCCTGGACTCTCTCCCCATATTTACCTCTCTGTCAAAAACTCTCTGTTGACCCCTCTGTTACTTCTTAGCCTGCCCAGTGCAGATCCAGAGCATGGGGGATCTGTTTCCTTGTGGCCTGCAGTGGCTTTTCATCAGTTAGAAGACAGTTATTGTGTGTCTCCTCTGTTTAGCCCTTCTCCAAGAAACCTGGAATGGATGAGTCTGATTATTCCAGATGGATGCAGCAGGAGCAGCTCTCTGGACTCACTTCAGCTGCTTCTTACCTTCCAGGAAATATGTTGTGCAATAAAGGATACTGTGCTCTGGCAGAGATCTCCCAGACACAGAGTGAGAGTACATGATAGAAAATCACCTTTTCTAGCTGAAATTAAGCTGCTCTGCTGAGAGAAGAGAGGAAAAGTCTTCTTTAATGTATTTTTTAAAAGAAGTTAAAAAACAGTGTTTGAGACAGAAAGGAGAAGAGTTATTGTCATTTTTTTTATTATTTTAAACAGCTTCACATAAAATCTTTTTCTTCCTCTGAGGAGGTTTTATATTGTGCCTATTCTATTTGGGGCAACCTGGGCTAGTGGAAGGTGTCCCTGCCCATGGCAGAGGGTGGGACTGGATGAGCTTTAAGGTCCCTTCCAACCCAAACCACTCTGACCTTCTAGAGCATTTATAAATAGCCAGGAGCAGACCTGTGGTCACATTTCTTTACAATAATCAAACACACTATTAAAGCATAAAAAAAAATAAAGCAATTTAGGAGTTTTCATCAAAATACCTGTCAGCAGTGTAGTGGAAACTGTTCCTGCCTGGCCCCTGGGAGTGTGCACGTGTACAGATGATTTCAGGGGAAGGCTTGTAAATATGGACAAGTAATTGCTCCACTTAATGTTGTAATTTATTGGACAATGAATAAAAAATCTTGCTAGGAAAAATAAACAAACCTGTGGTTTTGCTGGCCTTCAGGCCATCATTTCTCAACTGGAAAGCTGAGACAAGTGCCAGAAAGCCTTGGCCAGGGAATGAAAAATGGTGAGAAGCCTGAGCAAGGTTAGGAAAGGGAAACAACTGTAAAATTGCTGGGGTTTGGTGGGGTTTTTTTCAAAAATTGCTCATTTTTGGAAAATGAGCCATGAACTACGTGGAAAAGGCTAGAGTGCTACAGGGGTAAGGATCCTCAGCACCATGAATGTCCTGGAGAGAGCAGGAAACTGGGAAATGTGAATGGGGAGCTTTGTTGTGTCACGTCTTGGGATTAGTGTTCTTCAGGTTACTGAGCCAGGAGCAATTCCACCTCTGCTGCCTTTAATCCCACAGATGCCTCAGAGCAGGTGAGATGTGGCAACTGCTGGGAATGACTGAGGGAGGAGGACATTTGTTGACGGGAAAGGAATCTGATGGCTCTTCAGTAGGACTGTGGAAGCCCTAGAGTGAAGAGTGTCTGCCTCTTCAGCCCTCTGCCAGACTTCTATCCCACTGTTGCCCTTCCCAAGGCAGGAAGGATATTCCTGAGCCCTCCTCCCCAGAGCAGCGAAAGTCAGTTTTGTTGGAAAGCTCAGGTCTGGTTCTGCTGAGCGGTCTTCAGATTTATCTGTTACTAATCGCATGTGATGTCTGTTCTGGGAGATAAAAGATCTCCTCAAAGGTCCCAGACTGCTCTGGAACTTGACTGTATATTTCTATATTTAGCTCTAGAAAAGATTGTCTTGGAAAACAACATTTTTGTCAAGAAAGGTGGTAGAAAGAGAGTAGGTTTAGATGGGATATTGGGAAGAAATCGTTCCCTGTGAGGGTGGGGAGGCCCTGGCACAGGTTGCCCAGAGAAGCTGTGGCTGCCCCTGGATCCCTGGAAGTGTCCAAGGCCAGGTTGGACAGGGCTTGGAGCAACCTGGGCTAGTGGAAGGTGTCCCTGCCCATGGCAGGGGGTGGAAAAAGTTCTTTAAGGTCCCTTCCCACCCAAACCATTCTGGGATTCTATGAAATATGATGGGAATTCTTTGGTATAACAGTGACCTGAAGAGAAAAACCATCTGAGATATTTCCATAGTTTTACACCCAGATTTGAGAGGGGATTGGTAACAGATTGGGAGGAGATTTTCTGATTTATGCGTGACTTCTTTCACTGAAGACGTCTGATGTGCTGCCACCAATATTATTTCAGACAAAATGGTGGTATGGTGAGGCAGCTGGTCTGTAATTATTAGTAAATGTGACAATAAATGAAGTCAATCAAGAGTCAGTGTGTGGCTGATGCCACTGGAAAGACAGCTGATGATGCACCTGTTGCCTCGAGACACCCAGGTTTTGACACCAGCCAGATACTAAAAAACTCATCAAAAATATTCTTTGTTGCAACCTCTGCATTTTTCTTCCTCTCCAACATGTTGCAGCTCTGTGCATTAACTTATTCCTATGCCATCCCAGTGACTCTGGGGGGAAAGGGATGGGCCTCTCCAATCTCTCCTCTCTTTTTGCAAGCCAAACCCTCCTCAGTGAACACACATTTGCAGCAGCAGGGAGGGACCTGTGCTCTCCCTCCATTTACATTTGAATTGAATCTGAAAACCAGAACTTCAAGCAGCGCTTCATATTAAATAATTAAGACAATCATTTCCATGTAGTGTTGCAAGATCCAAGGAATCTAATTTAAATCCAACTTCAGCTACCCCTTGCTTGCTTTTAGGGTCCCTCTGGCGCTTACTTACCTGGTTCAAAAGATGGTGAACTTGTCTTGGATTTCTGCTTCCCTTCCCCTCTCTCTAGTTCACTCTTTTCCTGCCTCTGTCCTAAAAAAGAACAGTGCAAAGGCCCACAAGCCAGTCCTATTGATTTCAGTGAAACACTTGAATTATCTCGGAACTGCTGCTCTTATTGGTAAAAGATAAATACTAATAGATAAAGCTGAAGCCTACCCTGCTCCATGGTGCCCAGTGACAGGGAAAAGGCCCCAGAACGTAGAATATCTTGCTCTGTAGGGATGTGTTTTATCTTTGTAGAGCAGATTAGTGCTGCTGTGCTTTGTCCTGAAACCCACATGTGCCTGTCAAGTGAATTTTTTTTATGTCTTTACATCACCCCTAAAGAAAACAGTGGCCAGTGACTTGGTGAGAGGCAGAGGAGGAAGGAGGTGCCTCCTAGCAAAGTTTTTCTCTCCAGCAAGAAGGCAAATTGGTGTGGGTTTGGACAAAAATGCTGTGATCTCAAGGGCTGTTAGTGTGGGAAATGGTGGGGAAGGGGCCAGCACACGCTGTACACAGCCTAAAACAAGAGCAGTTGGAGCGGCTGGCATTGAGGAGGGAGATAATGTGAGAACATTTCACTCAAATATCTGAAAACTATCCAAATCATTGAAGTTGCATCAATGATAAAGGCAACTCCATGCAAGGGTTGCTGTAACCCCAGCTTGTCGTCTCCCTGTGAGGTGTCACCATGGGCATTTCCCCCTGGTGTCCCTACTAGAACCAGTGACCCCAGTAAAGCTTTCCTGGCACTGCTTCCCAGCTTGCAGAGCTCGCTCCCAGCAGGATGAAGGAGCTACATTTCAGGTGGAGGGGACGGGGAGGTCATTTCTTCTAAATATGTCCAAACTGAGCTTTGCAGAACCCCAAGCTCAGGGCTGGAATAGCCACTCTTGGTGTGTCAAAGCTTCGCACATCCCAAACTGAGCCTCCAGCCTCAGCATGGGGGTTTAGGTGGCAATCACAGAATATCCTAAGCTGGAAGGGATCCAGAAGGATCTTCCAGTCCAACCCCTGACCCTGCACAGACACCCCAACAATACCACCCTGTCCCTCAGAGCATTGTCCAAACCCTCCTGGAGCTCTGGCAGCCTTGGGGCTGTGCCCACTGCCCTGGGGAGCCTGGTCAGTGCCCAACCACCCTCTGGGGGAAGAACCTGTTCCTGAGATCCAACCTTTTGGATCTCTAATCCATCCCACGTGTGAGGTCTTGGCACCCAGTGCAGCCAGTGGAGAGGGCGAGGTGCCCACCACAGGGTGAATGTGGGAAGCTTCAATTCCCTTGTGGGCTCGAGTCCTCACTGCCTGGGTATTGTTTGGGGCACCTGTCATGGCTTCTGCCCACGATGGGACACAGTTCAGAGTTAACAGCAGTGCTAATTCCCTGGCTCTAAGAGTTTTTGACTTCTTAGTTTGGCCTTATTGTCATTTGTGAGCAGGAACTTCTGTTGTATTGTCCCTTCATCTAGGGACACATTGCTGCTCTCAGGGCACTGTGAATATGAGCTCATATGCTCCTTGTTTCCACATCTTATGATAAGAAAGGGGGATAAAAGGGAAAAAAATTAATCCAGTGTTTCATGCAGGGGACAGGTGAGGAGAAGGAAAAGTCCCCCTAAAAAAAAAGGCACAACCAAAATTCAACGGTGTGGAAACTCCCCCTCTTGGTTCACTGAAGGGAGTGATCAGAACCGCCTGAATTTTGCTGCACATGCAGAAATATTGGGGAAAAAATGGAAAACTGCAAGTGCTGAGGGGTTTTGGAGTGTTTTCAGTCTGTAGGTAGAAAGCACAGCTCACACTGGGGCACACGTACCTGCTCACCTAAAGGCCAGCTTAAAGAGCGAGTAGTTTTAGCCCAGCAGAGCAGTCTCCTCGTGCCCCACAAAATAACATTTCTGGGATGCAAGTGGGACAAGCTGGTGTTTAATAATTCCTGGATATGGAGCTACTACTCCAAAATTAGCACCCGAGAGAGTTTTGAGATGTGGAATCAGTTTTTTTTCTAGCAACGTTTTGCTTCTTTTGTCATTTGTAGTTTTGGTTGAGGATGGACAGGACATGACACGACAACACAGCTCCCCTCCTCAAAACAAAAAAAAAAAAGATGTAAAGTACTGTTTTAAACCTCTAAAACTGCTGAAATAAAGGATTTAGGAGGATGGAATTGTATATTTTGATAATCTCCCTCACCTTTTCCTGTGCTGCTTCTAATCTCGGACGTAAAGTCTGAAGCAGCTCAGCAGATGGGGATGAAAAGCCTGGCTCTGGAGAGATGGACAAGTAGGAGGGAAAGATGGGAGTTAGAGGAGAAATCAAAGGAAAAAAGGTGTGAGAGACAGGCAAGGGGAGTTAAAATGAGCAAAATCTCCAGGGCTTGAAGGGTCTGTTGCACTGAAGAGGCCTGAGAGGAAAAACCTGAGCACAGTGGAAATCTTTATAAGAGATGGTTTTGTGTCTTCCTGCTGTTCTCACCAGTAAACACACGGCTGGAGGCAGAGACATGAAATAAAGGCTCCATTGGCTGCTGAGGTTCCTGTCAATCCATCCTGAGCACCTCTGGGGAGCAGGGACTGACTGTGTGATGTGTGTGAGAAATGGGATGAAAGCAATCACAGAATCCCAGAACAGTTTGGGTTGGAAGGGACTTTAAAGGGACTTCAAAGCCCACCCCATTCCCCCCCCTGCCATGGGCAGGGACCCCTTCCACTAGCCCAGGTTGCTCCAAGCCCCGTCCAACCTGGCCTTGGACACTTCCAGGGATCCAGGGGCAGCCACAGCTTCTCTGGGCAACCTCTGCCAGGGCCTCACCACCCTCACAGCCAAGAATTCCTTCCAAATATCCAATCCAAACCTACTCTCCCTCAGTGGGAAGCCATTCCCCCTTATCCTGGCACTCCAGGCCCTTGGAAATAGCCTCTCTCCATCTTTTCTGTCAGCTCCTTCAGGCCCTGGAAGGCCATAATTTGGTCACCCCAAAGCTTCTCCTCTGCAGGCTGAACAATCCCAGCTCTCCCAGCCTTTCCTCCCAGCAGAGCTGCTCCAGCCCTCTGATCCTCTCGGTGCCTCCTCTGGGCTCTCTCCAGCAGCTCCATGTCCTTGCTGTGCTGTTCCCAGGGCTGGAGGCAGCTCTGCAGGGGGGTCTCCCCTGAGGGGCAGAGGGGCAGAATCCCCTGTGGGATCATCCCAGCACACGGGGGGTTTCTGGGTGCCAGTGCACACCCCTCACCCATAAACAGCTTCTTCTCACCCCTTACTGAAATGAGAATAAAAATGCTGGCCCAGAGGTGACAGGAGGAGTGTCTTGTGATGCTGTTCAGACCCACTCTGGTGTTCCATATTTGATTGTATGATAAAGCAGTGGGATGTTAGGGAAGCATCAGAGGCTTCCAGAGGGGACCCTGGCAAACTGTGTAATCCTGGATTTGAAACAGCAAAACTGAGAGAGGTTGTACCTAAAAATTTAGTGGTACCATGCCTACTTTTTCTGTATCTTCCATCTTTTCTGACTTGGGAAAGGTGTCTCACTGCAGTAGGATCTGTGGGATGAGCCCATCAGGAGACTCGTAGGATTCAGTATCTGTACTAACTGAAACTTGCTTTTGAACCCAAACACATACTTAATAGAACAATCCTAATTTCAGTGCCTCTCTGAGACACGAGATCTCTGTCTGAATTCCTTTGACAACAGAAAATTGAGGGTTTGTTGGGTTTTTGTTGTTGTTGTTGTTTTGCTGTATTTTTGACTAAAGCTGCACTAATTAAGCAGCAATTTAGTTGCTTACACTTTGAAGTTTCATTCATTACCTGTCCTGTGTTAAGTCAACAAAAGGCTACATCTAAGGCAGCGAGTCTCAGGCCATCACTTCTTTTTTTTATTTTTTTTTTTTTGGCTGCCTAATTAACTGTAATTACTTTATTTTGTGCCGGGGTTCATACTTGTAACATTGCCTTGTAATAATTTAAATTGCATGTATGCTGCGGGGGGACTCTTTGACGCCAGAGAGGAGACGTTCCTGCTGTCCTTCCTTGGAATAGCATGGAAGTCGAAAGTACAGAGACATCATTTTCCTACCTACTCATTAGCTGCCCTAGAGGAGAATCACCAGCGAGGCGCTGGTTTTATAGGGACAGGATGTATAAGGACCCACTATTGTGCCTAAAAATAGCCTGTGTTGTTCAGGATTAGCCACAGAGGGAATCCTAGACGCTTAAAAGAGTGACCTTCCCGTGGCACACGAGCTTTGCATCCGTTCTCTTTTATTTTATAATTATGACAGATCAAAAGCATTACGCTGCCACTCATTATCTCTTGAGGGGGATTTGAAGAATTACTGTCCTCTTGACAAGCAAAATACTCCCGCTGCTTCTATTTGTCGAGATCAAGAAGCAACCCTTCCCCATCCCCCCCCACTCCCCCCCGACAGACAGATCACCTGTATTTCATTTTTCCCCTCGTGCATCAGGAAAAAGGTTGTTGCAGGCGGCGTAAATGAGAACCCAGCGCGGTTAATGAGCTCTGGGAAAGCTCCCTGACCCACCAAGGCAGTCTGAATCTGGAGTCAGGCTTTAATGATTAATAATATGGTAAATCTAGTCTCACTAGCGCTAATAATAGGGGTCGTTCTGGCTCTTTGTTGGCCACGGCACCGGGCGCATCTTCTCGGCGTGGTGGAGCCCTCCCTCCCTGTCAATGGTGCCAGCAGGTCTACGCTGGAGCAGTTAAAACTAATGTGGGAGCTTAAAGTCTCTCAAGCTGCATTTGGGTTTAAAGAGGAAGGGGGGAAAAGGAGGGGAAAAAAAAAAAAGAAAAGAAAAAAAAAAAGCCAAACAACTTCTGGCTTTCCACAGGCCAGATAATTTGTGGAGTGTTTGGAGGAACATCACAAAGAATACAAATGGAAAAACAATTAATCAACTCGATGTAAAAGAGGGATGAGGCTGCTTCTTTCCAGAAACAATGTCATATCAGTATTTGGGGACTAACAGGAAGCAGGAGTTCATTTATGGCGTGTTTGATTCCATATAAAACGGTTTGGGGTTGCGGGGCGGGGGGAGGACACACACTGAATTTTTGTGGCAGTTTTGTGAGGGGCAGCAAGATAAAAATCAAACCTGCAGGTATTTGCTGTGGGAGTTTGGTTTGATTGTTTTGTTATTTTTTGGAGGGTGTTTTAATACTGTTAAGAAAACCTGATTCCTGCTACATACTGTTCTAATTTAAGCACCTTTGGCAATTCGAGGGCCTGAATTATAAAGACAACTCCTTATCTCACTTCTAGGTTTGGCACCCAGCTCACTGAGTGTATCTTGTTGGGAGCAGAGCACACATGTCACAGGCAGAAAACTTTGGAGACACTGGGAAAACGTTTGTTTTTGATTATGGTACAGGTCGTCAGGATTTTAGGCTGTTCAGGGAATACAGGGAAGGGGGACCTTATATTCAACTGATCCAATTTTGGTTTTAGGACTCCACTATGTGTTGTACCAAGAGAGTGTTTAGTGTGAGGGATGAGGAGGTTCATCTCCATGAAAAGCATCTCAGTCTTGCCCCCACTACCTAAGCCAAACCATATAATTTCCTTTTTTCTTTTGTATTTCGCCCCACTTTCAGCCCTGTTTGCCATCTCCTGATGGCATAAGCTTCTTGAACTAGAGACCCTGCCAGTCTGTGCTTGATTTTAGATGCAGCGATATCATTAATGATTAATTCCTCCATTGAATATCAATTTAAATCAGGCCCAATTTGGAACGTTGGGAGCTGAGAACCCTCAGACTCGGGCTCACATCCCTAGGTTCATTTGAGAATGAGGTAAACAATGTTGTGGTGATAGAGGCAAAAAGTCTTTACGGACTCCCACTGCAGAGAGCCAGGTGGATGCTTGGCAGGTAACTAGTGGCTTGGTTGGAGAGCAACACAGGACCACTGATGGAAAACCATTGGAAACCACAAGGAAAATGCTCCTGCTCAAATTCTGCCTCTTGTGAAGTCCTCTCCATGCTGTGCTGGCAGTGCCGGGGAGAGCCAAAGAAATACAGCTAAATTTATATGTATATCAAAATGCGAAGATGTATTTATAATGTTTTATGCTGTTATTATATAGATACATCTATGAAGAGGGAGTTTGGAAAAGGGCATGGAGGTAAGGGGAATGGCTTCCCACTGCCAGAGGGCAGGGTTAGATGGGATATTGGGAAGGAATCCTTCCTTGTGAGGGTGGGGACGCCCTGGCACAGGTTGCCCAGAGAAGCTGTGGCTGCCCATGGCTCCCTGGAAGTGTCCAAGGCCAGGCTGGATGGGGCTTGGAGCAACCTGGGTTAGTGGAAGGTGTCCCTGCCCATGGCAGGGGGTGGGATGAGATGAGCTTTAAGGTCCCTTCCAATGTAAACCATTCCATGATTTGCTAAAGGTCACCTCTGCTCTCACCATTTCTGTGTCTGCAGTTGGAATTTTGTTTCCCTTAGGCATTGTTTCCATGGATCAATGTTGAACTGGATCTGACACTTTATTGCCCAGCTTTTCAGTCCTTCAACAGTTCCCACTGAGGTAAGAAAGGTGTCAGGCTGAGAAAATTGGGGCTGTTCAGCCTGGAGAAGAGAAGGTCGTGTTGAGACCTCACAGCACTTTCCAGGATCTGAAGGGGCTACAGGGAAGCTGGAGGTTCATCAGGAACTGGGGTGACAGGACAAGGGGTTCAAACAGAAAGAGGGGAAATTTAGGTTGGATATAGGGAAGAAATTCCTCACTGTGAGGGTGGGGAGGCCCTGGCACAGGTTGCCCAGAGAAGCTGTGGCTGCCCCATCCCTGGAAGTGTCCAAGGCCAGGCTGGACAGAGCTTGGAGCAGCCCGGGATAGCAACCTAAACTCTGTTTGAGGTGCTTCTTAGGCTGGGTATAAGTCCTGTTTGGCTCCCTTAGTGCTACTTGGTTTATTACCCACCATTACATTTGAAACAGCTGTTTGGACCCAGCGTGACACTTGTGAGGCCCTAAGAAGTGTCTCCACCAGCCGTGATCCTGTGGCTCTCCAGCAGATTCCAATGGATTTGGAAAGTGCATTCGCATCATCCCCCTCCACTGGATTTCGGGGCTGTGCACAAGACGAGACGTGGAGCCGCAAGATGTGGAGATAACATCCAGATCTTTGTTTGCCAAGAGCTGACGAGGCTCAACTTGAACATCAAAAATACAACCCCAAAATGCTTCCAGCCCCTGTGTCCTGTTATCAACAGATGGTATTGATAGGCTGTTCCACAGTAAAACAACAAAGGTCTAACCGGGGTCTTTAACAAATTGCCAGCGGGGAGGAGGGGAGGGAGGATAACGGAAGGAGAAAGATGGTGCCTTTAAATAGAAAGGAAGGAAAGGGAAAAGATAATGCTTCCAGTTTTTTTTTAATTGCACAAGTCCTGGGGCCAGTGAGGAAAAAGACTTCAGCCTACTGCAGACCCACAAATGGCAGCTGAGCAGGAGAGCAAGGAGAGGAATGGAGTTGCTCACGAAATTTTGAATTATTTCCAGCGTCAGTAACCTTGGATGATATCGAGGGAGTAGCAAACCCCCCAGCAGCAAGGATAATTCAGGTTAAATCAGTTTTCTTCAACGTGCAGCAAATGTCCCCAGATCTGTTAGGACGGTCAGTTTCAAGAGGGGGACTTCCATGTTCTGTAAAACATTTTTCATTTAAATGCAGCTTTTTCTTTCTCCCAACTCCAAAGACAGGAGTAGTGAAGGTCCCCCAGTCACATAAGGTGGGTCTGTGCTCTAGACCAGGCTTACCTGGGACTTTGATAAACATCATCTATCTGGGAGGAGCCAGCGGGGTGCCTGCAAAGCCAAGTTAAGTCTCACAGTCTTCCAATTCCTTCGGGGAAAGCCCATTGCTGTGTGTGTCCCAGCTCCCAGTTAAAACAGATCTGGAATAACAGCTTGGCAATTAAAGGTGCTGTGGGTAAGGGGGAAGGTATTTACATGGGAGTAATTAGTTAAAACCAGGGAAAACTGAGCAGAAATAATGTCCCTGCCCATGGCAGGGCGTGGCAGGAGATGAGCTTTAAGGTCCCTTCCAACCCAAACCATTCTGGGATTCTATGATTCTATGACTGCAAACCTACTGTTCAATGCCAGTATCCATTTTTTCCCCCATTCCTAGGCTTCCAAGGTGAGACCAGGGTCTCCAAGTCTGGTTATACTATGTCTGCCAACCTCTTCTGCACTGCAGAGTGGAAGGGATCACCAGCCAAAAGCTGGTATGTCTGTGAGTGTTTTAAGTTCCGCCTACTTTAAAAACCCATTAGCTCAAATACTGTCTATACTTTTAAGCAGCACAACATCAATCTTGGAGCAGTTGCAGAAGAAAGTACTTAATATTGAGTTTTCCTGCCTTTAAATTTGAATTAGAATGATTGGTTCTGCTGTGGCTTTGCGTTTTACTGTGCAACTCTAAAAATACCACACAGCCACTTTCAGATACTTTCCTTATAATTGCAATGTCTCTCTTGGCAAATGATGTGCATTATAGAGATGGATTGTAGCTGTGCTGAAGGTACTTGTTACACCAAAGAAAAGCCTCATTAAAACCAGATTATATATTAATAACTGTGTGTTCTTTCTGAAAACTGCAATTGCTCTTAAAGCACCTATTGAAAAAGTTCAAGTAACAAACATATTTTTTTTTTGCTTAGGTATTCCATCCTATAGGAAAAAAAAAATTCCCCAAACAGGATAGGGCTTCCAGTTGTAATTCTGTTGCTACTTTCTTGAAGCTTTCATATACCTGAACACTGCAAGTAAGATTTTGGGGTGGTACATAAGGAGCTCTGCATTCTCTCTCCCCTGTGCAGCTTCTTCATCCCAAAATTATTATCACAATGGCTTCTTCAGAGGTGTGAGTGTGTATAAGAACAATGTGGTGCTTGGAGACCTGAGGAGGAATTCTGAGGAGTAGGTTAAGTGTTTTAACAGAGGCTTGAGGTTGTGATAATTTAAAAATAAGTCTTTGGGGAAAACAATTGTTGGCAAACTGCTGAAAATGAGTCCACTTATAACAGGGCAAGAGGAAATGGCCTCCAGCTGTGCCAGGGGAGGGGCAGGTTGGACATGAGGAGGAATTCCTTGCTGGAAAGGGTGGTCAGGCCTTGGCAGGGGCTGCCCAGGGAGGTTTGGAGTGCCCAGCCCTGGAGGTGCCCAAGGAAGGCCTGGCCGTGGCACTCAGTGCTCTGGGCTGGGGACAAGGGGGGCATCGGGCACAGGGGGGACTCCATGAGCTGGGAGGGCTTTTCCAACCTCAGCGATTCTGGGATTCTGTGATGTAACCTGAGAGAGAATCCTCTGAAATCCAAAAAATGTATAATAAGATTTGCTGTAAAAGTGAGGTGAGAACCTGCCAGGTTTCCTGCCAGCCAAACACCCCCTTCCCAGTCCGGCAGACTGGCTATGGAACGTCTGAAACAAACCCAGTGTCCTCACGAGCTGCCATCAGTCCCTGACCCACTGCCTCTCCATGCAGCTGATTCAGTCATGAACACATGTTCTGCTGTGTAGTTTCTCCTCCTTCACATCCATTCCTTGATCCATGCTCTTCTGGATTCATCACTCTTTGCTCTGATGAACTGTAATCATCAGATTCCTGATTTCTCTCATTTCTACTGCAGTTTCTTGTGTCCTCCTACAGCAAATGCTCTTGTGGTGTCTCTTGGGCTCTCTGATCTCCTCTGTGCCTCAGACACTTCCATCTGTAATGGAACTGCCCAAATTCTTCTTTCACCCCTGTGTGCAATCTTTGAGGCTTTTGAGGTTTTTACACTTTATCTGTGACACAAGGCCTGATTCATGCACTCCCTGTCACAGCTCATGCATTTCCAATTCCTCTTTCACCGATGTCGTGGACAATCCCAGAATCCCAGCATGGTTTGGGTTTGAAGGGACCTTAAAGCTTATCTCGTTCCACCCCCTGCCATGGGCAGGGACACCTTCCACTAGCCCAGGTTGCTCCAAGCCCCACCCAACCTGGCCTTGGACACTTCCAGGGATCCAGGGGCAGCCACAGCTTCTCTGGGCAACCTGTGCCAGGGCCTCCCACCCTCCCAGGGAAGGATGTTTATTTGCTGGGTGTGCAGAGCTGTGCTGGGGGCTGACAGCCTGGCCCGGGTCCCAAGGAAGTTTTACTCCAGAACATTTATAAAATACTCCATTTTATAAACAGCCAAGGAAGGACAGAGAAGACCTTCTGTAAACTGAGCTGGAACAGGAGGAAGGTCATTTACCTCCTGACTCCGTGTCATCATTTCAGGAAGGTGTGAGAGTGTCCACGGCCAATATTACACCGGGGTGGATAACAGGATTAATTAACCAGGGTCCTGCTTTGCTGCTGGGCAGTGCTGGGGACAGTCCACAGGGCCATGGCTGGGCTGGGGAGGGAGCACGGAGCAGGATCATCCCTCCGAGTGCCTGCCCTGCTGTTTGCAGCTCGGCCCCGTTGCATCTTGCCAGACACACAGACTCCTCCGAGCACTTTCACAATCATCTCTCGTCTCCTCAATTACCACTTCCTCCACCTCCTCCCCCGCCTCTCTCTTCTGTTTGACCTTCTGGTCATTCCTCCTGGTACAGGAGGCTACGCTACCCGTCCAATTAAAGATAGAAGTATGTGGCACATTAGGACTTAAACCTAACAAGCCTCTAAACCCCCCTCACACCAGAGCCTGGAGCCTCGTTGATCTCGATTTTGACCCACTCTGAATTTTGGCAGGCTGCAGTTAAACTCTCTGACAAAGCAGTTTCGGGGCTTCGGCGCTTCGCTGTTGCTTTGCCTTTTTTTGCTGCCGGTCCACTCTTAGGCACAGACCGAATTCCCAGGTTCACATATTGCACTCGCGGGGTTATGTTTAATTCCTAAAGACCACTTGATGTAACGATCAGCAATCAAAAAGAATACAGAGTTATCACTCTTGCAAACTTTCCTGTGCCTCGGTAATTAAACCAACAAATCAGTTAAAGGCTCCAACGCGGAAGAAGATTGGTAGACTGTGGTCAAGACACACATTTAAGGATTTTTCCCTTAAGCTGCTTTTTCTGGGGGAAGCTTTGATAAAGCCCATATGATATCAATTATCATTAACTCTGTGTGGTTTCCCTGCGTTTGGAGCTCTCAGACGTCAGTCGACAGGAGCCCTGAGTTAAGTCTTTAATGTAGAACTGGTATTTATGCAATTCTCCCTTGGATTTGTCAGCTGACATTTGAAAGGGAAGATTTGAGACAATTTATATGCGAAGCCTGTGGCCCGTTGTGCTGAGTGACACTTCCTCCACTGATCTGATGTGACAGAGCTGTTCCAACAGCAGCAGCAACATATTTCAAATGCCAGGTTCATTCAAAAAACCAAACGTTTTAATTATACCTCGAGTTCAGTCACTGCCTGAAAAAGTAAAGGATGAGCTTTAAGGTGCCACTGCTCAACAGTGTGATTTAATAAACTGATTTAAATCCTCTCTTTGGACTCGTAGAAAGGCCCTAAAAACATCAAAGTGTCTCTTGCCTTGAGCTCTGCTCTACAGTCCGAGCCTTCCTCCACAGGCAGCAGAAGGAATTCAGCAAACATGGAGATGTGATTCACTCTTAAGATCTTCAAATATGCGGATGAGTCACTGATAAGGACATGGAAGTTGTGCTGACCAGATTGAGAGGCAGCATCAGGCACTGGGAATCACAGGATGTAGCTGGGAACAGATGAGGGAGCCTGGAAAGTCGTTTAATTGAGGAAGTACATATGAAAATCCCCTGTACACATGAAAATCCACAGCACATCCACAGCAGCCTGGGGACTTCATTCCACTGGGGGAGGGGGGGTGGGAACCATCTACATGATTCATTTTACTGGGATTTACAGGCAGGTTTAGGCCGGATAGTTCACAGCTCCTGGATGTTTGGGGTTCTCAACTATTTGGAGAAAAAAAACCCAAACCAAAGCCCCAAAATACAAAGGCCCACAAACTAACCCCAGAACATCTTTACTCTAAAACTTTCTGGCAGTTGCATGTGACTGCAAATGTTGGTTCCTATGCTAGCTGAGCTTCATGTCCATGTCTGACCTGGATGCTGTGGGCTGTAACACGGATGTGGAAAACCAGGAGGCAGAAATATCATAAGGAATTATATTTTCATTATATTTTTATTTTATTTGGGGCTTTTTTTGCCCAAAACACGCAGAGTTAGGTCATAAAAGCTGAGGCAACCTTGAACGTTTCCTCTTGAGCTTCTGTTTATGGGCAGAGCCCACTTCACTTGTGCCTCACTTCACACCTGTTAACAGCAGGATTTTGGGGACAAGGAAGGGGGAATTATGTTGGAATGCACCACGTGCTCTCAGACAGTTCTTTGACCTGAACAGTAAAAAAAGGGTGCAGCATTTAATAGCCTTGTGGGCAGAGAAATCAACTTTTGCCTCCCAAGAGAGATTTGGAGACTTCAAATGACACTTCCACAGGTCGCCTGTGGGTGCCAGTACAGGAAATATTCACCTTCTGCTGTTGCTCTCCTGACTCAGCCCATCATTTCGGGGCAGTTTGATGCCACTTTCCCTTGTGCCATGGGGTGGTTTTTTTTCCTGGTTTCCTGTTCATCCAGAGCTTCCATGGTTTGTTGGTTTTTTTTGTGGCTACAGTAGCACAGGTGGTGTTTTCAAGTGTCATAACATAAAGCTTAGGGATGTTTTGCAGCTACTAAATATGAGCCAACCAGCCTGTTAAGCAGCCAAATTCCTGCTGGATGTCAGCACACAAAGCTCCACCTGCACGGCAGGCCTGGGCTTGTCCTTGGGATTTCTCCCACTGATTCATCCAAAAGTTACTTGTCTGGGATGTTGCCACAATCAGAGTAATTGGGAAATCTTAAGCTGTTTTAACACCTTCAACCACATACTCCTGTAGCTATATATGAGCGAAAATCTTCAAGGATGCGTTCTCCCCGTGGTTATCAGGAAGAATTAAGTGATTTTTCTCATGAAGTTTCAGAACTTTTGGGTTATCAGTTGCTACAATCAAAAATTACCAATTCAACAGCTTTGAGAAATACCTTAAAATGTCTTAATACAGTTTCAAACTGCCTTGAAGTTTTCTATTTTTCAATGTTTTCACTCTTTCTTTTCTACGGCCATCTCTTTAGGATGTTCTGAACACTTGGAAATTCACCTTTTAACTTCCCATGTCCGACAGGTCCTGTTTAGTTGATTAGAAATTCTTCTCTTGTACTCCTGGTTTCCGAGATTTTTCTCAACCAGATGTAGTGGGAGCAGGGATGGGCACGGATTTATCTTTTGTTCTCAGATTTCTATACCAGGTTACTCACTGCATTCAGTAGATGTGTGAGAATCCCCTATTTCTCTGGTGAAACTCCAATATTTGCAGTGTCCCCTGAGCCAGGCAAGGCATAAGCCCCTGGCACACAGTGTAAACCCCACGGATTAGGGGTTTCTGTAGTGACCCCTGATGCTACTGAACAACTCAGACTAGGTATTTCACTTGTATCACTGCTAATTTCTGCATTAAACTGAACAACCTGGCACGTAAAGGATTGGTGGAATGGAAGACTTTCATCCCTTTGAGAGCGTGACATTCCAAAATAATCATAGAATAGAATATTCTGAGTGGGAAAAAATCCACAGGGATAATCCAATCCAACTCCTGGTCCTGCACAGGACACCCCAACAATCCCACTCTCTCCCTGAGAGCCTTGTCCAAATGCTCCTTGAACTCTAAATTCGAGATAGGAGTGAGCTGGGGGGTAGATCCCAGAGTGTCCTCTCTGAGGGAAGGTCTGTTCCCACACAGAGCCCATTCCCAGAAGCCAGAGGCTGAGTGTGTTGCTGTCTGATGAGGTGACACAGGGATTTGTGAAACCTCTCCCAGGTAATGGTCAAAGGGAGGTAAAGGAAATGGAGAGAAGAGGAGGGAAAACGAAAAGACTTTCGCCAGTCACTTGAAAACTGCTCCATACAGTCCCAGAATGGGTTCGGTTGGAAGGGACCTGAAAGATCACCTCATTCTACCCCTTTTTCATGAGCAGGGACACCTTCCACGATCCCAGGTTGCTCCAAGCCCCACCCAACCTGGCCTTGGACACTTCCAGGGATCCAGGGGCAGCCACAGCTTCTCTGGGCAACCTGTGCCAGGGCCTCCCCACCCTCCCCCCGCCAGGGAATAATTTCCTCTCAATATCCCATCTCCATCTTAAAAGAACTGTGGCAGCAGCGCAGCAGAAAAGCCAGACAGGAGAGAGATGACAGTTTCCACTGGGAATGTGCAAACAAGCGGGGTTGGAATGTGTGCCCGTGTCAGACAGAGGCTCGCCCTGGCTTTAAACACAGCCCTCGCTTAACCAAACCCGGCTAAGAAAAGCCTGCGGTGCTGGAGACCTGCAATTTCTGAGCTGGGGTCAGTGTTGTAGGGGCAGCCACCAAAGATACAGCAATGTAAATACATCCCAGCAGCACAGAGGCTGTGTGGGGATGGAGTAGTTTTGCTGTCGACAAGGATCTGGATTAATGGAAATAAATCGTTTCCCATCAAAGCTTTCCACTGAATGTTCCGGTCTTTCCATTTGAGTTGGGTTAAGGCAGGAAAAGTTTTTCCGTCAATCTCGTACTGCTACTGCAAATATGTTTAGTGAAGTTAAGAATTAATTATATTGACCATTCATTGAGCTTTTTGTTATTGCTACATTTTATTTATCTTGCTCAGCCAAAATATGCTGGAATTACATTTACTTACCCTTTTCTAGGCTTTGACCATTTACACAGAGCCTCCTCCAAACTAAACATTAGGTGAGTGCTGCAAAGCCTTCAAAGCACTGCTCTGGGTCTGCTGGCTTTAGGCAAGTTGAATAGGTTACTGAAACCCATAGTGATCCCCTCACCTCTGTTCCTTAAGCTCAAACCTATCGGGGATATATCCTGCAATGCCCTTTTCTCCATTTTCGGGAATACTTAAAAGGAGGTGGGAGTCAGCTTTGGAAATCCCAGGGGTAAACTGGATTAGGATCCTGACAACGCATGGCTCGGAGGGGACACTGAGAAGCTAAAAATAAGGTGCTGTTTAACGACTCCTGTTGGGAAAGAATGGCCTGAAACTCCTGTGAGGTGTCCTGGACCATCTTGGAGTGCCTGTGACCACGACAGAGTCACGACAGGCTGCACCACAGTGATGCTGCTTCATTACTCCTACAGCCCTGCACAGTTTGCACTCTGCAGGCTACCAAAAAATGACTTAAATGCGGTTATTTTGTCTTTTTGAAATGAATTATTACCCCCACACAGACCCTATAAAGCCTGATTAATTAGTAGTTAATGAGAAAACCGTCTGCATAAGGCCTAGGCAAAAAGCCTCCAGTAGGGGGAGTGACCAAATTAAAAATCCCACCTCAAATGCCTCTGGAATTACGTGAAAACATTTTTGTTCCTAGAGTCTGTGTGCCCTGGGAAGCAGGGAATTCTCTTGCGCAGAGCCTCGTGTGTGAGGGTGCCACTCAGAGCCCACGTGCGAGCCAAAGCCTCTGAAAAAGGGACATTAAATATGGGAACAGAGCAAGAAGTTTGTCCCTTTTTTGCAGCTGTGTTCACTGCTCTCTGCATGTCACTCGGTATGTCACAGGCATGTGTGACACTAATCACACTGGCTTTCTGTTCAAAAGGAACCCGAAAATCCCAGCTTTGATCCTCAAAACCCTCGCTGAGCTGAAGTCCAAACAGGAGTCATGTTTGCTTCTCCTGCTAGGAAAAGGTTCTGATTAATCCAAAGGATTAGGAGGTTGCTTAGTTTTAGGTAGCAGTTAAAACAACTTTGAGGTACTTGATGATGAGGCTCATCTGTCCTCTTCCCAATCCGTCTTTATCAGCCTTCCACTGTCAACCCAGGCACCTAAAAATGACTTTTTTCTTCAAAGGCAGCTCAGAGAAACCAGTTCTAACCAGGGTGATGCTGAAAGATAAAACCCCCTTTAATTGAACTTTAAATTTAAATGTGAATTCTAAATGCACATTCTTCCCATCACATCTCGGTTTAAGCTTTTTTGCCTGTATCAAGTCTTTTTCCATGCAGCATCAGTGCTCTGAACTGGGGATTTTAGGTTGCAAGGCAGTGGAGATGCAGTTTTGGAAGCCTGAAACTTCTCCAGATGCCTACTGAACAGCTCAGAGCAATACCAAAACCTGTCCTACAATAAACAATTGCATATAATCTATTTAGAGATGTGATTAGAAAAGCAGCGTTTGGGGAGGTTGGGAAAAGAGTGCACTTGAGGGGAAAAAAAAATGGGGGCAACAGTGGGGAGGAGAGAAAACCCCACCTAAAAAAGAACTTCCATCAGTGATTTTAAATAGGGGGTTTGATTTTAAATAGAGTTTTTGATAGACACTTAATCTTTTTAAATAAGCCCTGATCTTTCTACTTTCTTGCAGCTTTCAGATGTTTGGGGTTTTTTTTGCTTTCTGTACCCAGGCTGAACTGTGTGTTCAGCCCCCTTTCAGGTGAATTTTTTTAAGCCCTATAAACTTCACAACTGTAGCACACAAACATTTTATTTTTTCCCCAAAGACAAACAATATAATATCCTCTGGGGAAAACAAGAGGTCTCCAAGTTTAGAAAACAGGCTGGAGTGATCATTAGTGAAGCACAATTTCATGGCAGGAAGTCGGCTTGGATCCCGTCTATGTATCCCAGACATTTTATGGCCTGGATACAGAAAGCTCATATGGTGAATGTTGGGGTTTTTAACAGCCATATTTTGGGCCCATAAAATAACCAAGTACAACGGTTAATTTTCACCCACACACCCAAATTGCTGGTTGGTATCACAATTTCAGTCCCCTGACACCCCTTACACAAACATACACCGCTCACCACCAAAACAAGGGAAGCCAGGAGGGGAGTCTTGGGGAATTGCGATGGAAGTTAAAAAAAACACACACACACCACAAACACCAAAACGAGCAGCAGATGAGTGATCCACCTCCCAGCCAGGCACAGGAGGAAGCACTTTACAAGATGTGTTGTCTCCCAGCTCTTCCATCTCTCCATCACCTTCGCCCTTCTGCTCTCTGTCATTCATCCTCCTTCCACGAGCTGCTGTGGCCCACAGCAGAATCTACGGCTTCCAAAAGCACCAGCCACTTTAAAGTCTGCTTTAACTCTTTCCCAAGCTCTTTCCGCGTGTTTTAGCAGGGAACACAGCGGAGGGGTGGCTACTGTGGGGTTTTGCACTGTAAGAAAATGTCAGCAGGAGGCTTGAGTTATCGTGCTCTCATCCTAGAGAGCACTTAGCTCTGCTTAAAATACAAACACACAGCACAGCCAAGAGAAGTTGTGAAACACATTAAAGCTTCTTGGTCATCTAGCGCAGTAAAAATGGGGGGAAAGGGAGGGAGCACTTGTTAGTGAGTGGCATTTGGGGTTGGAACAAGAAGATTTTTGAGATCCATTTCAACACAAAGCACTCTTTGATTATTCTTTTCTCAAGCTCTCTGAAGGATTTGGCTCCCAGGTCCCACCAGAGGTAGTTAAAAGGAAACCCCACGTCCCTGAGGTGGTTTTGACAAGTTTTGGTCTATTTTCAGCAGAGACATCATGTATAAATATGTATCTTGAATTAAGATCTTCTTGTGAGGAAGATGAGGGTGATTAGGGATGTCTGCAGGATGTCAAGTTTTAGGGAGAGAGTTGTTATTTGAGAAATCATAGAATCCCAGAATGGTTTGGGTTGAAAAGGACCTGAAAGCTCATCTTATTCCACCCCCCTTCCACTATCCCAGGTTGCTCCAAGCCCTGTCCAGCCTGGCCTTGGACACTTCCAGGGATGGGGAGTCCACAACCTCTTTGAATAGTAAATAGCTAATGAGTAGTAAGTAGCAAGTGCCAGCTACTCTGTTGTGTAAACTGGGTTGGAATTAAAATGGGAGTTTTCCAGGGGCTTCCTGAGATGTATGGAATGCTGGGCTAAGGTTCCAGAGCAGGATGCTACTTTGGCAGGCCCTGAAACAAGGAAAAGGCACAACGGGCTTGAAAGGTGCAGATTTATAGAGCAGTCCTGCATTTCCAGAATGAATTATGTTGGGTGATTTAGGAGCCCTTCCTCTTACCTTTCTGAGTCCTGGGCACTTTCTGTGAGAGAACTGTATCAAGCACAGAAAGAGTTTTAAAAAGTCTGAGGCACTTTAAAAACTAGCTGTAAAATACAGATTTAAAGATGAGCAAACCCCTCCTGCCAAACCTTTCTGGCCTAATCAATCTGGCCTAAAAACCAACCTAAAAACCAAGGTGACACGTTGCATCTCCTTTTCCTGTGTGTTCAGACTGGTTGTCTTCTAAGCCAGAGGGGAGCTCAGCACACAGCTTGTAAATGCAATTCCTTTGGAGTCTGCATGGGACAGGAGGTGTTTTTCCTGAAGCCACATCCCAGGAACTTCTCTCCTTAAATTGCTTCTGTAGCATCATTTCATAGTTCCTCATAAAAAGGAGGGCGGCTTCCTTGCGGCCTTCCTGAGCAGAGAGCGTGGGAGAGAAGCTGGAATCCTCTGCCCTTCCTCTGCCAGGACTCAAATCCTGTTTCCTGGGTGGAACCTGCTGGCATTGCATGTCCCAGGGTGCAGAGCTACTCTCTGCTGGCACTTGCATCCTTTACTTGGGGTCCCCAACTTCCCCTCACACACCAGGTCTCTCTGCAAGACTAATTTCCAGTTTCTAGTCACCAAGTTTCTTGGTTTGTCTGCAATCTTCCAGACTCGATCCATGTCTCCAATGAGTGTCTGGATGAAGCCCTAACAGCATGTTTTCCTCTTTGACTACAATTATATCTTTTACAGGTGCTGCTGGTGAACCACGGACGGGAGGGGATGTTCAGGCATCATCACTGGTACTGGCTTTCATAGAGTCACAGAATGGTTTGGGTTAAAAGGGATCTTAAAGATCGTCTAGTCCCACTCCCTGCCATGGGCAGGGACACCTTCCACGATCCCAGGTTGCTCCAAGCCTCGTCCAGCCTGGCCTTGGACACTTCCAGGGATCCAGGGGCAGCCACAGCTTCTCTGGGCAACCTGTGCCAGGGCCTCCCCACCCTCACAGGGAAGGATTCCTTCCCAATATCCAACCTAAATAGAAATTTCAGTTTGAAGCCACTCTGGTTCGTGATATTTTGACTTCTTTGTAGCCCCTTCAGACCCTGGAAGGTGCTGTGAGGTCTCCACACAACTTTCTCCTCTGCAGGCTGAACAATCCCAGCTCTCCCAGCCTTTCCTCCCAGCAGAGCTGCTCCATCCCTCTGATCCTCTCGGTGCCTCCTCTGGGCTCTCTCCAGCAGCTCCATGTCCTTGCTGTGCTGTTCCCAGGGCTGGAGGCAGCTCTGCAGGGGGGTCTCCCCTGAGGGGCAGAGGGGCAGAATCCCCCCCTGCCCTGCTGCCCACGCTGGGGGATCAGCCCAGGGCACGGGGGGTTTCTGGGCCGGGGCAGGTCCAGCCTCTGCCCCACCAGCACCCCCAGGGCCTTCTCCCAGGGCTGCTCCTTAAAGTCTTTAGCAGGATTTGTGCTGTTCCCACTCTTTCTGATGAAGCCCCTTGTAACATGTTAAAGATAAAACTTTCAGGTTTTCCAAGCTGTGGCATTTTTCAGGTGATGGTGGGTTTAGGAGAAGAATTAGGGCCGACCTGAGTTCCAACTGAATGTGGTGTACATGTCAACATCCCTTGTCAGCTTTGAGGGTGCAATGAAACTTCACTGATGTGGGGAAATCCAGGCTGTAAATCCATAATTCCAGCATGCTGGGGAGAGTAGTGACAAAGTAGCTGTGCACATCCCTCAGCAAGATTATGGCATACGCTTCATATGGAAAGTATTTATTAACTGTATTTTGGGGGGCTGAAATCCTTGTCTGAATGATAGAAGAGCTGAAATGTTGTTGTCTGACATGCAGAGCTTTCTTTTCTTTAAATGTTTTATATATAGATATATAAATAGAAGTAAAAATATCTATGATTTTGACAGTAAATAAGTAACAATAGCAACAACACTCTTGAACTAACTGTTTACACCACTGTGGAGAAACAGGGGACTTCTGCTGTTTGTCACTCAGCTTGAATCAATGCTTTCACATTTCAAAGACTTGGTTTGGGGCAAACTTTTCCTGCCCTTAATTTTCCAAGGTTTTATTTTGTTTCTGATCAAAGCCACACACAGTGAGCTCAGCCAACAGAGGAACCACTGGAACCAGTTTCCAGATAGCTCCTTTTACTGCAAATCAAGTGACAATGGCTCGTCTCATTGTGTGGTTTCAATGATTGGAAGACAATTTAAAAGCAAAACTTCAACACTCAGCAAATCCGTGGAAATCCAATGACAAATGGAGCGAGCTAAAGGCAGCCAGGGAATGGTGGGGATGGGAGGCTCAGTCTAACAGAGCTCAGCCGGCAGCCTGGGTTCAATGATTCGTCTTAATAATTGCCGTGGAAAATTAAAAGGTTTAATCCGACTATAAAAGGCGCCTTCCCAGCATTTAGTGTTCCCTTCTAAGTCAGGATCGATTAATACAACAGGGTGAAACCTGAACCACAGAGCAGAACCACAGAAGACCTGGCTCGGGTCAGGGAGTACCACCAGGGCTTAGGAAAGTTTTGGAATTGCTGATTTTGGATGGAGTTGGGTTTGTTTGGGTTTTGTTTTTAAGAATTACTCCGCTGATACATAATGTGGAGCACTAATCTAAACGTGAACCGTGAATTCCACCACCACAAACTCTCTGCAAGGTCCCCTAGAGCTGGAAAGATGGATAGAATCATGGAATGGTTTGGGTTGGAAGGGGCCTCAAAGCTCATTCAGTCCCATCCCCCTGCCATGGCCAGGGACACCTTCCACCGGCCCAGGTTGCTCCAAGTCCCATCCAACCTGGCCTTGGACACTTCCAGGAATGGGGATTCCAAAAACTTTCCCAAGTCTAGGAGGCTGCTCGGCTGTGGAGGCCAAAGGCTGGGAGGGCAGCCCAGGGGGCTGAAAGTGCTGGTTGTGCTTTATTGAGCCTTCCAGTGCTGGGCACAGTCTGGAATGAGCTGGAGCAGCAGATTTGGGAAGGTTGTCTCACTGGGGCTATTCCTGTGCATGACATTTATCAGGTGTGACCTCCCCGTGCTTCCTCAACCCTCTTTGTGAGACTCCCCGCAACACTGCGGAGGAACAACCAACCCAGATAAAAACCTACTCCCCCAGGGATATTTATTCCTCTGTGGTGTTTTCCAAGCCCACATGCAGCCGGTGCCGAAATCCCAGGGCACGTTTTCGGTCCTGATGTGCAGATCTCCATGTTTTGGTGACATAAGTGGGAACAGTCATGATTCCATGAGCCAAGGCAGACAGCAGCTTTTCCTTGCTGAGGGCAGATGACTCTGCCTCTCTCCCATCCTGTTGTTCCCAATATCTACCACAGGGAGCAACCTAACCTGCAGTTAGGTCCTTCTGGAGTGGAAAGCTCAAGAAATGATGGATTAAGTAGGTTCTTCTACCTCCTTCCCCCCTCTTCCTCAGACGGCATCACATCCCTGCCTGGCTGTAGCCAAAAGTGTTCCAGGACACTCCTGAAAACTAACCTGAGCAAATATTCCACCAGATGGCTTCTGAGGATGGAAGTGCCCTGGGAAATGCTTATGGAGGGCTCTGCACAGGGATGGGAATGATGGGATGCTTTAGCATCCCAGAATCCCAGAACGTTTTGGGTCGAAAGAGACCTAAAAACTCATCCAGTTCCACCCCCCCTGCCTGTTATGTGTCATGTTATATATGTGTTTCTATGTATTATATATATATAATTGTTTATATTTAAATTTAAAATGATGACCACAGAATCACAGAATCCCAGAATGGTTTGGGTTGGAAGGGGCCTCAAAGCTCACCCAGTCCCACCCCCTGCCATGGGCAGGGACACCTTCCACTAGCCCAGGATGCTCCAAGCCCTGTCCAACCTGGCCTTGGACACTTCCAGGGATCCAGGGGCAGCCACAGCTTCTCTGGGCAACCTGGGACAGGGCCTCCACACCCTCACAGGGAACAATCACTTCCCAATATCTCATCTCAATCTGCCCTTCTTCGGCATTATTTAACTGTTTTAGCCCGGTCTAAGCAGTGTGACCTGGTCAACCTACAAGCCCAGGGGTGCCTGCCTGGGTCTCTCGTGTGTGAGAGAAGGTCTGTAGAGCAGCAAGAAACATATTTTTTGAACTCTTCCCAGTGTTCAGGCTATGCCACTTCAGAACATTCAGAACTAAAAACACTAAAGGGAAAAAAACCCCTCCCTTTTTATAGCCTACTGCCTCGTTGAAAGTGATTTATGAAATGGAGCTTCCTGCCCACCCAGTGCACAGAACAAATACAGACAGTGCTTTGAAATAACTACAGCACTGTGCTATTTTCAGTAATATTTAGCTCAGACTTAGCCAAGAAAGCCCACTAAGCTCAGCAGACAGACATAAAAAGAAACGCTCTTTCTGCATTTTTGTGTGCGTGTGCATCTATTTTGGGTTTTACTCCTCTTTTCTCCAGTTCCATGTCTGACTATCAGTGCAGTCCCAGCTCAGGAGAACACTTCAAACCCACTTCTCAGCACAAGTCACAGCTCTTGAGCGCACACCTAATTTTAAGTGCCTTAATGAACATGTGTTTAGATTGAGATAGTTTTATTTACCGTAGTGGAGCTCTGCTCTGGGGGGACCAGGGACAGGACCCAGGGAATAGCTGGAGCTGTGCCAGGGCAGGGTCAGGTTGGATCTCAGGGACAGGTGGGGGCACTGACCAGGCTCCCCAGGGCAGTGGGCACAGCACCAAGGCTGCCAGAGCTCCAGGAGGGTTTGGACAACACTCTGAGGGACAGGGTGGGATTGCTGGGATGTCTGGGCAGGGCCAGAGATTGGACTGGATGATCCCTGTGGGTCCCTTCCCACTCAGGATATTCCATGATAACTTGTTGAATTCTGTCACTTGAACAGCACTGGAAAATGTGGCCCATTTACTTGCACAAGTTGATTCTATTTTCTGTGTGTGTTTTTAGGAAGTACTTTTCTTCCTTTTCTACAACTATGAGGTTTTACCTTGGCACCAGATACCCTCTCACAGTTGGCATCAAGATGTCACTGTCTTGGCCATCACCTACTGTGTTTTCTTTCTTGAGCTGTAACTTGTTTCACAATTCTGTTTAGGAGAAAAGATAAAACCAAGTCATTTAGGTCTGACCAGTCCATTTCTCCTGCCTTCAGCAGAATATTAAATTAGATTGGGCAAACAGTGACAGCTCTCCAAAATCCTCTTCCCTTTCCCCTGGGGATTTGGAGGTTGAACGTTATCTTTGCACGAGGGGGACTTGTATTTGAAACACTCTGATGCTTTTGAATACCTGTAACTGCTGTGAATTAGCTTGTGAACTGTAATTATTAATTATGAACCATAACTGTAGAATCACAGAGTGGCTTGGGTTGGAAGGGACCTTAAAGACCATCTTGTTCCACTCTCTGCCACAGGCAGTGACACCTTCCACTGGCAGGATCACAGCATTACTCAAGACCAAGTGCTGTGGGTGTTGTCTCAGGAGCATTTCTGATGCATCTGGATACCTGGATCCATCATGCAATCCAGGGTTTGCCATAACCCTGTAGAAGCAGAGCTCCTACCACTTGGGTTTCTACTCTGGGATGTGTGGGATACGTACGCACTTCAGTTTCCAACTACTCCTTCACTCCATCCTCTCACAGAAACCCAGGGAATATCTGTAAAGCTTTCCAGCTTATCCCAGTTCACACACACACACGTTCTCTAATTCTCCTCGTTCCAGTTGCTTTTGTTATTCCAACCAAGCTCTGGGATCTGTCTCCCCGAGGAAAGAGACGTCAGTGGGGCAAAACTGTCGAGAAATCTCATCGTGTTCAAAACACAGTGAGAAAGGCCTCTCTTCTTGGTGTTCCCACGCTGTTAACACGTGGTTTTCTTATTGTGGTTTACTTTGGAGATCAAAACCATGTGCTGCGCTAGGAAATGCTGTGGAAGGTCCCTTTCTCATGATAGTTTATCAGACGAGATCATTCAGAGCATACATTAAAAACACATCAAACAGAAATGGTCGTTATAGTTCCCCTATCTCAATTTGAGGCAATGGAAGGAAAGGCTCTGTGTCAGTGTTGCAGATGAGTTCTCCTACCCAAAGAGGACTCCAAAGAAACCTTCTAAAAGTATCTTTTAGAGTGAGAAATAGCGCGCCATTTCAGTTTAATAACGTGTTACTCAGCTGCACAGTTGGATTTTAAAAATGCTGGGACTCCAGTAGATAGAAAAATAAGTCGTGGTGTTGAATTTACATCCTGCCCATGACAGCACTTGTCACTGTTGATCCTTTCAGCTAAGGGGAATTTTTGGATGTGCTTTTCCCTCATTTAAAACCCATTTGGGATGTTTCCATTTTACAGTCCAAAGAGAGAATATGACTTTCACTGCTCTAAGAGAGATGGTAAGAATTTCAAAGGCAGGAGAGCCCAGGTACAATGGGATGACCCCAGGTATAGTGGGATGCTTGGTCCTCAGCCCCATAATTACAAGAAGCAGCTCCTCGTCAAAGACCAAAATACTGATTTTCAGACTTTCTGAACCATGACTCAGTGGGACACATTGCTCCTTTCACAAAGCTGCTTTCCTTTCTTCTCCTAATTCAGGAGAGCCCTCGATCCAGCCCTTTCTGTCATGCATTAGGAACTCCAAAAACATGTTTACTTAAGTACAAAACCACATTAGCTCAGCATTATTGTATGCCTCCAACACACATAAATTACAATAGATTGTGGGGTAGGAACTTTGATCAAGAAAAGCCCACACTGAATTCTCTTGGAGGAGGGTTGGAGAACTAAATGCTCCCTGTCTCCTTTTCCTCTCATCCCTATGATTCCCACTGCCGGCCGGTTTTTGGATCGCTTGCTGTGTCTGCACTGCAGGCTGTGAGGGAAGAAAGCACGAAGAATAGCCCTAGGAAAATCATGCTATTTCATGGCTCTAATCTCTTTCTCTGGCACTAATTTCCATGTGGAAGGGACCTAGGGCCAAGAGAAAACCCTCCCGTGTTCTCCCCAGCGCTCTGTCTCTCACCTGGGGTTCTGGAGTAGAAGAGCAGCTTTGGGAAGGAAAAATGTTATAGGGAACCTAACTCTCCCAAAAAAAACCCTCGTAGACAAGATTTTTTTTCCCCATCAGAGGCCCTGCACTAGGTTTTTTTCCCCATCAAAGCAGGAATTCTGTACAGTGGTAGAGACAATTATTATGCCAAGGCACTGAGGAAGGTGCTGTTGTAGGTGGAGGAGCAGAGAAACAAATCCAGAATGTTTTTTCCCTTCCAGACTCCATACATTTGACCCAGTATGATATGTCTGGCAGATCAACAAGTCTAGGAAGTGTGTCCTGTCCCCCCATTCCCTTTTGGAGGACCTTTTGGCTACCGCTGTCAAGCTGATTCCGATGCCATCAATGCCAGCACCAAAAAGCACACGAGAAACACAGTGGTGGGGTCGGGCTGACATGGACTTGATGATCTCGAAGGTCTTTTCCGATGTTAATGATCCTGTGAAGCAGCCTGGGTGTGATTTGAGGAACCAACATCCCTTCCACTGAAGAGACGTTGCTCCCGTTGCAGCACAAGTCAGTCCGTGCTTTTCTTTGAAGTGTGAACTGATTTTTGTTGATTAAACAGCATGATACACTGTTCATCAGCCACTAAGGAAAACCCCAGATTCTTCCTGTGCCAAGCATTTGATTTTTTTTATTTTACTATTTGTTTGTACATGTAGAAATCTAAAGCCCTGAAATTGGAGAAACTTCACACTCAAAGCGAGGGACTTGCTCGCGTGTTTATATAAACACGAGTTTACAGAGCACTCATGACAGTTTGAGTCTGATACTGTTGTTCCTCCCTTGTTTTTGGCAAGTTAGAACACCCTCCCAGCCCCAGGCTGTACATGGGGAAGAGCCATGTACTTTAAGAAACTGATATTGTTGTTATAGGCAACTTTTCCCTTTAAAAGAGTCTGGATCCTGCAAGGGAGTGATGCCTGCAGTGCACACCCTGGTTGCAACAATCCTGGAAAGCCAATCTTTCCTTCTATTTAATTTGGGGGTTTATTACTAAAAAAAGTATATTACAAGAAATGTGAAGTTTCAAAAAGTGTGAAAGCAGAGAGAAAGAATTGCTAAGCAGCCTGGGCTAGTGGAAGGTGTCCCTGCCCATGGCAGGGAGTGGAATGAGATGGTCCTTAAGGTCCCTTCCACCCCAAGCCATTCTATAATTGTGGCTCATGATTAATAATTATAGCTCATAATCTAATCTACAGCAGTTACAGGTGTTGTAGCTGCTATTCCTTTTTATTTCTGTATCATATATATATTATGACCTGTATATTAGACTATATATAAATGATAAGGGACTTAAAATGTTGCCTTATGTTAAACTGCAATGTCACATTATTATCGTGCACATATTATGAATAAAAATAAAGAAGTAGAGGATTTAAGAAGGAAACCTTTCTCCAAAACTCAGGTGATTTACAACACACAAGGAAACTCCCCATGGTTGTTAAGGAGCATTCGCTAGTTTATCTTTCCTCTGATCAGAAAAACAAAAATTAATTGATCACATCCCAGGGAACTGATTATGGCAACACTTCTTAATTAGAAACTAAAGCCATGGATTCAAGCCACTGCTCAGGGATTTCTACATGCTCATGCTCCCTAAGCCTGCTAATTCATTTGAAATTAATTCTTGGTGCAGTGACACAGCTCTTGTAATGGCAAAATCAGGTTTCTATGGTTTGATTAGTGCCTGCAGCAGCCACCCAGCAGCAGTTGGGGCAAGAGCTTCATTTCTCATCTGTGTTCAGTCCCACGGGGGTGTCTGGTGCTCCTGCAGACTCCCAGTACAACATGTAGTTCCAAATGATGTGAGGTGGCACATTCCCAGCAACTCCTCAGCCATGCAGCAGGGATCCCAATCCGGGTCAGGATGTGGCACTTGTCAGGTGCCAACGTCGTGGCGGGAGTTTGGCAGACCCAAGTGGCACAGTGTGTGCTGCCAGCTGCTCCAGGACCCCTGCTGCTGCAGGCAGGGCTCTGCTCAGCCTGCCCAGGGACAGGAATGGGGCTCCAGCACAACACACAGCCCTGATTTCCTCTGTCAGGCCGAGGGAGCCTTCAGGAGTGATGCCACTTGGGACATCGTCAAGGTGCTGCCACTGGAAATCCTCTTTATAGGCAGCACATGAGCCTGGCTGTGTTTAAGGTCCTTCCCCAGTATCCAGGGGATATCCAGAGGATATCCAGGGATATCCAGAGGATGCCCTCGATCCCAAGTACGTCTTGAACCTGGTGGTGCTGCTGCCCTTAAACACATTGCTGGTGTTTGTCTGCACTGCCCCTCCTCTGCCTCCATTTCACCCCTTCACTCTGGGGGCAGATCCAGATGGACTTTCTTGCTGTCAGCAAAGATCTGACTACCCAGAAGAGCTCAGCATCACCCCCAAACTCAGAAATTTCCTTGATGCCTCCCTTCCCAGTCACCAACAGGACTAGCTTTACGCCACAGCCTCAAGGAATCCACTCAGTGCTTTCCAAGAAACCCTCTCAGCCCTCCCCTCTGGCTGCCTGGCATGGCACAGTTCCCAGTAAGAGGTTACACACCCTGGCTGGGGATTCTGCAGTGTCCCAGCGGAATTCCTTCGGGATTTTCAAGTGATGCCACTCAATCACGTGTGGAGTGTAAATCCAATGACCTTGCTCATCTGAGCACCCGCATGACGATGTCTCCAGTGCTTCCAGGAGGGGAGGGTGTTGCAGTCACTGTTATGATCTTAGATGTCTTTTCCAACCTTAATAATTCTATGTTTCTGTGTTTCCACAGCCTTATTATACCAAAGTACCCCATTCCCACATTTGCCTCTGACTGGTCCTACTGATTCCCAGGCTGCCTTCCTGTTTTTGAGGAACGTGAGAGCATTTCCCATCACCTTGATCACCCTTCCCATGTGGTCTGCAAATTGTTTCGGCCCTCGCCATGTTTTGCTAGTCCCACTTGGAGATCCCCGTTCTGCTTCCTGTAATTATTTCCTTAGCTCTTGGTCCCCCTGCCCTAAAGGCTCTGAGCTTGACACAGAGCTCCAGTGCTTGCTGCCCCTTGGGCAGGGCCAGACAGGGATTGATGGAGAGTGCCAGTCCTGGGAATGCTGCTGGCAGCCAGCACTGAACCCCCAGCACATCCCTTCTCCCCTCCATGCCATCAGCATCCCCGGCTCCCCCAAACCCACCCCTCTACCCATGTTTTGGCAGCATCCCCACCTGCTCTCTGGATCTCCTGGGGCCAAAAACTTTACCTTTACCACTCATGCCCCATCCTGGTGCTGAAGGTCCCCCCAGTACAGGAGGGGAGGATGCTGAGAGAGGGAACTCACCGACCATCAGGTCTGCAGCTGCCCAAGCACACTGGTCCCAAGGGAACAACAGGGTCCTCAGGGCTCAGAGCTCCTCACCCCCAAGTCTCAGCTGCTAACCACCCCCAAAAGCTCTGGGCAAGAACCCAGGAGCTTCCCACCCTATTGCTGGGCTGACACCTCCACTGCAAGTTCTGATTATGTTTTTACTCTTTAAAGGTTCAGATTAATTCCATTTCCCCTTTGAGAAAGGGATTAAGGCATCAGCTGGGCCTTGCAACACCAGCAACAAAACAACCAACCCATGATGAGAAGAAATCACCTGACCTGGAGCCCACGTGCTTTCCTGCGAGGTGTAGGTACTCACCAGGGCAACCCTTCGGGCCAAACTGGTGCAAAGAGCCTCAGTTAGGGAGACACCACCCTTTTATTCTCTCCTGGGTCAGGGGCAGTCCCACTGCCTTGGCAGGATGATGGCACAGCCTTCAGCCTCTGCTCCTAATGAACTAACCAGCACGTGGCTCTTGCAAAGCCCCATGTGCTCACCTGGCCTACAGCCCCAGCTTCCCCTCATGGACCACACAGTGATCCCAACATTCCTCACCTGAAGGAGCTGGTCCCCCTCTCCTGCCTGCCTTTCCTGGGCCAAACTGGGCTCATTTGCCTACACCCCATCCTCATACCTTCCCTGCACATCATCCCAGTCAATATTTTATGAGCAGCTGCTGCTGAGCCTCAGGGACCTCTACAAAGACAAACCTCGGTCAGAGGGAGTCATGATGCACCAGCTGTCGAGTTCACCTGATGTCTCTTGGATCCTAAGAGTTGCTCCAGATGGATGAGGCCATATGGCAAACAAAAACACATCTTTAACATCATTTAATAAATGTACAGCCAAACTAGAGCTCCCCGTGGTGGCCTTGGGTCGTGTCAGGGGCAGAAGGAGTGACCATCAGTTTTGTGGTGCCTGTGTACATGTGTCCCCTCGGACCCCTTGAGGCCAGAACTGCTGAGAACAGAGAGTAGGCAGACTTAAACACATCCCTGTCTTCCAACATCTTCCATGCCATGGCTTTCAGATCATCTTGAAAAGAGCAGATGAGGCTACAGAAGCTGTCAAACTCCCTCGGCTCACTTAGCATCTCTCAGACACTCTACCTGATAGCACACAATGCCTCAGGCTAATCAATACAGACACAGGTGCTCATCCCCACCTTTTCCCTGAATTCCCTTGCCTGGGAACTGTGAGCATTTATGTAGGCTATATGTCCTATCTTAAGATGGAGCTGTAGGGTGCCAGGACTGCAAACCTGTTGTGAAGTTGAACAGCAGCTGCTTGACACCTGATCAGAGGCACAGATCAGAGCCTGAAAGTTCAGTGGGAAAAAGAAAAAAGCTCCTAGAAAGGTGTTGTGCTAAAAAGAAATAAAGATCAAATAACACGTAGAATCAAAACACTCTCTCAGGTGAGATCCACCTGTCTCAGCCTATTTTGTTTCATAGTGAATTTTCACTGTGGAAATCCAGCTGCTGTAGTTGTGTGTAACCACAGAACAGCTTTGGGCAGCAGCTCCATCCCTGAGCACTGCTGGGTGTTGCACAGGCTGAGTGAACACTTACCCCAAATATTTACAGCCAACAGAGCCCCTGCAATAGCCTCAGTTGTGCCACCAACCACACCTGCAAGGCAAGGCTCATGGAGGCTGCTCTGAGCAAATTAATGCCATAACCATCCCCTTCAGGCCCAAAACAATGTCCTCCTTATTTGCTCCATGCTCAGGTCCCACATTAGTCACACATCTGAGTACCCCCTGATACTCCCGGGGGCTGGGACACATCACATCACTGCTGTGTTTCTTGGCCCAGGAGTCCATGGGGTTATTTTGGAGATGTGTCCCATCATCTGACTCCATCCTTCCTGGGGTCCCGTGACCCCACAGAACTCCCCTTTCAGGGCCTGGGGTGATGTTTCAGGTAGTGACTTCCACCACCACCATGAGCAGGCACTGGTTGCCTTGTCAGGTTTGTGGCAGCCACCCAACACAGTCAGTGTCCCACCTCACCCTCTTCCATGGTGATATCCCAACCACCAGCCTCTGTTCCAGGGAGACTTTACTCACGTGGATCATTTATGTCTTGCACTCATGGGTGACCTGCGTGATGACCTCCGTGGTCAGGTCTGACCTTTGATCATGAGTCCATATGAATGTTTCATGTCCAGCCCATGACCAGGGTTCCTGGGCAGTTGGAGTTCCCCGTCTGAACCCACTGTGTGACTGACACTACTCATTTACTCCATGTAGCAGTGCTTGGATGGGGTCTAAGAGAGCACCATGTGAACATCCACTGCAGCATCCTGGCTTATCCCAGCCATGGTGTGGGCACAGGCCCAGGGCAGTGACCAACCCCTCGTTCTGGAACTGCTAAGGCCCCCTGAAATCCTGGCTTCAGTTCAGGGCTCCTCACGGCAGAGAGACCCGGAGGGGCTGGAGCGTGTGCAGGGAAGGGAACGGAGCTGGG
>VZRE01008487.1:1254-46577 GCA_013396775.1 Cephalopterus ornatus | reverse complement strand
CCAGCCCTGGAGGTGCCCAAGGAAGGCTTGGCCGTGGCACTCAGTGCTCTGGGCTGGGGACAAGGGGGGATCGGGCACAGGGGGACTGGGTGACCTTGGAGGGCTTTTCCAACCTTAATGACTCCTGAGATTCCATGATCATGGTGCCACATTGTGCTTCTGTACCAACTATTTCTGAAGTGTCTCAGCCTCCCCTCACACCCTGCTGGTATCCCTTTTGCATCGAGGTGTGTCACACTTCAGATCATCGAGAACCCAGAAGTTACAACACCTCCAAAGCCCTCGAGGCTGTTCAGGCCCTTGGTTTTGGTATATAAAGGGTTAAATAGCATTAGGGCTGTTGAGTGCATGCAGGCTGACTGAGGACAGCACTTGAGTAGGCCCACACTTAGCTAGTTTGGTTATCCTGAACAATTCCTGCCTGCCCAAACAATCCCCCAGCAAAGGGAGTGAGCCAGGGTTCACAGGATATAACCTTCTTTTACCACTTGCAGGAATAGTCTGAAGTGATTTCACTTAGGTTTGTGCTGCTGTGATTCTGTCCCCACATCTATAATTACTTCTGAACAATGAAATGATGGGACTAAGTTGAAAGATTGCCAACAATGGGAATAGTTTGAAGGACTAAGACTAGATAAGCTTGTCTTAGTCTTTAGATTTCAGGAGCTGTGCTGGGATAAAACCCAGAAAAACATGCACGTCCATCCAGAAAAACATGCAAAAAGCCATGACCATAGGCCAGTCTTCAAAGTCAGGGAAGGTTTCTGGCCCACACACACACGATAATGAGAATCCTCCTGCCTTTGGGTCAGGGGATGTTGTTTGCCTCAGACTTATAAAGCTACATGGTCCCCAGGGAAGGTCTGGAGGTGCCCCCACACAAGCTCAGCCTATTCCCAAAGATTGCAGTCCCCCCACTCTGCTGGGCAGGGTCTGACAGGCCTGAGGCCTCCTTGTCTCAGGGCAGTCTGGCCACAACCCTGCCGCTATGGCCATGACCCAGCACAGTTCTCATCTCCCTCGCCTTGGCAGAGACTCCAGTCACTCATCAATAAAGATGCATCTCTCCCTCTATATTTTCTAAACTACGTGCATGGGGTGAGGGTTTTCCAATGGTTTGAAAGTACAAACCCAACTCTTCGTACAGTTCTTGGCCAAACATGCAAAATCAAGTGCTGTTGTGTCCCAAAACGCTCTTATGTGACAACAGGTATCGAATGCTGGAGAATGTGCTGTAGCAATAAATGATTAATTTAAAAAATCAATAAATCACTCTGGTTCCTTGTCTGTTCTTGAGTGATGAAACCTTGCACTGAGCCAACGAGGATGAAGTTATTTAGAGTTTGGGTTGGCAAAAGCACTCAGTGTTTTGTAATGCAGTCTTTTATATTTGTAACGATGCAGAAGACACTATGAAAACACCTGAGCAGAAATATGTGGTTCTGCATTTCCATGATCTGATTCCCTTTATTTATAAATCACATCTTTCAATTCAGGTCCTCATGGAATCAAAGACTGGTTGGATGGCAGCTCTGCTGACCAAGGAACCAAACCATGGGGCACTGCACCTTCCTGTATCCCAGGGCCTCAAGTTTTTAATTCCTGTGTGTCTTTGAACAGCCAAGCAGGAGTTTTGGGGCTTGACAAATTACTTGACAAATTACAGACCACATTCAGACCTGGAAGAACATGTATCTCCACAGATTTCAGCAGAACTCCTTCTGCCTTGTCCAGCTCTTCATTTCACTCCTTTTGCTTATAGCATTAATAACAGATTTCAGAGACTAAATGATCTGCAGGGAAACCAATGCCTTCATCAAATGAGAGTAGCTCTCCAGGAGATGATCCAGGTGACTGGTTATTCTGAGGCTCCAGGACAAGAGGGAATGGCTTCCCACTGCCAGAGGGCAGGGATAGATGGGATATTGGGAAGGAATTGTTCCCTGTGAGGGTGGGGACGCCCTGGCACGGGAGGCCCTGGCACAGGTTGCCCAGAGAGGTTGTGGCCGCCCCTGGATCCCTGGAAGTGTCCAAGGCTTGGAACAACCTGGGCTAGTGGAAGGTGTCCCTGCCCATGGCAGGGGGTGGGATGGGATGATCTTTAAGGTCTCTTCCAACCCAAACCATTCTGGGATTCCATGATTCAATGACTTCAGAGAGGATTGGGCAGTAAACCCTAGAGCACATTTTAATTCTCCTTGTGGCCTTTGCCTTTGTGAGCTGCCAGAGTTCTCTGATAGGGCTTTCAGGGATCCTTATCACTTATTGATTGCAAGTTAAAGAAGTTGTTTCTGGTGAGCAAAACTGTTCATTTTTGGCCACATGGCCTTTGCCAATGTCCCACTTTCTGCATTCTCCTCTGCCTTCGACAGCAGGAAGCTGTTCGAGTTACATTATTGGTGGTGACCAACTCCTGTGCCCCAGAGAGCCTGAAACAAGGAAATAATGGTATGGATTTGGAATTCTGCCCCAATAGCCTTTCACAACTTCAGCTTTGTACTTCTAAAACCTTAACCCTGGTCTTGCTTTAAACAACCTCCCACTGTCTGTCACGGTTCACCCCTCTTGGAAATGTGGCCAAAGCTCTGGGGCTGCCAAAATATCCTGAGCCTCTTTTGGCTGAGCTCAATGCTGCAGCTCCAGCGTGTGCTGGGGGAGCCAAAGGCACATGAGGGATCACTGAAGCGTGAGGGATCCCTGGCCCTGAGCCCTCTCTCTCAGCCTGGAGCTGTTTTAACACTGAGGTGCCATTTTTTGATGTTTGGAAGATAAAAATAGTGTCCTCTCAGTCAGAGCACCCAGTGCTGCACAGATGCCATGGGGAGCATGCGCTGCCTCTAGAGCTGCACCAGGGCTGCAGGAGGACAACACTGCCCAGGGGGCCTGCCTACACAGGAATTTTAAAGTGTACTTTATGTAATTTCACAGAATCCCAGAATCATTTGGGCTGGAAAAGCCCTCCAAGGTCGCCCAGTCCCCCTGTGCCCGATGCCCCCCTTGTCCCCAGCCCAGAGCACTGAGTGCCACGGCCAGGCCTTCCTTGGGCACCTCCAGGGCTGGGCACTCCAAACCTCCCTGGGCAGCCCCTGCCAAGGCCTGACCACCCTTTCCAGGGAGAAATTCCTCCTCATGTCCAACCTGAGCCTCCCCTGGTGCAGCTTGAGGCTGTATAATAATTATAAAGTATAACTTTGTGGGTTTGGAATTTGCATTTCATTGTAGCAAGCTGAGGAGGAAGAATCAACACAGACCAGCCCTAACTCGATGCACTTTAGTGTCCTTTGCAGGGTCAGAGCAGTATCTGGCAGCTTCATAGGTGTGAGACTCAGACTCTCAGGTTCAATAAACATTTAAAAGGGACCTCCTTTGTTTCTTATGATGCCCAGGTGCTGATGGGGAAATTTTCATAAATTCTTCTGGTTTGCTGGGGGTGTTGTAAGGAAAATAAAATGTGTGTGTTATGATGCACAGTAACCTGCAGATACTTTGGGAGTTTCTGTGTTCAGTAGTCCCATGCATCTCCGGATGTCATTTATCAAAACCAGCTGCTCCTTATATCACTGTGTCTTGTATCAATGTCTATTTAAAGTTAAACTCAGAGCAACTGCAGCCAAAGAAGCATGCTTTGATTTAAATAAATCAAAGCATATCACAGTCACAGCAATTAATAATCCAAGGCTGGGGCAAACATGAAGAGTAGGAGAAACCCATTCAGGCAGGATTGTTTTTGTTTCTTGCTGCTTTCCTCCAGCTTCTTAGAAGCAGCAAGTTTTTGATTAAACTAGATCAACTTCCACAAAAATCCCTGGGTAACAATAGGTATTAAGAGGCTCAATCCTGGCACCTTGAGCAAGCAGCCTGTGTAAATCAAGGCTGGGGGTTGGACTGGAATGGTCCCTTATTTATGACAGGTCATGGAATGCAAACCTGCACCTGAATCATTCCCAGCATTAAGTGCAAGAGCTCCTGCTAATGATGCAGGGTGAGGGCTCAAGCCGTAATTAGGTTACTGTCAGGTAGAGCTATTAATGAACCATGACCCAAGTCATTATAGCTGTGGGAGAGGGGGGCCTTGGATTAGGAGACCAAATTCTACCGAGGCAGCAAAATCAAAGGCTGGTTTTATTCCTGTTGAAGATGGTTCATATTTTGTGTGTCCTTCCCACCTCCTCCAGACCACGGCACAAGCTCTGGTCTGACCAAACACTGTTCTGAAGAGGCATCACTGGAACAGCCCAAACTTCAGAGACATTTTTGGGAAACGGCTGAAGACTGTCCTGCCGAGAGGGCTCCATTCTCCTGGCTTCCATTCTCACTGGAGATGAAAGCTACTGGTAGAATACAGCAGAAGATTCAGCCTCATGTTTAAAGTAGGTGAGAAAGACTCACCAAGCCTTTCATCTCCTTCTACTGAGAAATTTTGCTGGAATAGTGGAATCACAGAATGGATCAGGTTGGAAGGGACCACAAGTCCACATCCCCCCTCGCTGCTGGAATGGGATGCTGGAAGAAGTGTGGGTGCATTAAGCAATTTAATTTAATTTGATTAAGCCTCAGCACATTTTCTGCCAGCAGCAGGCTCATCATATTTTCAACTATTCCTTTGCTTTTCTTTCCTTCACCAGTTGTATCCCAATCCCCTCATTCTAAACATGGGGAAAGGAATATTTTATGTTTCCAGAGAAACATTCACCATCTCTGGGATGGTAGAATATTGGTGAAAGCATCATTATAAACCTAAAAAAAAAAAAAAAGACAACTGTGGTAAGAACAATTTTTTTTCTTGTTTAAAATGTATATTTTAGTTTATCTGAACAATTTATGGCCATTGAAAAAGACATGGAAATGAAGGGTTTCCCCCACATTTTCCCTTTTAATTTTTTATAATGCTTCACTTTTTATTCCAATCTGACTTTTCTGCCATCTGCCAGCTCCAAGGACAAGTTAGAATAGTAGGAAGAAATTGTTCCCTGTGAGGGTGGGGAGGCCCTGGCACAGGTTGCCTAGAGAAGCTGTGGCTGCCCCATCCCTGGAAGTGTCCAAGGCCAGGTTGGACCAACCTGGGCTAGTGGAAGGTGTCCCTGCCCATGGCAGGGGGTGGCACTAGATGAGATTTAAGGTCCCTCCAACCCAAAGCATTCCATGATTCCATGATTCAATGACTTCAGAGAGGATTGGGTGATAGGCAGTAAACCCTAGAGCACATTTTAATTCTCCTTGTGGCCTTTGCCTTTGGGAACCACCGGAGTTCTCTTACAGGGCTTTCAGGGATCCTTATCACTTACTGGTTGTGTCCTGCAGATTAGAGAAGTTGTTTCTGGTGAGCAAAGCTGTTCATTTTTGTCCACGTGGGAGTGGAACTGAATGAGCTTTAAGGTCCCTTCCAACCCAAACCGTTCCATGGTTCATCCTATGATAACCTTGACTGACAAGTGTCACCCCCACCCTTCTTTAACAGCAGTCCTTTGCTCATCGTGGGGGATGTGAGCTTGGGTGAAGCACTGGTAAGGTTTAGGTACAAGCACTACCGCTGAAGCAGAAATTAAAAGGATTAAAAGAGGTTCCAGCAGTGATATGCCACCTCGCACCACCCGAACCCGTGCCCGTGGTCTGCGTGCTCCCCACCAGCCACCCGAGGGCAGGGAGGGGGGCAGACAGCGGCTTTTCTCCTCTTCCCAGCCGGTCTGGTCCTTCTCATCTCGCGGAGGAAGGGCGCAGGTTCCTGCGGGCAGCCTGGGCTCTGGCAGCGCGGGGGATGGAGCGGGCAGTGCGGGCGGACACACGGGCAGCCAGGGAACAGCAGCGCAACGCTCCCACCCTCCCGCTTCGTTCCTCCCCGCTCCCAGCTCCAGGCTGGGGTTTGGCAGGGAAAACACGGCCGGAGGGGAACGGAGACGCTCCGTGTGAGGGGAGAACGTCGCCCCATCCCAGGCAGGGATGATATATTGCTTGCAGAGCTGACTGTGAAAACAGCGGCGCCTCAGTAAAGCTGTGAATCATCCCCCCGCGTCTCACAGCGCTTCCACTGCAGGAGCTCCCCCTCGGGAAAAAACGTGGCGAGTCCTTTGATTGCAAACATTGCAAATAAATATGTCAGTCCTGGCAGTGCTCTGGACAGACTGTAGGTGAGTGTGGACGTGTTGCCCCCCAACCTTTGGGGTGGCTGCTCCCCGGCAGTGTGGAGCAGGGCGGGACCACCCCCACCGTCCAATTCAAGGGAAAAGATACCTTGGTCCTTGATCCAGTTCTGCTGTTTCCCGGATGTTGAAATGATATGATTTTCTAAACACAAAAAAAAAAAAAGAGTCCGGGCTGAAGGGGGCTTGGAGCAACCTGGTCTAGTGGAAGCTGTCCCTGCCCATGACAGAGGTTTGGAACTAAATGGTCTTTAAGTTCCCTTCCAACCCAAATTATTCTATGATTCCGTGATTCTGTGACATTTCCCTTGATTAATGATTGATGCTGACTAGAAGTGCCACCACTGGGGACAGGTTTTAGAGTCACTCCAGTTGACTTCTGGGCTTGTGGTGCGCGATTTCAAATGGGGAGAAATACCTGAAGGAAAACGCCTGAGGTTAACTGAGCCCTGACTGTACCAAGGCAACTTGATGTACTTTAATTTCATGGTAGAATCACAGAATCACAAAATGGTTTGGGTTGCAAGGGACATTAAAACTCATCCGATCCCACCCCCTGCCATGGGCAGGGACATCTTCCACTAGCCCAGGTTGCTCCAAGGCCCTTCCAGCCTGGCTTTGGACACTTCCAGGGATGGGGCAGCCACAACTGATCAGTGGATACACTTAGTCAAAAAGTATATCTCTAACAGCTTATGCATATTTGTTTTCTCTGATTTTCCTCATAAGATGCGACTTCCAAGTACATGAGCTCCATTTAATTTAGTTGGAATGTCTGGGATAAGAAACAAGGTACTGGATGTACCCCATAGCTATGATCTTACCTGGCCTCCTACCTCTCACCTCAGTCTTACGTGGCCAATGAAATCCAAAGGCAGTTCACTTTGTGTTTCACTTAAATCCTGACAAACAAGAGGGAGGGAAAGTAAGGAAAAAACCAATGGAGTGAAAAACATGCCCTTTAGAAAGGGTGAGGGGGAACTATATATACACAGGTCAGTAAACAGAGAGGCTGGTCGGGCTGCTGGGCGCTGTGAGAGGTGCCCTGCACTCCCCGAGGTGCACAAATGTGTTGTTTGTTGGGGTTTTTTTTGTAAACTGTGTACCTTGGACAAAAACAATATGATCTGAAAAGGCGCTGAAATGCACTTTTCTACTCTAAATTAGCAGGCAAACTCCGTGAACCTGAAACAGGCTTTGCCAAATTCCCCAAACCTCAAATACGGCGAGGTTTGCCCACCTCGAACTTGAACTGCAGGGGAAGGGGCTCTTTGAATGGTGCAGCCTAAGCCCGAGGTCTGGGGAGAGTATTAGAAAGATGAATATTTAATGGATATATGAGAGAGAATCAGTGGAAATTTTTGGCATCCTCCATTAGCTATGAAGTTTCAGAAAAGTCCAGGAGAGCACTGGGCTGTTGACAGAGGTTTGGCTGAGTTTGCTGGCTCTGAAAGTGTGAAAATCCTAGAAACCCCTTAGGAACAGAGTTTAAGTTTAGACCTATAAAGCATCTAGTTGGGGCTTTAAGCAAATCCCAGCCTTAGCAGCACACCTGTAAAACCCACTGAGCTGATAGAAAACTAAACACTCTGCAAACAGTTATAACTACAAAGTTACTCTGGAAATAGTTGGAACTATAAAGTTGCTAGCAAATACCCATATTTGCTGAGGGTACAGTCACACTTGATGCAAGAGAGAATGAAACTCCACTTTCCTCCCCCTCGCAGCATTTTGCCCGTAGATTTTCTTGCTTTTCCTCAGGACAGTGATATATTTTTTGATGTTCTGTGAATTCCTTGGTGGAAGACAACGAGACTTTATTTCTCTGGAGGAATATCCAAAAGGTTTGGAATAATGTGTTAACCACAGATGGATTCCCCTGAAGGTCTTTACGTGACCAGAAGGAGCTGAATGTGATGGTTGGACAGAAAGGACTGCCTAGTTTTGGGTTGTTTGAAAACATGTTGACTGGCACTGAGAAGTCCAGAACTTGCTATTTAAATCTTCTCTTTCTAATCAGAGAATCTCCCATGGGCAGGGACACCTTCCACTAGCCCAGGTTGCCCCAGCTTGGCCTTGGACACTTGCAGGGATGGGGCAGCCACAGCTTCTCTGGGCAACCTGTGCCAGAGCCTCACCACCCTCACAGGGATAGCCCATCTAACCCTGCCCTCTGGCAGTGGGAAGCCATTCCCCCTTGTCCTGGCACTCCAGGCCCTAGGAAATAGTCTCTCTCCATGTTTCTTGTCATTCCTTTCAGGCCCTGGAAGGCCACAATTCGGTCACCCCAAAGCTTCTCTTCTCCAGGCTGAACGATCTCAAATCCCAGTCCCAAGAGAGAATACAACAGAAATCCTTTCCTGCAGCACATCTGGTTGTAGCCAGACTGCTTTATAATATATGAGAGTGGTATGGCAAAATTCTGTGCTTTGCCATATGCTGGGGGGGCGGAATAAAAGGCAAACAAGCAAAATAAAATCCAATGACACAAAATTCATCCCTTTCTTAATTTCTCTCCAGAGCTTGGAGATGGTCTGTGCAGGAGATAATGAAAAGCATGTCTGGCACGAGTCATGATGCTGTGCAACTTCTTCCCATGGCCTAAGACTAACTGAAGAGGAGTTAGTTTCTGTTCTAGTTATTATTTACGGGACAAACCTTGTCTATTGTATAAATGGCACCTTTTCCTGAAAAGCCAAGAACAACCTGTTTCTTCCTCCTCTGTGGTGGAAAGCAGCTCTTCCTGCAACGCCTGGAGCAGATCTCTCCCCATCCTTCACAAGAACATCCAATGAGTGCTGTGGAAAACGGGGCACTCAAGCTTATTTTAAAACTCTTTGATGACTTTGCAGTCTGTTCCTTGCTTTGCTTCCTTCCCCTGTAGGGTTTTCAACAAAATACCAACCGACTGAGGACAGCAGCATCTCATCCCCTGCGAACTCAGCAGCAGTTCCCATCCAGCACATCAGATTTTCCCCTTGCCACCCAGCTTCAGTTTAATGAAGCTGACGTGTTTTCAATTAGTTTGAAACTCCACATTAGAAAATATGACCATATATTTCAAGTTAACATGCAAAACTCGAGCTGGAGCCGTGTTCGCAGCAATGGGATTGGGTTCGGTTTCTTCCACGCAACTCATTTCCTGTTTTCCCAGCAGCCTGTCCTGATGGTCCTTGAAGACCAGCATTGCTCTGACATACCAGGAGAAGTGCAGTGCTTTCACACTGGGTTTTTTTTTTTTAATTTTGTTTTAGAGGATGTCCAAGAGAATTATTGCCTTGCAAATCACTTATTGCTCCATCTCTGAACTCTGGCCGTGCTCGTGGTTGTGCCCCCTAAAGCCATTTCCCAGGCTTGTGGAGCACATCGTTGCTCTTCTCCTCCTCCAGAAGCTGGTGAAGCAGAGGAGGGCATGGAAAGGAAGGCTTCTCACTTTGCTGCTTTACTACATCTTTATATATATATAATATTGTAGGTACATATATATAATAATGGCTCTCAGGTCCCACTCCTACGCGGAAGGGAGCACCCAAGATTCATAGATGCCTGTGGTTGAAAAAGAACAGCAAAAGCCAAGAGGGTCCAAAAAGAGAATTCACCAAGTTTTATTAACAAACTACACCCCCAGCATGAATATTTTTTGCCCCTGTTTTCTGGTAATAAGAAGAGTAAAAGAATAAAAGAGAAGAGGAAAGAGAGAGAGACTGGATTGCCCCTCAGTTGACCGTTCATGCCCATTTCCTGACCCCACTTGTGCTGTCCTTTATGTTGTGTGGTCACCATGGACCAGAACAGTCAGAAAGGTGCTGCCCCACCTCCATAAGGACCCTCTTTCCAGCCATATCCTGTTCCAACTTGTTTGTTCGAGTGGCTGTCGGTGTTTGAGGCACAGCAACGCAGGTTGCTCAGAGAAGTTATGGATTCTCCACCCCTGGAAGTGTCCAAGGCCAGGTTGGACGGGGCTTGGAGCAACCTGGGCTAGTGGAAGGTGTCCCTGCCCATGGCAGGGGGTGGGAATGAGGTGAGCTTCAGGTCCCTTCCAACCCAAACCATCCGTCCCGGGATTCTGTGATGAACTCCTTACTGCTCAGGGGGCTCCAGATGTCTCAGTGGAGCCTCTTGCTCAGCCTTAGGCTTGGGGGTTCTTCAAGAGCTTTCAAGGCTGCCATGGGAATGGATATTCACCCAGGAGGGGACTGACAGGTACCAGGCACCCACCAGAGCTCCTCCCCTGGTTTTTTCCCAGATCTTTTTGTTGGCCATATAAGCTCAAACCTGCCCCCATCCCTCCTCACCCTACAGCGGTGTCATGAGTGTGGGGAGGCGGGGTGGTGCCCAGCTCCCCAAAGAGACACCGCTGGGGTTACTTTTTTAATGTAAACCTGCAGCTTCTGAAGCAGCCACAGCATCTCACCCCCCACCTCCTGGCAGGAGAAGGGGGGTTGTGCCAGTGCAAGCAGCAGAGTAAAAGGTGCCTTGAGCATCTTTCCCTCTTCTTCACATGAACTCCTCCTGGCCACCAAAGCAAACGGGAGTGGGATCACTGTGCCAGCGATCCCACCTCTCCCTCCCAGCCCGAGCAAGTGAATCCTGCCTTTAAATCAAGGCCTCCACCACGAGCTCCCCAGCAGGTGTTGCTCGACAGCGCTCCTTGACGAGGCTGCCGTGGATTTTTAATGTGGTGACCTGCTGGCTCTGGCAACTGCACACGCACCCAGACTACAAAAGAGGCACTTCAATGCAAAGAGCTGCCAGTGAGCCCCACAAACAGCCCCTCTGCCACAGGGACGAAGACACTGCAAATAAACACTTCTGGGGAACTCTCTCTCTCCTTAAATTATTTATTATCATTTATAGAGCATCCAGATGTTGATTTAACACCTAACGATTGTGGGAGAAAATGAAGCATGAAGGGCTGCGTTTGAGTTGGGTTGGGGTTTATTTTCCCTCCTTGATCTCATCTATCGGGCGCATACAAAGTGTGCCCAAAGAATGCATAGGAAATCCATAAATACGTGTGTGTGCCCAGGGAGTCACTGGGTGGTGGTGATAACAGCTGGATCCTGCAAGGATGAAGGTGGGAGGATGCCCCTCACCCCTGCTTGGCTTTGGGACACTCACAATGGACCCATCTTACCCACTTTATTTCCTGGTGGTTGCAAGAAGCACAGGAGGGAGGGGGAGGGAACAACTCTCCCAGCATTGATGATGAGGTGCCTAATAGGACATTTGAAAATTCAGGAGCTGAAGTCATATGGCTTGGACCAGGGGCTTTGCAACCAGCACTTCATGCTCACGAGGCCCTTCAGGGGCACCTCTGAGGTGTCCCAGAAGGCTGAGGACCACTTGTGAACTGAGAGTGTGGACCCGCCCCGTCACTGCCAGGGCTTCAGCTCCAGACCAAGCCAGGGGAGCCTCCAGGCAGTGGGGGACAGCAGAGGAGAGGAATTCTCCCCCAAACCCCAGCACCTCTGTCCAGAAGAACCTGTGAGCATTTCTCTCGGAGGCAGAGCAGTGTTGGGAAGAGCTTGTGTTTTAATGAGTCATTTCACAGTGGGAATCATGTAGAGGAAATCTGGCTGCTTAATCCCGACTTCCCCCTGGCATAACCTATTTTCTTCTCCCTGTTGTTCTCCTCACTTCCTTTGTTCCTTGGTGGGGAGAGCCCTCAGCATCCTCCACAGCCTTGCCACAGGAGAGGCAGGAACAGTTCCAGCTGGTGCTGCTGGAGGTCGGGGCAGCCATCCTGCTCCTCTCAGCGGCCAAGGCAGCATCACCTTCCCAGCCATTTCCCTGCTTCCCAAGCCTCCCCTCCTGCTCCTGTTGGATCCTCCAATCACGCAGTGTAGAGTCTTCCCCCAAAGCACCAGTAATGCTGAGCAATGGCTATTTCTATGTGGGATGAAGTGAGAAAACAGATAGTAGATGGCGCTCACAAATCCATTTTTGGGCATCCACAGCCCAAGAGTCTGCAGGAATCTGGACATTCCCAGCCAGTGTGAAGTCATTAAACCACTTTGAAATCCCATTGCTGTTGGGATGCCTGTAGGACTCTCGAAGACATGGGAAACCACAGACTTAGATTAATGCAACCCCATTAATATGGGGTGACCACAGGGATCTGCTGCACTATTCCAGACTAAATCCTGGTTCATAAGCACTGGTGTCCTCCAGGAGTGACAGCACCGGGCACTTCCAAAGGAAAAACTAGTTTTTGAGGCTGCACTGCTGCTTCTGAGCCCGAGGGCCACACAGCCAAATTTTGTCTCCATGGGAAACTGCCCTGCCTAAAACCTACCACATAAAACCTATTTTGCAAACAAGAGTGGAAAGCAAGTCAAATGCTTTGCTAAATTTGGCAGTTTGGGGATAGCTCTGAGGGACAGGAGCATCCCAGCCCCTGCCCTGAGGGCTCCTGGCATGTTTACCACTTCACAGCTTCTGGAGGAAATACAGACCCTGAGCCTAATCCCCTGGGGGGATTTCAGACCACACCCGAGGTACCTGGAGCATTTATGTCCCTTTAGACAAGGCAGGAGCCTGGGGATTTTCCAGATCAGTCTTTGGAGCTCAGCTTTAGGCACTGAGGCACCTTTTTGAGCTGGTTTTGACTTTCTGAATGCTCTTTGCAGCAGGTGCTCAATCCCGGCAGCTTCTCTGGAGTGGAGACACCGTAGGACACGTGAGCTCATCCACACAGGCTTTGCTGGAAAATAGAACGTGAAACTTGAACAAGGATTTTTAAGACTTTTTGCCTGGTTTTGCAAAGGTAGGGTTTTTTGTGGGGTTGCTGCATTTGAAAGGAAAAACCCGAGTTCCCATCTCCTCAGAGGTAACTACCCAATATTCCCTGTGTCCCAGCCAATGATGGCTGAGCCTTCTCCACAGCCTGTTTGGCTCTTTCCCCCCGACCCTGGGGATGCTGCCAGGCACACACAGCCCCTGCAAGGCTGTGCCGCATCCAGGGAAGTTACAATGGGTTTGGGATTGGGAGGTTTTTCCCTTCATTCTGCCAACTTTTGCCCCAGAACATCCAAGCCGATTTGAAGCCGTGGCTTGGCGGGAAGACATTGGGGAATGTATGGAGGTGGAGCAGAGCTTGAATTATTGGGTTTGGGTTTGGTTTGGGGTGGACATCCTCAGGCAGACGTGGATTCACAGGAGTCAGAGCTTTGCCTCTCCCTCCACAGGCAGCATCCCACACCAGCCCCTGAGCCACAGTCATCCTAAACTCCATCCTGCAGAGCCTCATCCCTCAGCCATCCTTGCCACACCTCCTGGTCTGGAGGCAGCAGCACCAGGTCACTGCCAGCCCCTTCACTCTCTTTACTCCATCCTAAAAGTGTGCACTTGTGGAAAGTTTAACTCATGCCTTAATTTTGTGCATTCACATAATATCTATTTCCTGGCCTGAGCTTCCCTTTTCTCATCACTGACACATCATTTCTGAATTTTCCAGCTCCTGCATTAGAATCACAGATTCACAGACTGGTTTGGCTTGGAAGGGACTCTAAAGTTTGTCTTGTTCCACCCTCTGCCATGGGCAGGGACACCTTCCACTAGCCCACGTTGCTCCAACCTGGCCTTGGACACTTCCAGGGATCCAGGGACAGCCACAGCTTCTCTGGGCAACCTGTGCCAGGGCCTTTCCTTTCCCCACCCCTGGCCTGCACTGACTGGCTGAGTGTCCTCCAAATTAGGTTGTTTGCTCTCCTTAAATCCACACCCTCCAAAAAAAAATCCCCCAAAGCATGATGATTATTTCAGGGCCTGCCATAAATGTTGGAGAGGATTTAACAAAATGCCACTCGCCAAGTCTTTTGGAAAACACCCCTGCACGTGGGCTCCTCTGAGCATCAGCTTTAAAAATAGTGCCTAATAATACAGAGTTAATACCTGAACTGAGGTCACACTCCCCAGGCAACATCCCCACCACAAAATTCAGCAGATAGACTCTATATCTCCCTCCTTCTTTTTTTTTTTTTTTTGTTTGTTTGGTTTTTTGGGTTTTTTTTGTTGTTGTTGTTGTTTTTAATCTTGTAGGAAACTATTATATCCGAGCTGCAAAATCTGCCCTGGAGTCTGGCGGAGTGGAATGAGGAGCCGATGCTTAAAAATCAATTCATGGTGGTCTCGAGCTATGTTTTTGTTCTGGCACATTAAACAGAATGAAGACATATGTCTGAATTTAAGACATCCTTTCGGTTCCCTGTATACACGAGCCAGCCGAGAAATTTGAACTATTTCAAAGCACTAGGAAGAAGAATTGTAGACACATCCTTTGTTTAGGCATATATTTTTAATTATCCTGCCTTTTAATATTCCTCTCCATTTGAGGATAATCAGAGAAAATAGATCCTGCTGGGCATTGTCATGCTTAATAAAAGTAAGACTGAACATCTGCAAATTTGGCGACAGTGTGGCGCATCTGATGCACCAGCGGCCGAGCTGCATTCCTGGGTAATTATAACACCACATGCAACTGGAATGGTGTAATTCTCTGTTTACATTAGTTCTAGCACTTATCCCAAACTCTACTTGGGTTGGGGTGCTAAGCATTTGGAAAGTGGGAACGTTGTTCTCCCCCCTCACCACCCCCAACCCAAGAAAGCTGGAAGGACGGGAGGGCTCTCTGTTGTCTGCCCCACCAGGCTCCGGGGAGCGACTCGTGCGAGGCAGGGCTGGCGTCGCCCAAATTAGCACCGCTGGAATTAAATCAGTGAAAGTGAGAGCGGGCTGCAGGCTTTCTCTCCTCCTATTTGTTATTTCATTTTGGCAGTGCAAACCCCACATCCTGCAGTGGCTGCTGCGCAGGCTGAGCTGCGTTCTGCAGAATTTCCCCGCGGGGGGAAGCACGGGTTTGCCCCCATCTCGGCCTTCCCAGGATGGAGAGGAGCCTGAGGCAACACTTTCTCCATCACCTCAAAGCTGAGCCATCCCACTGCAATATAAGGCATGAAGCCATCAGAGATTGTCCAGTGGAGCGCAATGGAGATGAGGAAGGGCCTTGATTTGAAGCCATGTGAGGACACTGAGGGCACTTGGGGTGTTCAGCTGGAGAAGAGGAGACTGAGGGGAGAGCTCACTGCAGTTCCAACTCCCTGGGCAGGGGCAGAGGAGGGGCAGGACTGAGCTCTGCTCTGAGGGGACCAGGGACAGCACCCAGGGAATGGCCTGGAGCTGTGTCAGGGCAGGGTCAGGTTGGATCTCAGGAAAAGGTTCTTTCCCCAGAGGGTGGTTGGGCACTGACCAGGCTCCCCAGGGCAGTGGGCACAGCCCCAAGGCTGCCAGAGCTCCAGGACCATTTGGATGATCCTCTGGGACACAGGGTGTGACCCTTGGGGATGGTCCTGTGCAGGGCTGAGGGTTGGACTGGATGATCCTTGTGAGTCCCTTCCAGCTCAGCATATTCTGGGATTCTGTGCCCTTGTGCAGAGCTGGAAGTTGGATATAAACTCCAGGGAGTGGCCAATACACGTTGGCACATGTGGGAGGAAAGCAGGGAACGTCCTCTCCTTGGGGCAGCTTTTGCCTCCTGAGCTTCACCTCCCACACTCTGCCCTTCCAGGGCTGGGGGAGAGGGAAAGCAGGAGGCAGGGAAAAACAACCAAGGAAAGCAAGCACACTGATGTGTTCCCAGCCCTGGTAGATATGCAAAGCTCAAGCTCTTGGCAGGTGGAAACCTCCCTCTGAAGCACACCTTGCCTTTCCACCACAGTTCCCCACACCAGCACTTCTCCAAGAGATAGGGTTGAATTTAGACCTCTGTGGGAGGGAGTGGGTGAAGGATGTGACACCATTTTGGATGCTGTTGCAGGGGACAGGGGTGACCTCCTGCCCTAAATCAGCCCCCAGCAACAGCGACAGGTAGAGAGCATTTTTATGCTGCATCATAATTTCATCTCCAGGAAGATCCTAACTTTTATCTGGGACCAAACTAGATATTCACAAGCCAGAGAAATGTTCCAAACTCTAAGGAGAAAATGCAGGGACTGCAGAAATAAAAGTATTGTACCCACCTAGCAAATGGAGGTGCACTGGTGCAGGTCTCCCAACTGACAGCACAATGTTAGAAGGTGTTAAATTATCTCCCAGCAGACTGAGGGTGGAATATCTACTAAAAAAGTTCAGTCATGACATTCTGGGGAGCATCTGAGAGTATTTTTGTAGCCTTCCAGTACCTGAAGGAGGCCAAAAAGAGAGCTGGAGAGGGACGTTTTGCAACCGCATATAGTGACAGGACAAGAGGGAATGGCTTCCCACGGCCAGAGGGCAGGGATAGATGGGATATTGGGAAGGAATCCTTCCCTGTGAGGGTGGTGACGCCCTGGCACAGGTTGCCCAGAGAAGCTGTGGCTGTCCCTGGATGCCTGGAAGTGTCTAAGGCCAGGTTGGACGGGGCTTGGAGCAACCTGGGATGGTGGAAGGTGTCCCTGCCCATGGCAGGGGGGGTGGAATGGGATGATCTTTCAGGTCCCTTCCAACCCAAGCCATATTACAACTCTACAGTTCTATGACCTGACTCTTGAACTCTTTGGAGCACAACCCCCAGACCCCTCTTTCAAGCAGCTTTCTAAACCATTGTGCTGCTGGGGAAATAAAATGACCCCCTAATAAAATGACCCCCTCAGGCTGAGGCCTGGCATTCACCAGTGGTGTGGGAGCTGCCTCCTGTCAGTGCCCTGGGATGGCAGAGCTCGGAGGGCGCAGGAAGCTGCCCCCAGCACTGGGGGAGCTGCCGAGAGTGAACGCTCTTGTCACAGCATCGCTCTCAGGAGCGGGCGGCGCTTTCCCTTCCCGCATGTGCTCAGCAGCTGCCTGGCTGCTCTCTTGAAAGGATGCCACAAGATGCAACACCAGATGCTGGAGTTTCCAGAGAGACCCTTAACGGTGGACTCCACTCCGTCTTGTTCTTGGCTGCTGCGCCAGAAAGGAAAAGGGTAATAAAGGAGCAGCTCCCCACGGCAGGGGCTGCAAGCTGGGACTTTATATCAGCCAAGAGTGGCACAGTGAGAGAGGGAAGTGATGCTGAGGGGATCGAGGCCAGTTGTTGCATCTTCAAGCAAGATGGGGCCTTTGGCTGCTCTGACCTCCTTGATCTGCGGCAGTGACCAAAATCCAGCGGGTCACCCCTTCCCAAGGCTGAGGGTGGGCCGTTGTTTGCAGTTTCCAGGGCCTGTCTAGTGTTCCAGCCTACAGTCAGTCCCCTGTGCTGCTGTGATTGTGACAGCACCAAGCACTGGCAGGGAGTGTGAACCATTCCTGCTCACACAAGTGGTAGTTGCTGGAGATGGGCTTTGCCATGGGTTTCAGGATAAAACAGGCTGGGATGGGAAGAGGGAGGTAAGATTTGAGGTCTAGTCTGTTTTATGCAGAGTGTAGGTGTGTCCTAAGGAGGGTAAAAGAACACTGAATCAGTATCCATCACATCACTATAGAAACCTGCCTAAACCTGGTGTGCCTTGGTGTCTGCACAATGAGAATCACTGGGGTTGGAAGAGGCCTCCGAGATCATCAGGTCCAACTGTTACCCAGCACCACCATGGTCATCACTAAACCACGTCCCCAGGTGCTCCATCCGTACACCATTTGAACACTTCCAGGGATGGGGACTCCGCCACTGCCCTGGGCAGCCTGTGCCAGTGCTGGACAATCCTTTTGGCAAAGAAATTTTCCCCAGTATCCAATCTAATCTGTCTTTGTCACGGATTGAGGCTCTTTCTTCTCATCCTATCACTTTGTTACCTGGGAGAAGAGACTGATCCCCACCTTGCTAAAACCTCCTGTCAGGGAGTTGCAGAGAGCCAGAAGGTCCCCCCTGAGCCTCCTTTTCTCCATGCTGAGCCCCCCCAGCTCCCTCAGCCACTCCTGCTGCTCCAGCCCCTTCCCCAGCATCGCTGCCCTTCTCTGGACACGCTCCAGCAAATTTTATTACAGTTCAAAGTGCTTTTGTATTTCGATTTCAACATACCATGTTTTCCATCATATTTTCATGGCTCTCTGTCGTGGCTGCCCGAGTCAGAGTTGTACCAGGGAATGCTTTGGAGGAGGCTCACAATCAAGGCAGGCAAAACTCTACCTCCCTGCTGGTGTGTCCAAAGGGTTTGAAGATGATTTAGGAAGACCTGACAAGGTCAGGGAAGAGGGGCAGAGAGGACAGCATGACCAGCAAAGTTCCTGTAGCTGCTGCTGCTGCTGCTGAAATCCCGGGCTGCAGGACTCAATCTCAGGTGTATCCCCCCTTTGGCCAATCACCCACGAGGTGAGGTGCAACCCTAGAGAAAGCAGCCATGGCCACCACCAGAACCTCAGACACTCAGGGACAGAATCCCAGCTGGAAAATATTGTTAAACCAAGCAATTATCCAATCTCCTTGGTGGTCTTCAGTGGCGCTGGGGGCAAGGAGTGTAACCTGTTCCCAAGCCGGACTGCATATGAGAGGGAGGGAGGGAAGGGTCCCCTGGGACATTCAAAGGCCGTTATATTATTGTTTATTACATCACATCTATATGTAAATATACATGTATTGCCCCCAGATGTCTAATGCTGTCTGCAGAGACCAGGAGCTGTTACCTCTTTTTGCCTCTGGGTTTTTGCCCTCCTCTGTAGCAACGGTGAGAGATGGCTGGTTGGCTTAGCCCAGTGACCCTGTGCTGCTCCTTCCAGTCTGGGAATCAAAAAACAATCAAATCTTCACGGTCTTTGGTCATTTGAGCTAAAAGCCTGGTACTGACCAGCAGGGAGGGGTTGGGACACGGAAGGCAGGTGTTCCCTGGGCCAGTTTCTTTCACTGAGGTCGTTTGCCTGGCTTGTCCTGTGCTGATGGTCCTCTGCCCCAGGAGCTTTGTGAAACATCTCAGCAGGCAAAGCACTTGCTGAATGCCCCAAGTGGGATCCCAGCCCTGTGCCATCTCCTCTGCAAGTGTGCAGCCACGGCCAGTGCTGTCTCCCAGAAAACATCTCCTTCCCTGGCACTTTTGATACAAACCCAAAGAGCCCATCCCAAGCCCTCCACACAGAGACGTCCCTTGGGAAGGGCACAGAGTGTTCCATCCGTGATGTGCACACTCTGGGATACTGCAGAGACATTCCTCATATTCCCTATGCATTTCAGGTTTAAGTATCATCTTGTGCACCCACCCACACCATTCCATATTTATTCATCATTAAACGAATGCAATCAGCCCCCACATTCCAGCTTGCAGCTAATTAAAACCACCGTACGCTTCATGATCCCAGCTTTTCCTTGGCTCCAGTTTCCACAGTCCAAAAGAAATGAAAAGGAGCTGGTTCTGGCACAGCTTTTCCTCCTCTGGCTCTGCATTCCTCGGGGTCTTACGGGAATTGCTCGAATTCTCAGATGTTGTTAAACAGTCAAAGGGTAAATATTCCATCACATCCTGATTTTTCTGAGATGGTTGTGGTTGCAGGGAACAGCTTCTGTAAAGGGGGCTGAGCCCAGCAGGCCTGCAACTAGTGGTTACTGGATGGCCACAAATGAAAGGCAGCCAAAAAAAATAAGAGAAGCAAGCCTGGACCACAAGCGAGCGGGAGCGAGACACGCGTTGAGCGACGATGAGCTTGGTCTCCACCAAAGGGGAGGATGTGCTTGCTTTAGAGGGGCTCTCAAACTGCCACGTGCCCCTTCTTGGAATTCACCCCGAGCCCCTCAGTAAAGGCACTGAGTCCCAGAGCCCCAGTGAGGTCTCCTGCCTCCAGCACACGTTTGGTGCAGGAGCTGCACGATGCAATTTATGCATTTCTGGACTACTGTTGGCGTGGTTTCTGTGGAATAGTTCGGGTGGTCAGCCATTGGAACGGGCTGCCCAGGGAGGTGGTGGAGTCACCACCCCTGGAGGTGGTTAAGAGGTGTCTGGATCTGGCACAGGGAGATGTGGTGCAGAGGTTACATTGGATGATCTTAAAGGTCTCCTCCAACCTTGATCCTGTGATTCTGTCAGTGATGCTGTGTGTCCAAGGGGTTTTAAATCCTTGTGAGGGTCAAGTTAGGCTGTGGCTGTCCCAGAAGAGGGCAGAGGTGCTCCTTCCGACCCAACCTGGCATTGGAGGTGGCTTCAGGAGCCGCCAACACCTGCCACCAGCTCAGCACCTTATCTGGCACCGTTGGAAAGTGTGGCATCCATCGTGTTGCTTCTCCCACTCCCAGCATGTCGCAATCAGATGGTGTGGGGTGATAATGCAGTGATTGGCACTGAAGGGAAAAACCTCGGGGTTGAGCTGGAGAAATCTTTGGGTGGCAAGCAGAGTGGTTTGCCTGCCTGGCTCCACATTTTCAGGAACAACTAAATTTAGATGCCAGGTGACTCCTTGAAAATAGTCTGGGGATGTTATGGAGAAATTTATTCAGATCGATATTGTTCAGAGATTGAAAACGTGCAACCAGGAGTGGTTCTATTGGTTCTTACACTTGTCCTCAATACAATAAAGGTGAAAAATGGGTTATATTTATTTTTATACGATTTTCATGCCCTTTTTTTTTTTCTATTTAAATGCCAATTAATTAAAATCACATCAGGGAGACAAACCATAAGCTGTTAAGCTCACTGATCCAAACATTAATCCTACCCTCAAGGATCAGCATTTTCCCTCACCATGAAAGTAGTACTTCACTACCTCTTAATCAAACATCTCGTTTACTTAAAAGTGAAAATTTTGAATGCTTCCATATACAGTTTTTAGGTTCAGTCTTTCAAGATTTAGTCATCTCTCAAGATTTAGTAGCAGCGGTTGCAGCTGCACAGGTCTTTGGGGGTAGAAGGAGTGACGCGTGTAGGAGAGGAAACAGCTTCTCCTGGAGAAATTGAGATGTGGAAAAACAGAGATGTTGGGCAAACTGCTTCTCCTATTCTTCTTTTCCTTGCCTTGCTCCCTCCCCTTGGCCTCGCCGTGTAGCACATCCCCTCCTTTGGAAAGAGATGCTGTATTTTATCCCCCAGAACAACATCAAGGGACCATCCCTCCTCCTGGGTGTTGTGTTTGCCCAAGCAGCAGGTGACTTCTCCAGGCTCCCTCTGCCTCCAGCCCTCCCGTTCCTCCTTTTTTAAAACACCGTTGCCTTCAGGAGGCCCGAGATGAAAGTTGCCACATTCGAAGCGGTGCCCCCGTTAAAGGAAGGGCGGCTCGGGGTGGCACGGCCGAGGGGACGAGCCTTTCATCTCTCCCCGCCCGGCTGTTTGTCCCGGCCCCCGGCAGCAGAGGTTGTTTGCCTTCCGTGCAAGACTTCAGCCCCTGGAACTTTGAAGTGCCTTCCCCGGCTCGGTGTCACCCACTGTTCTGTCAGCGGCCGAGATAAACCCGAGGGCCCGAGGTGTCCCCTCTAATGCGCTCGCCGGCACTCGGAGCGCGGAGATAGTGATGCCTCGGTAATGCCGGGGAGATAAGCGCCCCGGGGGCTGTGCCCGGCCCGGCTTCCTAAGGCCCTAACAAACCCCCAGAGCTCGCAAATTAGCACCTCGCCGACATCAAAGCTTTCGCTTTCCTTTCTTGCCGCCGTTACCTACCGGCGGGGATTAGGCACCGCATCTTCCCCCACTTACGGAGCAAATGGTTGAACTACCCCCGCGGAGCTCGGGGTGCCTGGCCGTGGTCGTCGTTCCCCCAGAGAAATCGCCTGGGAGAGGGAATGTTTTCTCTTACAGGATGGAGGTGACCCACAGCGATTGTTACTCTTTTCCGCCGCCCACGTGAGTTTATAAACAAAAAGCAGTAATATCCTCGCAAGGCTTATGATCGCAAACACATTGCGTTGTGTGCATTTATAATTCTGAAGGGTATCTGATATTAAACTATAGTATCTTCCATGATATTATCCTCCTGGAAATGCCCTCCAAAGCCATTGGCTGGCCTTGTCCTCGCACGACAGACCAAGCCCGGAGTGAGTGCCATGAAGATGGGAAAGACAGGTCTGAAACATTCAGAGCGTGTTACACAAAAAGATTAGATAACTGGAATCCAAATGCTACTGTAATTTCACCTTTGGCATGCAATGGAGCACATCCCCATGAGCACTATGGGCAAGAACTGCCTCACATGCAACATCTTCAGCGGAAGGAAAAAGTGGCATCAGAAATCATAGAATCATAGAATCATAGAATCGATTGGGTTGGAAAAGACCTCAGAGATCATCAAGTCCAACCCCTGCTCCAACTCCAGTCCGTTCACTAGATCATGGCACCAAGCGCCATGTCCAACCTCAGTTTAAAATCCTCCAGGGACGGTGAATCCACCCTGGGCAGGCCATTCCAATGCCTGACCACTCTCTCTGTAAAGAATTTCTTTCTAATATCCAGCCTAAATTTCCCCTGGCAGAGCTTAAGCCCGTGCCCCCTTGTCCTATTGTTAACTGCCTGGGAGAAGAGACCAATCCCCACCTGGCTATAACTTCCCTTCAGGTAGTTATAGAGAGTGATGAGGTCACCTCTAAGCCTCCTCTTCTCCAGACTAAACAACCCCAGCTCCCTCAGCCTCTCCCCATAGGTCTTATGTTCCAGTCCCTTCACCAGTCTTGTTGCTCTTCTCTGGACCCGCTCCAGCACCTCAATATCTTTCCTGAACTGAGGGGCCCAGAACTGAACACAATACTCCAGGTGTGGCCTCACCAATGCAGAGTACAGGGGAAGGATCACTTCCCTTGTCCTGCTGACCACGCTATTTTTGATACAGGACAGGATACCATTGGCCTTCTTGGCCACCTGGGCACACTGCTGGCTCATGTTGAGCTTCCTGTCAATTAGTACCCCCAGGTCCCTTTCTGCCTGGCTGCTCTCCAGCCACTCTGTGCCCAGCCTGTAGCGCTGCAGGGGGTTCTTGTGGCCAAAGTGCAGGACCCGGCACTTGGCCTTGTTGAACTTCATCCCATTAGAATCAGCCCATCTCTCCAGTCTGTCCAGGTCCCTCTGCAGAGCCCTCCTGCCTTCCAGCAGGTCGACACTCCCCCCCAGCTTGGTGTCATCTGCAAATTTGCTGATGATGGTCTCAATCCCCTCATCTAAATCATCAATAAAGATGTTAAACATCATGTATATTATGTGACATGTTACATATGTGTTTCTATGTATTATGTATGTAATATAATTGTTTATATTTAAAATCATATGATGACCACAAAATCACAGAATCCCAGAATGGTTTGTGTTGGAAGGGGCCTTAAAGCCCATCCAGTCCCACCCGCTGCCCTGGGCAGGGACACCTTCCACTAGCCCAGGTTGCTCCAAGCCCTGTCCAACCTGGCCTTGGACACACTGAGGGGCGTTAGAGGAGCTGAATCTGCCTCAACCAGCCACCTCAACAGGCAAACAGACCCGAAACAGGGGCATCTGGAGAAGATGAAGATCCTCATAAGCCAGTTAGAAAATGTTGCGCAGACCAGCACAGTTAAGGCTCAGAGAAACCAAGATGCCTTTTCAGACAGGTTTCATCACCCTGGAGGGCTCAGGAGGTCTTGAAACTGCTGCTGGGTTTTGCACTAATACCTTCTTTTCAAGTAACCAAAATAAAAGGTCCTATCTTCCCTCTCCCTCCCTCTCCTGATGCAATATCACAGTGATTAAAGCATCCATTTAGGATGTGGGAGATGCACACTGAAGTTCCTCCTTGCCTGGAGGGGTTTGGACCTAATCTCCAACATCAGGGGAACATCCAGGCAGCTGGGCAAGAGCATGAACAGGAGGAAAGGGAGGAGGAGAGATCCCCCCCCACCCATCCAGCCCCACATCACGTCTCCTTGAGGGCTGGGTAGCATAAAATAAAATAAATTAATCCTCTCTTTAAAATGAAAAGAGGACAAAAGTGTCCCTGTAGCTGATACTTGTCTTTCTCTCAAGGAAGAGAGTTGGCATCTTCCTTTTTATCCACAGAGGAGAGTGAGAAACAATAATGCTCCAGTGAAACCAGGATTTAAAATGAAGCTCCATGAAATTTTAATGAAGCTTAACAAAACTTTCCCTTTTGATGAAGCTTCACTTTTATGCTGTGAAATAACTCCTCTGACCCACGGAAGAGCAGCCACTGACTTTCCCAGGGCAAGGGAAAGGTGGGTCCTGTACGTGGAGGGCAAAGTTTGATCATTCACGGTTTGAAGAAATGATTTGAAAGCAAATGCTTGTGGCACCATCAGCAAACCCTGCCCAGAAAAATACCGTGCTGGATTTGGTTTGGCTGCAGTGGCTCAAGTGTGCCACTCTAACCACAGGGAATGTTTCACTCATGGGCTTCTGCTCCACTCGCTGCGGTAACTCCTGTCCTGGATGTGTGACAGTAGTGGAAATAAATGTTATTAGTAAAGAAGATGTTAATTTAACGGTGGTTTAAAAGTCACCCTTCCATAATAATGAGGGGATTGAGCACGTCACTGCCCCATTTCCATCATGCCAAACTGTTCCTCCAGCAAGTCCAGTGGATTTTCTAATTCTGATTTGTCCAAAAGGGTGGATAAGGGGAGAGATAATGGCTCCATGGTAAGATGGAGGAGGTGATGCTTTATCGTGAGCCTTTGTGGTGAAAGACCTTCACTGCTGAGGTCCTCCCTTGCCCCCAGCTCCTGCAGTGAGCCAGAGCTTCCTCTGAAGCCACGGTGGACCCACCAGACCACTGGAATTTGTAGCAAAGTGCGTTGCCTTTGGCTCAAAAATGAGCTGGATGTATCCATGGAAGTAGCTTTGCACTCAGAGAGCCCGGATGGGATTTGGGCACCTAACTGTAGTTACTGGAGGTGCTGGGGGTGGTTGTGTGGAACATCCCCAGCTCCGGTTCTGCAGGGTGCAGGGCTCCTGCAGGCCCCACATCCCCTTTGGCTGGAGGTGAAAATGAGGGTTGAAATGAGTTCCTAAAGGGTTTTTGGGGTTCCTGGCGGGGTCAGGCATTGGAGGAGGATGCCAGACCGAGCTATTATGTGGAGTCAGGCCGTGCAAACCGGCAAGTGGAAGAGCAGATGTGAGATCTTCCTACTCAATCTCCTGCCTCCCCTTTTGAAGTGTGAGATTAATGACCAAATCAGATTGTTGACTTTACAGGGGCTGTAGCTGGGGCTAATGTCAGAGTGTGATACTTCAATGGGGGGGGGGACGATCCTCGCGTCTGACAAAAGCAGCTAATAAACAAAGATAAATGGAATGTACTTCCAGGTTATTAATGACTTCCCAGCACTGTAATCCCTAGAAACAATAGGGAAATGTTTACTCAGCGGGTTATAGTTTTACTTAGGTTAATGGCTGTTCAATTAACCCGGGGATGCTTCAGTGTGTGCTCCCAGCAGCGTCCTGCGGGGACGGATCAAATGGACTGTTTTGGGATGGAGGAGGGGGGAGAAGTAGAGCTCAGCGGTGACCTGTGTCTTCTCCAGTACGTGGAGACACTGGCAAAAATAACTGGAAGCACTCCTGGCTCGGGAGATGAAGCGCTCTGTTTATCTGCCCCTGTTTGTCCAGGCTTTCCTCTCCATCTTCAAAGCCCGTGGCCAGCGTTATCCCATTAACGTCCGAGCGGGAAAGGCAAGCACCGGGCACCAGTGTGGGAGACAAGCACCACCTGGGGCTGTGTTTGGGGGACATCCACACCCAAACGGTGCCTATTCCCCATGCCCAGGGCAAGGGAAGTCCCACATCCCCATGGCATAAGGATGCTGCTCGTAAGGCTGAACCTCTGCTGCCCGGACACGTATTTGCTGGGAAAACTCAGAGGTGGATAATGGTGATAAACCATTTCCAACAGCTAGAATGAATCCTCCCACAGGGGGTTTGCTGGGAACGGGAGCTAAACATAAATATGTACATCCATCCCAGCTCACCCCCCACCCACAGGTAGGGCTATACTGGTTTTAAGTGCAGGGCTTCTTCCCATTTGCTAAAAAAAAGGGGTTTTTTTACCCATAGTTGCCCAGTGGAAGTGGAGCCAAAGCATAAACAGAGCCACTGAGAAGCTGAGGTTTGTTTTGCTATCACTTTTCTGAGCAGTCTGAACACTGTAATTTCAGCAAGTGGTTCTGCTGAAGGCAGTCCCACCGTGACATTGCAGGACATGGAGCAGGTTTTCCATAGGCATTGGTTCTTTAAAGAAGAGTTTATTCATTTCCTCTCCTTGTCCTCCCTTCCTTCCAGGCCCAAATTGCTGAGAAATAGCTCGCAAGCCCGGGTGCCCAGGAAGAGAGATGGAGGGGGCTGCACCAGGGGTGAAAGTAATGTGGTTTTAAAAGGAAAAGAGGCAAAATTCCAAGTATTTGGAGTAGCAACATAACCCCAACGTTGCTCCCAGCCTTGCCGATCATCCAGTGTCCCTCCCAGTGAATTCTCCCTCCACTGCCAGCTGGAGGGCAAGAAAACCAGCACGAATTAGAAGCGGCCTCAGGAGCAGCGGCTGTGAAATTAAAACCTTTATGATAAGAAGGATTTAATAGTCACAGAGTGGTTTGGGCTGGCAGCGGCCTTAAAGATCGTCCATCCCAGCCCCGTGGCACGGGCAGAAGATCCCTGGTGAGGACACTGTGAAGGGCAGCGCCTCATTTTTGGCCGTGCGGCGTCCCCGACACGTCGTTTGTGTGTCGGGCGCTGGCATTGCAGCGCCGTCGCCGGCGGGGCCCCGCTGAGCGGGGCTGTCGTTCGCACTCCCCACCTTCCTGTCTGCTGCTCGTGTCAGGAGGTCGCACAGCGTGAGGGGGCTGATTTATGGGCTCGCCGGAGCGCACAAAGGCTTGCGGAGGAAGTCGGAGCTCTCCCGGCAGCGCCTTTCAAGGCCGGCGGGTCGGGGATGCCGAGGAGCTGCCGCCCAGATGAGGGGCCGCCGGCCGCCCGCCCGGGGCTTCGGCAGCAAGGATGGGCAAAAAATATTAAAAAGCTCATTTAAGTTGTCCAGATCAGTATAAAAAAAAACCGGGTATTTCCCCTGCAGCGTCCACTGGTTCTTCCTTAAAGAGTCGGTGCTGCCCCTCGGTGATGCCTCTTCCCTGATGCCCGTCGGCTGCGGGAGCAACGGATCTCAAGAGAATCCCATAGCCGTGAATCCCACATCCATACTTTTAAACCAGGCTTTCCCCTTGTGTGTTTCTTTTGCTGCCCGTCTTCCCCATCAGTTCTGTCCTGGCTGGGTTTTCCAGCCACGTGCGGGCAGCCGCAGAATCGCGGAGTGAACCAGGTTGGAAAAGACCCCCGAGGTGAGCGAGTCCAGCCTTTGACCCAACACCGGCTCGAGCGCAGGTTGCACGAGTCCGTGTGGAAAGGGCGAGAGTGAGCTGAGGCAGACCCGAATCTCGGATTTTTTGGGGTTTTTTTTAGCCTCTGGTTGAACACTCGCTGCCCGAAGCCTCAAGGGTTTTCAGAATTTAGCAGAAGCTGAATAAAGACAGCGACCCCCACTCGTGAGGGAGCATTTCTTGCCCGGACAGCAGTGCAACAATAACCTCAACAAGCCTGCTCTCTTTTTTGTTTTTCTTCTACTATTAGAAAAACGGTTCCTCGTGCTTATTTACTATTTTTTTCCACTTTTTTTGGCTGATTTTTGAGCTGGCACACATCTTTTCCACAGCAAGAGCATGCTCAGCCCGCGCTCAGCTCCACCTCACATCATCACATGAAACAGGAGACCTGTGATGTGCTCTGACGTCTGTGCTGATTTATGATACTAATCTTTATAAAGAATGATCAAATTCTAGTTTTTCAGCCGTTTGTTTTTATCCTTTCCTAGTGGAAAGTTCCCGCATTTTATTGCAGAGGATGGGATGTTGCCTTTTTTTTTTTAAAAAAGAACACAGAGAGAGAAAGCAGTTCTATTTCTGCATTAATACCATGTCCTCGCCATGATAATTGTAAATCTTTTTTTCAAACTTAATTTTCTGAAGCAGGAAAGATATTCATTTTATGGCTGGGTCATTATGCAATGTGTGCAAAAATAATGCTATATACCTATATTTAGATTATGTGTTGATATATATAGAGTAACATCACATGATTAAACGTTTCCTTTTTTCCCTTGGGAATGAAGGAGAAGGGGAGAAAAAAAACTCAAACAATTTCTCTGGCCCTGAAATTCAATGGAAATTGCACTTCAAAGTATCTGAGTGGATTGAAAGGGGAAATACAGCAACAGTAGTTTTCCTTGCACTGGCTCATCACGGTGTTGGATGCAGTTAAAGGAAAAGTTTGCATGAGCCTCGTGCAGCAAATCAGTGCAAGAAAGCAGCTTTGAAGGGACCACCTACCATAAACATTATTCCAAAAGCCTAAATTCTTAGCACAAGCATCCAAGGAGTAAATGATAAACAGATGAGGCAGCAAACAGAAATGTCACAGAGTTGTAACTTTAACTTTCTGCATGTGTCGAAGAAACACGTCCTTTAAAAGAGCAGTGGAGCTGTTTACCATTACCAGCATCGCTTTATTTACATCCACAGCGCTGTTCTGATCCACTTGATGTGACACATGAAGGGGTTCCCCCTCTGCTGCCAAGTTTCCTTTTTCTCTAACATCACTTTTATTTTTGCTGGTCGGGGCGTTAAATTCCAGCCATCAGATTGGTGCATTGTTGTTTAAAAATATAACATATTTCCAGGTGCTTATTGCCAAGTAAACTGGGAGCAAACAAATTGCAGCAGCTGCAAATATGGGCATTTAGGACTGGCTTTTTTTTTTTCCCACCTTCCTCGAAGTTGTCCTTTACTTTCTGACTCCTCCAATTTTAGAAATTGGGGGCAAATGAATAAAATGAGTTCAGCAGCTCATCCAGCAGTTGCGTGAAGCTTAAGAGAAGAGCTCTTATCTGTTTGGAGTCAAATTGAAGCGAAAATCTGGAGCGTGACTTAAAAAATGCCGCCTAGGTTCACATGGACCACTTCAATACATCACGAGCCACCTACAGAGGGTATTTATGGCTGAGAACAAACAAAAAAACCAAACAACCCAAACATATTTTGCTGGTAAAAATCCTGGAACGGTCTGAAAAAAACCCACCACCTGAAACACGAGGGCAGTGAACGTCTTAGACCACGTAAAACACACCCACGAGACTCTTCTCTAATAAATAAAGAAGCAAATAAAAGGCTCTAATGAACAAACTGTTTGCCTTTCATGAGGAGCTGTGAGGCCCTGGGTGCCCAAGCGCTGCACCCCAGCAGCCAAGTGATTTCCACTCCTGGGGAATAACTCCCAGCATGGATAAATATATTCCCAACCAGCAGGTTGCTGGCTTACCCCGTTGAAAGAAAATGATTTGGTGCAAACCCTTTTGATTTTGGAAGCACCACACAGTTGTGACAGCCCGGCCTGCCCGGTTAGATTTGCCCTGTGGGGAGGGAACCAGACTGGTGGTGCTGGTGGCTGGTGGCTGGTGTCACCCTCTAGAGACACCACTGTGGTCCAGTGAGAATGGGTGTCCTGTGGAGAATGTGGTTGTGGTGGGACGTGGGAATTCGTGTTCATAAATATTTGGAACTTGGGACTGATCTGAGGGTTTGACACCCTCAGTTTTTGTCTCTGAGGCGGCAGATCCCGGCTTTTCCTGTACCTGAGGCAACATCCAACCTTCGCTCTTCAATACTGGTGAATCCAGCATTTTGAGATGGGAATTTGATCAAATGCCCAAGGACTCTCTTCTCCTGTGTAGACTTCTTTAAAAAGTCTTTCTCGCTTATCCCTAATTTGGAAAGTCCGTGAACACCCATGGGCATGGCCAGATGCCCCAAACCCTCCCTTGGACGTGCCCTTCCCTTGCCCCACCTCCATGGGTCTCAAAGTGTGACATGAGCTTGGATGGTGTCCCTTGAAGAAAAATTGGCCGTGCCAGGTAGTGGTGCAGCTGAAAGGGAGCATGGGAAAAAAAATGAGAGGAGAAAAAAATGGGAAGGAAAAAAAAGGACAGTAAGCCTAAATCTAGAGAATGTCATGGCTGAAAGCCTGAATGTTCTTGCCCAGAGAAGCTGTGGCTGCCCCTGGATCCCTGGAAGTGTCCAAAGCCAGGTTGGATGGGGCTTGGAGCAACCTGGGCTAGTGCAAGGTCTCCCTGCCCATAGAAGGAGGTTGGAAGGAGATGAGCCTGAAGGTCCCTTCCAACCCAAAGCAACCTGTGATTCCATGATTCCCCATGGGAAGCCCAGATCTCCTGGAGCTCCTCCTTGCCCCTCCAAGCTGACTCAGCGAAGGTCAAGCACTCAGCACCGGTTTTGGGTGCTCCCTGTTCCCAAGGCATGAGCGATCACCTGGACAGGACTGAAGTGGTGACAGCCCTCAGTGTGGTGGCCAAGTCTTTCCGTGCTGGGATCCCCGGTACCAGGGTTTGGAACCAAATGCCTCATGCTCCACGGCTGATGAGATTCAGCTTGTGTGCGTGTCCATCCAGGCTTTAATGAGAGGATCCTGGGAGAAATCTGTCCATCTGCAGCCTCTCATTTCCCTGTATCCCTAAGTATACCGTGTGTGCCCTGCAGAACTGTAACCTGCTATCAAGGGCCCGATACTGCAAAATGTGGAGCAATTCCTGGGAGGTGCTGAGCATCCACAACCCCCAGAAGTCCCTCCGCTCTTCCCAGCGCCAAATAAACAGGGAGAGTTATTCCAAGGCATGCAAACCAAAGCAGGGATTCCAGCCTGAGCCAGCTCCTGCCCTGTGTTATTTGCATCTTGCTATGTTTAACTCCAGATCACAGTTTTTAGTAAACTGGGCTCGAAAATGATTCGAGTGGGTTGGAGCTTGGCTGGCAAAGCTTGGGTAGTGATTTCCTGTTCCTGTTATTCAGGAATAATTCAGGATGTGTTTGTCGGAGGAGTTAATGCAGTGGGGTTTCAGCAGCAGACAGCTCTTCTTTTGGGGCTGGAAAGTCTCTAAGAGAGCCGGATGATGAGCTGTGCACTGGGGCCACCAGCCCTGCTGCTGCTGGAAACTCCAGGAGGATGACGGGCCTGTGGTGGTGCTTTCCAGTCTGTCCCTCTGGATACCAGGCCTGGAGGCTCTCTGGCACACAATCGCTATTGGAAGAGGCCAAAGCTTTGCTTTGCTGAGATTTTTTGCCCTAAAATATTCACAGTTCTGGGCATTAAACTTGGAGCTGTCATGTATAACAAAATGATTTGCATTTTTTCCCAACTTGCCAAAAATAGGGTGATCGTGGAACCACAGAGTCAGGAAGGTCGGAAGAGAGCTCCAGGATCATCAAGTCCAATGCCCCCATTCCCACTAAAACGTATCACGAAGGGCCACATTTACTCATTCTCTGAACACTTGCGAGGATGGTAAATCTCCCACTTCCCTGGGCAGCCCGTTCCATCGTTTTACCTCTTTCAGTGGAGAAATTCGCCCTAAATGCAGGGAAGTGATGCAGGGATGGATTTGTGGAACAAGAGGAGCTACATTTCTTTCTGGAAATTACAGGACTTAAAGAAAAACCAACAAGCCCGGACATGCAAGAGTTGGCAAGAGAACAATTCCATGTGGGAGCCTCCCTGGGTGTCGGCCACACGCCAGGAGCGGCACCGCTGCTTGATGATGCTGCAGCATCTCCTCTTAGGACTAAAAGCATCCCTTGCCTAATCATCAAGGTGTATTTAATGCAATCATTATTTCAGGGCTCTGCTTTAATTCAGCTCACTGCTCGAAGAGCAGAATAAGCCTCATTTCACCAAAAAAACCCCCAAAAAATTAAACCCAGGAAAAAAGTTAGAATTTTTGTGGTAGGATTTTTTTTTTTTTTTTAATGGGGATGAAACAACTGATGCAGTAAATGAAGAGATATCAGGTCTATGAATAAAACAAGATACACCCCATGTTAGAAAAATAGTTTTTTATTGGGAGTAAATAAATAATACTAATAAAGTTGGGGCTGTACAACCTCGAGAAGAGAAGGTTGTGTGGAGACCTCACAGCACCTTCCAGGATCTGCAGGGGCTACAGGGAAGCTGGAAAGGGACTGTTCATTGGGAACTGGAGGGACAGGACAAGGGGGAATGGATTCAAACTGGGAGGAAATTGAGATGAGATGTATGGAAGGAATTGTTCCCTGTGAGGGTGGGGAGGCCCTGGCACAGGTTGCCCAGAGAAGCTGTGGCTGCCCATCCCTGGAAGTGTCCAAGGCCAGGTTGGAGCAACCTGGGCTAGTGGAAGGTGTCCCTGCCCATGGCAGGGGGTGGGATGAGATGAGCTTTAAGGTCCTTTCCCACCCAAACTGTTCTGGGATTCTATGACTCCATCACTGGTTTGCATCTTCTCCTGCTACTCACATGAGGAAGGAGTGACAGGGTTTGGGGAAGAAGGGCTGAATTTAATTTCAGCCTAAGCAGCCCAACATGGTGCATTTGTGTGGTCTCCTCCCCAGAGCAATGGTGGAGATGCTTTCTTGGACTTCCCCTGGGGAAAGACATCCCGAATCTCCCTTCCCACTGTGCTGTGAGGCACGGGATACTTTTGCCTCCTCAGGATGTTTTTTTTCCCCCAAAAACTGTCGTGGTCTCCTCCAGTAAGTCACAGGCACGAGTACAAGACCAAGCCTTGTGAGCTGAAAGCAAAATAGATTTTGGACTGCAGCGGCAGAGGGCAGAAATCAAGGTATTCTTGGGGTGCCTCTGATCACTGCAGCGCTGCACCACAAGCCAAATATAACCCAAAAAGCTCTGTGGGGCCACCAAAGTGGAGTTGAGGAGAGGACTTGGAGCTGAATCCAAGTGTCAAAGCCACGATGGTGAGAGCAGCCAAGAACAGCTCCAAGCCAAAGGTAAGTGGCACACACACACGAGTTCCTCGACATACAACACTTGGGTCTCTTTTTTTGGTCAATCCACTTTAAAAAATATTCTGTTTTGCCAGACTGTGAATCCTTTAAACACACCAGGGTTGGTTCCTAGTTGGGGGATAACCACAAGCCAATTAGAAGTTAAATTGTCGAGCAGTATGCATCTAATTGAAGTCTCTACTTTCTGCCCGCTATTTTTAGTGTTTGGCCTGAGCTGCAGCTCCATGTAGGGTATAATCATGTTTATTTAAGAGCAACGTGTACCTCAGTGAGAAAAATAAAATCCAGCAGGCAGAGCTGTTTTTTTACCAAATATGCATGGGTGGGTGGTACAGCTCAGGTCTAGACTGCTCTGCCTCTTGCTGTACCCTGTGTCCCATCAGGATCCTTTCCGTGTGTTCCTGCACATGCTTTGGCGTGATGTGCGTTTTCCCTGCTCTTTTATTGTCATTTATTGTCATCTACTAAATTTTCTTCATCCTCTTCTACATAAATTGGAGCAGGGTGGTGCTGGAGCAAAGAGAATGGGCTGACACGCTTGGAGGATAAAAAGCAGAAGAAGGTGCTGTGAGTCAGTCCTGAGCACCCTCCCCTTTTCCCGGGGTGTTTGGGTATGATTATGGATATTTAAGGAGTGATTTGAAGGGCAACAAACAAGGTGATGGAGTTTCTGGGGAGAAGAGGGAGAGAAAAGGGTTCTTTGTCAGGAGTTTTCAATTTCTGTGCTCTGAGGGGTCAGGGCAGTGGTGGGACTGGGATGGGACAAACCCAACATCAGGTTGGACGCCTTGGAAGTCGAGACATTTTGTCTGCTCTTGATGGATGGGAAGGAAGGGTGGAAAGAGAAAGCAGGACAAGGAGCCAAATCCCACCAAAAACAGAAGCAAAGGACCTTTGCAGCAACAAGAGGGTCAGGACGGGTCAGCAGGAAATCCCAGAGTGGACAGCCCTGGCACTGGGCTGCCAGTGAGACCGTCAGGGCAGTGCTGGAGGAGGTGAAGGGCAGGGAATAGCTCCATGAGCACGTGGGACGTGATGGGCAGGTTCCTCATGTGAAGCACAGCCTGAGCAGTGAGGGAGGGAGAGATGAGGAGCTCTGAGGTTGCAACAGCAGCTCTGGCTCTGACTAAACACCACACAGCCGCCCCAGTAAAGATAAGAAGGCAGATAGGGAGCCCGGCTCGTGCCTTAAAAAGCTCTGTCTGTACCACGGCTGCTCCCTGTGACCTCATCAGCCCGTTTCCCTAAAACACCCCAAGGAAGTAAACAAAAACAAACCCCAGGCACAATCCAGGGCTCTGCTTGTTCTTGGCAACGTCTGATTTTTCTTTTTCGTCTCTATTTCATATAAGCCCTGTGAACAGCTCATGTGCAGGCCAAGTCACACTGGGAGGAAAAGAATGGTAGGTTTTTTCTTTTTCAGGAATTTTGCTTGCATTCCTCCTTCTCACCACAAAGAGGAACTGAGTTTGTTTCAGTGAGAAGCCATAAATTTTGTTTTAAAAATTCCCGCACTGATTTATCCTGTCTCAGCACCCCTGAAAATTGTAAAGTCAGTACTAAACAAAACAAGCCTGGAAAGACCAGCTTCAGAAGTCCATCCTAAACAGAGGAGCACATGCCCTTGCTCCTTATCTTGTTTCACAGCACTAGATGTGAAATCCTCAGATGGAGTCAGTTTGAAAGTTATTTAAATGATGTTGACAAGGAGGAAATTAAAACTGAATTATATGCAAACGGATGTTCTGAGGCTCAACACTTTTTAAGGGATAAATTGAGAAACTGAGGTTGAGTTACCCAGACACTCCTGTAAAACGTAGTTGTCTTTGTAACAGGTAGATGTGGGCAATAGTCTTCAAATTTTAGTGACAGCAAATGGTTTTTAATGGCATTAGGCTGCCTAGTAGTAAGAAATGTTCAGGTCTAAGGGTTCATGACAACAGCAGAAACTCCAGCTTTACTAATTACTCATTTAATTGCATCCACAGCTTAAAAGAGAGTCAGGCCTAAGGACGGGTGGAGTGACAGGACCGCAGGGAATGGCCTGAAGCTGTGTCAGGGCAGGGTTAGGTTGGATCTTGGGAAAAGGTTCCTCCCCCAGAGGGTGGTTGGGCACAGATGGCCCTCGTGAGTCCCTTCCAGCTCGGCACGTTCTGTGAGTCTGTGACGTGCCCAGGTAAGAAGGGCCTGACTCTCTCAGTAATTTCTGATACAACGAAAAGCTGCCTAAAAACAGAAGCTGAAAACACCATCAGGAACCCAGCATCTGCTCCAATCCCCTCTGCAGGGGGTGTTCAAGCACTCCTGGAAGCTGGTGCCCCCAGTCTAAGGTTGCACGGCCACAGTAACACCAACACAGAGGGCAGGATGTTGTGACCCCTGAAGAGGAGTCTGAGGAGAGAGCTCATTGCAGTTCCAACTTCCTGGGGAGAGGCAGGCCCTGAGCTCTGCCCTGGGGGGACCAGGGACAGGACCCAGGGAGTGGCCTGGAGCTGTGTCAGGGCAGGGTCAGGTTGGATCTCAGGGAAAGGTTCTTCCCCCAGAGGGTGGTCGGGCACTGACCAGGCTCCCCAGGGCAGTGGGCACAGCCCCAAGGCTGCCAGAGCTCCAGGAGGGTTTGGATGATCCTCTGGGGCACAGGGTGGGACTCTTGTGATGGTCCTGTGCAGGGCCAGGAGTTGGACTGGATGATCGTTGTGGGTCCCTCCCAGCTCAGCACATCCTGTGACTCTGTGACACATGAACAGGACCCTGTGCACTCTCAGAAGCTTCCCAGGGCAGAACCTGGGCCTTTCCCAAACCCAGGGAGTTCAGCAGTGTGGAGAGATGAGTTGTAAGCAGCAGACTACGGCAAAAACCCAGACAGGAGGGCTGCAGTTAATGCCTGGGGTTGCTCAACAGCACGAAACCAGGCACTGAGCAGCTTCCACCAGTCGGGGCGTTCACTGCTCCTTTGCTGACAGTTACTGTATAAAACCTTAATAACAGAAGGTCAAACAGCAGCCTGCAGAGAAGCAAACAACTGCACATCCCACTGGGAAGCAAACTTTTAAAGAGCAGTGAAACCTGGAAGAACTTCAGGAGAGAAAATTGATATTCTTCTCTCCAGCTCATTGCTGTTGTGGCATTTTAAAATGCCGTGGTACCACAAACCCAACGGGCATTTCCACATGCCAGAAATAAATCCACAGAGGCAGCAGCAGGGTATTGTGCTGGATAAGAATTCCTACCAGGAATCCTCCCCTGTGAGGGTGGGGAGGCCCTGGCACAGGTTGCCCAGAGAAGCCGTGGCTGCCCCTGGATCCCTGGAAGTCTCCAAGGCCAGGTTGGACAGGGCTTGGAGCAACCTGGGATGGTGGAAGGTGTCGCTGCCCATGGCAGGGGGTGGGACTGGGTGAGCTTTAAGGTCCCTTCCAACTCAAATCATTCCATGATTCTGACTATGGGCCATGATGGTTCCTTGTTCCCAGTTGTCACAAAAACCCCAAAACAAACCAACCCAAAACAACCTTGATGGGCTTTGAAAGGGATCCAAAGGAGCTCTGTGGGTCAGGTGGAAGCTGGAAGCCTCTTTTCCCAATACAGTGCTCTGGCCAACAATTAAATGGCGTTTTTTGAGAACATGATTTCTAAACCAAAATAAATAGAAGTGAAGTTTTCAAAGCACGTGACATAAACTGAGGAAAGGGTTTTCCCCTCCCTGCTGATCACAGTGGCTCCAAAATACAACCTTCTTCAGGAACCCATCACACCTCTCCCTGCCAGTGCCTCCTCTTAGTGTGGTGGCACTGAGTGCCATGGCCAGGCCCTCCTTGGACACCTCCAGGGGTGGGGACTCCACCACCCAGCCCCTTCCAATGCCTGACAGCTCTTCCAAGTGAAGAAACTTGTCCTGAACAAAAGCAGCGTACATCCCCAAACCTTGACAGTCCTAAAAAAAACCCCCGAAAACTGCACGTAGAAGCTGATTTCTGTGCGAAGGATTTGTGGTTCAGGCTGAAAACTCAAGAGCACATGAGCTTAAGTGGTTCCTGTGGATGGGAGTGGAATAAAGGACCAGCTGAAAGCAGCTCCAGGCTCTTCCCTTGCCTCCTCTCCCAGTGCATCCTGTGGGCTGTGGTGTGCAGGGAGCAAGCCTCCAAATAGGGGAAAGATCTGGGCCCGTCGCTCTTGTGGCCATCACCCATCCCCCTGCACAGCCTGGGCCACAGCCAAGAGAAATTGCATTTCTTGGATGATCATTTATGGTCAGACTTTCCCCCCGGCTGAGGCTGCCCAAGGCCCCGCTCACGTGAGACGTCTGGGCCGGCGAAGCCACCGCGACAGGGAGGGCTCAGCACATCCCTGGGGAGGATGGGCAGCCTGGGACCACCTCACACCAGCACAGACCTGCTCAGAGGCAGGGGGCAGAGCAGGGCAGGGACCCCTGGCAGGCATTTGTGATGGGAATCGGCCCCATTGGCATTTCACATCTTCACCTCCCAACCTGCACCTTCCCGAGGAGGTGACCCCAGCTTGGCAGTGGGTGCAAAAAACCTGCCAGGAGAGGTTCTCCATACTTCCAAAACACGGATCGTGGCAGGAACTTTAATGCTGTGTCCTCCTTCTGCTGCACACCAACGGAGAGATGCTCCTGGAATGTGCAAGTGAAAATAAATTAAATTAAAATCATTGTGGTTTTGAATTACTGTTACTTGTGTGAATCCAATAGATATAGATGGATATAGATGTTTTGATTGATATAGACTGATATAGAATCATAGAATCAACAGGAAAAGACTTCTGAGATTATGAAGTCCAACCCTTGATCCAACGCCGCCGTGGTTCCCAGCCCATGGCACTGATGCCACATCCAGTCTCACTTTAAACACCTCCAGGGACGGAGAATCCACCCCCTCCCTGTGAAGTCCGGGCCCTATCTGACTTCCAGGATTGTCCAGCTTCTTACCAAGTCATGAATTCAGCATTTTGAAGGGCCGCCACAAGGCTGGTTACAAAGCCACAAACATGCCTTTATGTCAATGGAAAACAGAGGATTAAGGTGCAAGACCAAAACTGGATAGAAATACTTTCATTGGTTGTGACTTGGATCTCAGAACTAATTAAAGAAAAAAAAAAAAAGGAGAGCAAGTGATCCAATCTTGGATCATGTTCTTCCACACTTTGGCCTTATGTCATGGACTCAGCACAGCTCAGAACCCATGGCTTGGATTGAAGGGGACCTTAGAGATCGTCTCATTCCAACCCCCTGCCAGGGCAGGGACAACTCCCACTAGAACAATCACTTGTTCTTCCTAAAATCAGCCTCTTGAACCGATGAGGTGTTTCAGAGGAGAGCTTAGTGTAAAACCATGAACAAATAAATAAATAAATACATGGAGATGGATCAAGGCTTCCCTGTGGGTCTGAAAGCAGCCCTGGATCATCTCAAAGCGGCAACAGCAGGGCCTTAAGGAGCCAATATCTAAGAAAAACAAACCAAAAGTAATAATTAAATAAATTAATAAATAGATAATAATTAAATATATAAATAAATAAATAAAATCCACTAATAAAATACTTCAAGTACCATTCCTTCCTACTGCCCATAACCAGCATTTAGAGACTCCTTCAGCCAATAGTTGCATCCAAATCTCCCTTTTCCATGAACGAGCTTTGTCCCCAGGTCACTTGGTTTTTTGCAGCTTGAGTTTTCATTTTTTGGCCACACAGCTTGGGCTTGTTTTAAGCTGAACAGTCCATTCCTCTCTTGCGTTGTGCTAAACAAAAATAACCCCTCGGTGCCCTCTTCAGCGTTGTTTACGGTTTTCCAGACATCTCCTACCCTCCGTTAGTCATCCCTTTGCATGCTCAGAGCAGCCAGACTTTTCCTGGGAACGTGCTCCTACCTCACCCGACGTTTTCCAGAGTTCTGTGCTTCTGGAGTCACTTGCTCTTGCCATATTGTCCTGCAATATTTTCTTGGTTGGCTACTGGGATTTTGGTTGGATTCAACGTTCTTAGAGGGGTTTTTTTTTATAACCTCAGCGATTCTATGGGAGTTTTTTTCCCCAGATTTGCCTCTCCTGGGTGTGTGCCCCCCCCCCAATTAATATTAAAAATTAAAATAAAAGGCGAGCAAAGCCGCAGAGCCCAGTCCCAGCGCCCATCCTTGTAGGAGATCATCGCCTCCTTCCGCCACAAGCAACAACCGTTTGTTCCCATGTCTGGCTCCGCAGTTATTTCAAAGGAGGGGAAAACCTTTGTTTTTCTCCAGCAGCAGCTTCACCTCTTTGCCGCGGCTCCTGGATCACCTTCCTCTACCTCCCCGTGCATTCCTTTAACCAATTCTGGGCTGGCAAAGCGCCACTTTCTCATGCAAAACTCGCGCTCACTCCACAATATATATCCATCCATCCATCCATCCCCCTACAGCCGCTTCCCTTCCCTCACCCAACCGCTCAGTCCCGGGATTTGGGGGGACAATCCCTGCCAGATTCCCGGAGGGGGGGAGGCTCAAGGTGCCCGTGTGGCCCAGCTGTGCCCCAGCCGAGCCTTTCATCGGGCCGTGGCCATTTACATGTTGATGGACTTATTACTCCCTTAAATCACCTGCTAATGGGTCCCCTCCCTCCCTGAGAGGAAGATTAGAAGCTCTGCCCAGAAGTGCCCTCCTTAAGTATCTCAGTTATCCTCACCCCCCTCTTAAGGTGTTAATTAGGGACACAAGTCAGGCACTTGGGGGAGGGGGAAAAAAAAAAAGCTGCTTGAGAGAGAAAAGGCAAAAAAGGCTAATAAACATCCCTTTGGATTAGCGGGGATGAGGTGTATTTGTTTGAGGGAGTGCAGGAACCCACACCTTTCCTGCTCTGCGAGGGGTGCTGCGGAGCGGGACCACCGGGATGCTCGGCTTCCCGCCCCGGGTGGGATCAAGGTTTGCTTGGCCAAGCCCCAGCTGAAAGGCTTGGGACGAAGAGCAGCTTGGGCAGGTGGGGGAACTCCCCACCGGAGAAACCCAGCCCCAAACAGACGGGAAAACAAACCCCCCAAAACCGCCCCAAAGCTCTCCGCGTTGGGTTACGGCCACGGAGGTTTTCACCTGCTCCCTCTGCTCGGGGCTTTCATCCTTCCGAGCCAAAACGGGCGGGTTTCTGCTCTGTGTCAGCAGAGGTGCGGATAAAAAAAACCCGGGAACTTCTCTTGCCTTGATGCCAGTGAGTGGATTTAAGGAGTTTTGTAACCCTTTCATGCCACTGCGTGACTATGGAGAGGGTTTATTCCTCAGACGAGTGGGTTTAGGGGCGTTGGAGTTTAGTTTTAAAATGCTGCGAAGATCAGTGGAAGCAAGGGCAGCATGAGCATCTGCTTCACAGAGTTATTTAGAAATAAAAGGGGTATTTCTTGTGCAACAGCTTGGCGTGAAATTAACTTCTGAAAGAACTTAGGGAGAAAATGACAAGAAAATGGGATTTGCTTCCCTAAAAAGTCGTTTCACCGCGAATGGTAGCAAAAACCTGCTCTGTGTCCCATCCTCCCCACTTCTTCCCTTGGAAGAATAATTCCTTTATGTTGCCGGGTGCAGCCGAGAGGGGCTTTCTGGGGATACATCTCCCTGGCGTCTGCATCCTCGGTGCAGAAAAATCACCTCGGGAAAACCACTGCAGAGTTGGAGAAGGAATTTGGAGAGACAGGACAAGGGGGAATAGCTACAAACCGGCAGCTGGCAGGGATAGATTGGATATTGGGAAGGAATCCTTGAAGCCCTGGCACAGGTTGCCCAGGGAAGCTGTGGCTGCCCCTGGATCCCTGGAAGTGTCCAAGGCCAGGTTGGACGGGGCTTGGAGCAGCCTGGGCTAGGGGAAGGTGTCCCTGTATCTGCAGGAAGCTGGAAAGCTGTGCTGCCAGCAGCCAGCTCTTGTGGGAGGCTGCTTTACAGTGCTTCAGTTTTTATTATTCTTACTATAAATAACAATATTTAACTTTATGGAGCTTTATTGGCAGCTCTTCCAGCCCCATAACCAGGAACAGGGAGTAAATAAGAGGTGCTAAAGCTCCTCGTCCACCCAAACCTGCTTCTTTCAGGGACTATCCTCTTTGCTTGGAATAAGGCGTGGGTTTCCTGTCTTTTTTTAAGGGAATAATTTCATCAGAGAGGAGAATGGTGGGAGAAGTGCATCCTGAGATGCCTTTTCCAACAGGTGTCACTGGTTTGTGTGTCCTGTGCAAAAGTGACACAGGGCTGTGTTTCTCCATCTCTTCTCTCTCTGGATCAGAGCAGGAGATCCAGACCTGGACACCACCAACCAGTCCCAACTTAAAGGCTTCCCACATTCCACTTTTTTTCCCCAAATCTCACATGTTCTACTTCCCACAAGGATTTGGTGTCGTTGTTGTTGGGTTGAGTTTGCTTAATTGCGGTTCTGAAATCCAGGGTGTGGAGATGGATCCAGGAGGGACCGTGGTGATGCCGCCTGTGTATTCCTTGGGGAATCCCTGCTTCCCACCCATCTTCCAGCTTCTTTTGCCCTGTACTGGGGGCACAGAGAGCTTTTGCTCCCTGGGGCCACATTTACAGGGCTCAGGGGCTGTTTGTGCACCTTTCTGAGCTGCTCTTTGCACTAAATGAGTGTTTTGACTTCCCAAAATGATGAAAACCCAACGTGGGTTCAGGATCTGAGGGCTGAATGATGCACAGAGCCACGGTAACACTGAAAACCTCCCTCCTAAAGAGCTGGTCTTGTTAAATCTTAACAGACATGGGATGTCTGTTATGGGACTGTCATGATTCTTTTTCTAAGGAATACTGCTTAAATCCAACTAATTATTCTGGAGATACCTGTGTTAGGATCCATCCTGCTGGGCAGGGGCCACAGGAGACAGGGGCAACTAGAGCTTCAGAGGTCCCTCAGTGCTGACTTGGGCTCCTCTTGCCTAAGATTGGCTACCAAAAAATGTTTGGGTTTTTTTTAAATTTTCCAGGCTGGAAAAGTTTAGAATGTCAAGGCATAAGAAGCATCTCTGGTTAATTTGGCAAGAGGATGGAGAATGCGGCACCAACAATGACAAGAAATGGTACCCAAGGTTTTTTGGACTGAAATAATCACTTCATTAAGGTGTCTGAAGTGCTGAAGAGTGCCAGGCTGTGGCGCTGCAAGGGGTCTGCCACCCAGATCTGAATGCACCTGAGTAATTCCTGATGCTCTTACTCGTGGCCGGGTACCTTCACCGCCCCGGTGTCACTGACTGTTACTGGGCATGACCGTTATTATGATAATAAAATAACCATATCATTGTGTGTGTTATGCAAGAATTTATATTTTTTTTAAAATAACGTGTTTTAAAAGTATGTGTTTTAGAAGCACTTTAAAATGTGTATTTTTAAGTTTTGAAGCCTTGCACAAGGATTAAAGCACTGAACTCGAGCCTCTGAGTCACAAACTCTTTCAGGGGGTGGCTCCAACCCAGCTGCTGCTCCGGACACAGTCCTGGGGTGGAGAGGCTTGAATGGTCCTTTCAGGTGGTTTAAGGACCATCAGTGTTTTACATCAGCTGCTTTGGGGCAGCTTTGGCTCTTCCAAGCCAGTCCCTGAGCTGGAAGGAAGCTGGGCAGAATCCCTTGGACGTTTCCTTCCACTTGGGGCCGTGTTCTCCCTCCCTTCCATTTTCTGGGGTTTAGCACCAGCTGCTGCTCTCAGGTTCCTGCCAGAGCTGCAGCTGGGTTGGTGTCCTGTAGTCCCATGTCCTCCAGATCCCTAAACAGGCAGCACCAAAAACCCACAAGCAGGGAGCATTTAAAAGCTGTGGGATGCTCCCCCTATGACTGGGACATGATGCCCTCGGAGCTACGCAGGGACGTGCTGCTTGACAGTTGGATTTGGGGTGCAAAGCACTTCTGGGTTGTAGAGGGAAGGCTCCACCATGGGTTTGCATCCCAAACCCCTTCTCTGGGCTGCAGGGCAGCCTGCCAGGCAGGCATAGGCACCAACCCCACGCTCCACACACACTTACAACCATTCGGAATATGTGGGCAATGTTAGAAGTTAAAGGGGGTGGGGAAAAAAACCGTGTGTTTGCACCTTTCCCTCCCTCCAAGCCAGCCCAAAAGGGGGAAACCCCACAGTTACAAGCTGCAAAGTGAAGGAAAAATAAGCCTAATAAAGCATGGAGCACAGACTGCTCTGATGGAGTAGTGATGGGTCCAGCACAGCCCCTCTGCTGATCCTTCACTCCCTCCTCCCTCCAAAATCGGGCAGGAGGGTGTTTTGCTGACACTTGCCCTCCTTGGACACAGTGCCCATCCTTGCTCTGGTGGCCAGAGGCTATCGGTGGCCTAAATAATTCCTAAAAAGCAGCTGAATCGATAGTGACGCCAACCAGCCTTTCCCACTGAGTGCTCTGATGAGCCCCCTCACCCCCCATCCAAAATGCCCCCAAAAACGNCCCCTTCCCGTGGCACAGGAGGGCTCCACACGCGGGGCAGGGATGCAGAGGCAGCTCAAGCTGGTTTGAAAGAGGAGTTTATTCGCTCGCAAACAGACGGTGGCATCCCTTTGAGCCGGGATTAAAAAAAAAAACAAACAAAAACCCAGTGTGTACAAAGTCCCAGTCCCTCGGAGAGCACGAGACCGCGCCCTCGGAGGAAAAAAAAAAACCAAAAACGACCAGTCCCGGCGTTATGTACAGCGTTAAGTGCCAGCTCAGTATTCACAACACAGTAACGTACTGCAAGAAAGTCGCTTTAAAGTAGTTCCCTTGAGAAACAACCTTCCCTCCGGCGGGGCCGGAGTCTGTCCCGGCGGGGCCGGGGCCGCGTGCCGGTGTCCGTGTGTCCGTCTCAGTGCCGCTGGCAGGTGTGCAGGCGGGACGTGTCCCCGGGGCCGAGCTCCCGCTGCAGGCGACACGCCAGGCCCTCGGCACAGTGGCAGCGCTGGAAGATCTCCAGCCCGTGGGAGCCTTTCCGCCGGTGCCGGGTGCACACCTGCCCCTCCCGCAGCACTGGCTTGCACATCTTGGACCAGAAGTGGCGGGCGCAGCACAGCCCGGCCGCGCAGTCCGACGAGCGCAGGCACAGATCGCCCTCCTCGCCTGCGGGGGACAGGGGTGTCAGCGAGGGGACAGGGACAGCGGGGACAGGGACAGCGGGGCAGGGTGGGTATTGCTCACGGGGGACAGCGGGGCGGGGTGTGGGCAGCCTGGGCTCCTCCAAGGAGGGCAGTGGGGCAGGATGAGCATCCCAGGACTGATCCCAAGGGGACAGCAGGCAAGGGTGGGTATCCTGAACTGATCCCACAGGGGACACTGAGGCACAGTGGGCATCCTGGACTGATCCCATGGGGGACACAGGTTCACGGTGGGCATCCCAGCCTGATCCCAAGGGGGCAGCAGGGCAGAGTGGGCATCCCAGATCGATCCCACAGGGGACACTGAGGCAGAGAGGGCATTCTGGACTGAGCCCGTAGTGGACAGCAAGGTAGAGTGGGCATCTCAAACTGATCCCACGAGGGGCAGCAAGGCAGAGTGAGTGACTCAGGCCACCCCTATAGTGGACACTGAGGCAGGGACAGTGGGGCAGGGTGGGCATCCTGGAACGATCCCACAGGGGACAGCAGGGTAGGGTGGGCCTCCCAGACTGATCCCGCGGGTGACAGCAGAGATGGATGGACATCCCCGACTGATCCCATGGTGGGCAGAAAGACAGGATGGGCATCCCAGACTGATCCCACAAAGGACAGCAGGGTAGTGTGGGCACCTCCTACGGGCCTTGGTGTCCCAGCAGCACAGCCGCCCTTACCTTTGGCCGTGGGGATCCAGGCGGGAGCTGGTGTCCGTCGGGGCAGAGCCTCAGTGCCGGGCTCCTCCAGCTCGGCGGTTCCGTGGGGAGGCTCCAGGGGGGTGCAGAGACCTGCGGGGGGCAGTGGGGCGGCTGTCAGCCACGGGTGGGACCCCGACCCCCTCCCGCGGCCACCTGCAGAGTGCCCCCAGCCCGCAGCCCCCCGGCCCTCACCGTTGCTGCAGGTCATGCCGGGGCAGCACATGGCATCGCGCAGGCAGCGCTTGCGGCGCCTCCGGCAGGAGAGGCACAGCGGTGCCCCCCCGCCGCGGGCCGCGCCCCCGCAGAACTCCTCGGGGCCGCAGTCCTCGTCCTCGGCGCACGGGAAAGGCTGGGGGGCACAGAGGAGGAGGAGCGGGATCAGCGGGGCCGACACTCCCATCCCCGGCGTCGACACTCCCATCCCCGGGGTGTGTCTCCTCCTCCATCCCCAGTGTGCCCCTGCTTCATCCCCGGTGCGTCCCTTCCATCCCCGAGGTGTCCCACCTCACTTCATCCCCGATACGTCCCCGCTCCATCCTGGTGCGTCCCCTCCATCTCCAAGGTGTTCCCCCTACTCAATCCCCGTTGTGTCCCCTCTCCATTCCCGGTGCGCCCCACTCCATCTATCTCCGATGTGTCCCCTCCCCCTCCTCCACCTCGGTGCGCCTTCCTC
>VZRE01008486.1:467348-478434 GCA_013396775.1 Cephalopterus ornatus | reverse complement strand
GGGCCGTGGGGCGGCCCCGGGGGGGGAGGCACCCGGGTCCCCTGTGCCCGCCGCGCTGGGGGCGGGCAAGGGGGCGGCGGGAGGAGGAGGAGGAGAAGCAGCTCCTGCCGCTCTCGTCTGTCTGGCGGTGACTCTCCGGGCACGGCACCAGCCCGGGAAGGGCAGGGGCGGACACAGCGCAGGGCCCCGGGGCCGCTCGCCCAGCCTGGCCGGGGCTCCATCCCGGGGAGATGTTCTTGTTCGCGCTCGTATTTCAGGGACGCAAATGCCGGGCCTTAGTTACTGAGCCGCTGGGGAAAATGGTGTGTCGAAAGATGTGCCTTGTGCGTGGAATGAGTCTGAGATGACTTGCGCGTGTGTTAGTGAGGCACACGGACGCACCAGAGAGCTTTTGTTTTGCAAATTGCGTTTCCTCTGGTTTAGCTCCTCTGTTCACACGTTACAGAAATAAGCTTTTTTTTCCCAGTTCCTGCACATGGACCTCTTGCAGGAATGTTCCTGGGCTTGTCTTTTCCCCTTCCTTTTTCTAGGACGGGATATTTGCTGGCATCAATGCAGTTCCTTTACTTTTTTCCCCACTCGTGGCTAGTTGCTGCACTGAGGTTTTCGTGTCCTTGATTCGCTGTCTGCTCAGGAACAAGGGTCATCAGTGCATCCTACCACTCATGGCAGTGGATGGATGTACATGTGGGCATGTCTTGTTAATCTCTGAAGTAAAGCAGAAAGTTGATGCAACTATCAAAACTTTTTGTTTCCCAAAACCAAAAGAACTGAACAGACCACTCTACTTCAAACCTCTCCCTTCCTGTTTATGTATTATAGAATAACAGTAGTTAGTGTAGGTCCCAAAAATAATTCCTGGAGATGTACCTGTGGACCACCCTTTCTCCTAGGCAGCTTTTTAACCCTGCTTTAACCAGACATTCTTTGAATAATCCCACTGGCTTCATTGGGCTGAATGGGTTTCTTTTCTCAGTCCCTCCATTACAGGGAGAAGAACATACTTGCAGAACCTCCATAAGCGTTCAGAAAATGAACCGTAAAGGCTTCTGAATGCTGTTTGTACTTTGTGTCCTGGAAACTAACATGTGTCTGTTCCTTCAGGTGTTTCGCCAGTTTGTGAGACATGAGTCTGATACAGTTGCGCCGTTGGTACTGGAAAGATGTAAGTAGCTCCTGAGATGCAACTTACTGTTACTTGTTGTGTTTATCTCAGTTTTTTGAACGTCTGAAATATGGTGAGAGAGAAACAGGTAGGTGTGGTAGCTCCTCGGTGTAGTAACTAAGAATGTGTTGTTTCAAATGCACAGGCTCTTGAGGAGCTTCCTGTCTGGTCTTTGTCAAGTCAAGCAGCACTTCAGAGGGGAGAAGAAAAAAGCCCTGACATAGAGTACCACCTGTAAAAGGCAGGTGGCTGTACTTTATCAGTGGCAGTGAATCGGGCCTGCTGTTGCCGTGATTTCTAACACCTGCCTTTAGGTGTCTCATGTGCTTGTTTCCCATATTCCTCTGTGACTGGGAGGCTTGTTTGGGTGCTGCTGCCCCACTGTGATTTCCTCCAGGTGTACACTTCAGACTTCACTTTTCAGTTCACATCCTTTTGCAAGAGTGATACTTCCCTGACCTCCTCCAGCTGTCCTTGAACATGGAGAAGGGATAAACTCTGTCTGCCTAGGCCTGGTACCTGTGTCAAAAGTAGTCACCCTCTAATTCAGAGGATGGAGTATAATAATGCAACTGTATTGTTTTAAAGGCACTGTTTTAAGGAAGAAACAATGCAAGGCTATGGTTTTACCATAATGAAACAAATAAAAGTTCAGACAAGTAAATGCAAAATAGTCTTAAGTGACGTACGGATATGTGTGTGGAAAAAGATGGCAAGGAACACTTGGCTGAGTTATTTAGTGATAATGACAGTACAGGCACAGTCAACCATCTCCGGAGTAAGACAAAAGTCACAAGAGCTTGAAAAGTGGTTAGGAGGTGCAGGAAGCTGTGGTTCTGGCCCTTCACAAAAACTGCCAGTTCGTGGCTTGCATGATTAGAAACATCATAGTTCACCTGTATATGTGTTTACTCTCTCTTGTTTCAGCCATGAATCGTGTTCAGTTACTGGGTCGGGTTGGACAGGACCCTATCATGAGGCAAGTGGAAGGAAAAAATCCTGTTACCATATTTTCTCTTGCAACCAATGAGATGTGGCGGACAGGGGATAGTGAACTATCAGGACAGGGAGGTGAGTCTGCAGCGAGCAACCTGCTTTTGCTGTGTTCTGAGCTCATGTTTGCATGTTCAGCAGCACCACGCTTTGTCTCCATGCTGCTGTGTAAACCTCTTGGGTGCAGGAAAGTTCCTTTGGGGTCAGTAGAGGTGCTGGTGCGTTTGTGTGTCTCTTACTGATCCCCAGCAGCATGAAGAGAGATCTGCCTGTCAGCCTTCCTCTGGAGAAGAGAGTGTTGAGTTGGGAGTTTGTCACTGTTGGAGTTTGTCAGAGGTGTAGTGGGTCCTCTCCTCTTACTTGTATTTCAAGAGAGGAGGGGAAAAAAAAGGGAAAAAATATGCATTTTGTCTTTGATTCTGTCATCAGCCTAAAGCTACAGGTGTCTTGTTTTCTCTAACTTTTATTCAATGTGGATCGTGGGCGGGGGGGGGAGGGGAGGGAAATTATACTATGAGCACTGTATTCCAGGAAAAGGGATCTCTTAGTTTGAACTGTGCTTCTGCACAATACTTTCATTTGGATACTGAGTGGAACATCTAGTTCTGGAATGAAGTGAGATATTGAGCGCTGGTATACTTCTGTTTTCAAGTCACTTCTCATAAAAACTAATTTCTGAGTCTTGCACTAAAAAGAGAGTTTGGCATTCAACATAGTTATTTTTATGTAACTTAGGTGATGTCAGTCAGAAGACGACGTGGCACAGGATCTCTGTCTTCAGGCCGGGCCTCAGGGACGTTACCTATCAGTATGTGAGGAAGGGGTAAGTGAATAACAAATGTGGCTGAGGATTCAATGCCTTAATAATTGATTAATGTAATAATTATGGTGACCAGGAGCTATGCTAAGGTAGAGGTGCCATAAAATGTCAGCAGACCTGCTACAAACAACTGCTACAAATGCCTGTGTAATTAAATTCTGAATTCAACCTTTTCATCAGGAATAGTGATGAAAAGGACAAGGAGTAATGAATTCAAACTTAAAGAGGGGAAATTTAGGTTAGATGTATAGATGACATATCTAGTGGAAGATGTCCCAGCCTGTGGCAGAGGGGTTGGAACTAGATGGGCTGGAAGAGACCTTAAGGACTGTGATTCTAGACATAGAGCGGAAGGCAGCAGCACAGTCCTCTGACAAGAACTAAATTGTTTTTTTTTTTTTCAGTTCTCGAATTTATGTTGAAGGGAAGATAGACTATGGTGAATATACAGATAAAAACAACGTGAGGCGACAGGCCACAACAATTATAGCAGGTAAGGAGTGACACATCAAGGTTCCCCGTGCCCTTTTAAAATGGTTGGCCTCTGAAATAGAGCTTGGTTTATCTCCATCCTCAGTATCCACACTCAGGGATTTTGAGAGAATGTACCAGTAGATTTCCTCTGGCACTGCTTGTGAAAACACAGGGTATATACAGTTGCAAACTGTTGGCATCCTTTGCTCACGCAAACCAGTTTGTGCAGGAGGCAAACACTGTGTTTTAGGAACACTGGTATGTAATACTGCAGGTCAGGCAGATTGCTTTTCTAAGCAGAGTTTGTTTTGTAGCTTTGTCTCAGTTTGCTGGAGTTTTTTCTTCCTGTTAAAGACTGGAGACTTCACCAGCTTTAAGGACCTCTGTGGAAGAGTGTGTTACATGCAGATAACTTGGTGGAGAATTTAGAAACACCTTGTTCTGGTAGCCAGTAGTAGTAAAGAAGAGGACAGAATGGGTAAGGAGTACACTTGTGCCTTGGATAGACACAAGGGAGAACTAGAAACTCTTTCCTTGAGCATTTAAATAGCATGAGCATCCTACATCTTTATTGTGGGTAGAGCTGCTACCTTGTGGCTTTTGAGGGAGGGGTAAATTAGTTGGGTAATAGAGCAAACATTTCTTTTACATGAGTATGTCTAAAAAAGCTAGGACAGAGGAAAAGGAAGGAAAAAGAACAACCGTAGTTCTGGATGTTTCCGCAGCCTCTTTAAAACAACAGCAATCAAACTTTCACATGAACCGTTCAGCTAGCAGTGGTGTAAGTTGCTGTTTATAAATTGGTGGAGGGGAGAAGAAAGTATCTTTTTTTAATTAGTATTATCCTAGCGGTTTTCTCGTGTTCAAGAGGCCCCATCTCAAGATGCTTTTGGAATTCCTGAGGCTTGATGAAATAGGAGCTTCCTATAGGCTTTTGACTTGATTGTGCAGACTGAAAAAGGAAATAAGCTGTATCTGATACAGATTATAATCAAAGAATTAAACCATTATTTAAAAACATGTTTAGTGTCTTTGCTCAGCGCTTTTCATCAGCTTTAGCACACTTGTTTCATATGACCACATTAAATTGTCAGCTTTCAGGGGAGATAGAGGGAGAACCCTGTATTGAACCCTCTTTTGTTCTATTAACTGTTCTGTTCTGAAATATGCAGCTTGTTTTAACACAAATAGGTGATCTTTGTGGGTGTGAAGGCTTGCAACAGGGCAAAACAATCCTCAAGATTAATTTTTTTATTTCTTTTCAGATAATGTGATTTTTCTGAGTGAGGGTTCTACGAGAGATAAGGTGTGAGGTCGTTAGTGCTTGAACCCAGGCCATTTCATTCCTTTGGATTTTCAGTGCTTCATAATCACTTATATTACTGTAGTTGCTTTAAGAAATAAATAAAGTGCTTGTTACCTATAGGGTATCTGTGTGTTTTTGTTTTTCCATGTGCTTTCTCTGTTATCATTGTTTGGATTCCTTTCTTTTTTGTCCTTAAGAGAAAAGGTAACCCAGGCAGCTATATTAAGTCTTCAGCTGATGAATATATAAATGGAAGTCACTCTTTGCATCTTCAGCCATTTTCAAACCTTATACCCTTGGCTGCCTTAACAATCTCTTCCTGCCTTGTGGGGCCTGACAGCCTTATCTCCTCTCCCTGTTGACATCCATTCTCTGTTCTATAGGTGTCATTCCCTGTTTTTTCCTCCACTGAGCCAGTTAGACAGTAAGTTTAAAGAGCTGTTGGCCTCAACTAGTGGTCAGATGGAGGTTTTTTTGTCACAGACCTTGAGAAAGCCGCCTGTGTGTGTGCATCTGCCCCTCTGCTGATCCTGGCAGTTGATCAAATCAGGTGTTGTCTTTCTGCAAACCCTGCTTTGGTCATGTGCTTAGGTCTTGGTTGTTACGGCCTTTCACCCAGGATGACATCAGCATTCCCACCCAGTCCCTCGTTAGGGTGCTGTGCCCATCGTTTGCCATCAGGAGGAGCTGGAGGAACGACTGCCTTGGCTGTGCCTTAGGAGAGGTGTGTGAGAAACATCCCTGGCGCAGGATTCTAAATGTGGGAGTGGCATTTGCTTGACTTTAACTTTGTTTTGTTGTCGCAAAGACTGAGAATTATTTAGCATTATTAGCAATAGATTCCACAACTGAAAGGTGTTTCGTTTTATTACATGGAGAAGTGGTGAAATTCCTATTGTAACAAAGCGTGATGTGAACAGGGAAAGAAAAACGTTAGAGGTGACAATTTCTGCATTCAGAGCTGGTGGGATTTTGTTTCTCATCTCTCTCTGAGTACAGAGCACACTTATAGCCTCTGCAGCTCTTCCCGCTACAGAATTGTGATTTTTTTTTTAAATTTTTTTTAATGCTCTCTGTGAGCATTGTCTATACTAACAAAAACTTCAATTCTTTCAATTCAGCAGTTATTTCTGGTTGAAGTTAAAGCTTGGACTATTATCTGAGCCCCGCCACAGGCATAAGTGAAGTGTTAGATGTACTGCAAATGCTTAGCTGCTTCAGTGAGTTGTTATCCACAGGAGATTGTGGTATCTTTTTAAATGGGCAGTTCTGACTTTAATTCCCTTAACTACTTGTTTAATCTGAGCCTGTTGTATTGCTGGGAGAGTTGTGATGGCACACTTACACAGTGGTGATCCAAGTACAGCTTGTGTTTGGTCCACACAAATTTTTCCTGCTTGCTGAAAGATGGGGTTTGTCTTGAGCTTTCCAAGAGGCCTTGAGTGAATGTGCTGGTTTTCTGTCCATTCAGTGTTCACCTCGTTTGCACTCTGCTGTGGTGGTGGACTTCAACACAGGCTTATGACAGTGCCTGTTTTGGAGCTTGGGAGCTGGCTTTCCGCTCCAAACTCAGAGCAGAAGTGGCAGCGTGGATTTCCTTTGCCACTCATGTGGACTGGCCAGAACTGCTAATCTCTGCCCCTGGCTCAAGCTGGAGACAGCCAAGCTAACAAGGCATAGGATTAGGTGCCAGCAAAGAAAAATATTTGCTCAAGAACCGAGTTTTCTTGCCTTTCCAGTTCTATTTAAAGTAGCTAGTACACTTTTAAAGGTTGACCTGGTACAAAGGCAGCACATACCAACTTTGAGCACACACTGAAAAGCAGTGCATTATTTTGAGTGTTCATCACAACTTGGCAGTAGTGTAGATTTTCACAAATGATTCTGCATTACTGACGGACTCAGTTACAGCAAAAATAACCAGTGGCCAAGGCATGTTGTGTGTTCATCTCTTATGTCTGTGTTGCTGCTGTAGGGCAAAGTTAATCTGTAACTTAGGTAATTTTGGTTATGAGAAAATCCAGTGTGAAATCAGCCTTGCTGTAGCATCTGGCTTTTCATGGCTAGGTACTTTGTTCTGTGAGGAAGTGTTACAGAATGGAAGCAATATCACCTGAGTGAAGTACAGCAATTCTTTGTTTGGGACTAGGCAATGAGTATTTTTCCACACTGTCCCCTGGAAAACGCTTGTCTATGTTAACCTCTTGTGTAAACTTGATTAGGCAAACCCTGAGTGCTTGCATCAACCAGGATGTTCAGAAGTGTTTGACCTTAACAAGGAATTTATTTTATGTATCTATGGAGATGATTGGAAAAGATGAAAAAGTAGAGGTGATTTGTTTTTAAAATGGCAGCATATTCACCAAGAAGTTGGAGCATTTCTTAGCAGCTCTGAGACAGAGCTATCCTGGTCTGCAATGCAGCTCCATGGCACTCAGTTATTTCTGTCAGCCTGGTGTAAGGTGTGTAGGAACCAGTCTTCTCCTGTGTTTGTTTCTGTGGCTGGTTTGAGGAAGACACTGTAGGCATTGTGCCTGTGTCACACAGCAGAGAACACTTTCAACTGTGATTCTCATTAATCTGCAAAAATTACTCTGCAGGAATTATAAGCCATGAAACAGAAGTAAGAGAGGATGCTTCAGCCAAAAAAATCAAGTCCCATTTTCCCCTCTTGTTACCCTCTGTGGGTTTGGGGGAATTGCATCTATGTTCCCAAATACGGGTCACACTTTGGTTAAAGACCAGCAGTGCCTGTGGGAGCCTGGTGGAAACCCATGCCGAGGGGCCATGGATTGCAAAGGCAAGAAAGCTAAATTAGTGATTTGAGAAGCCCCTGGGCACAAGAGCAAGGAATGTTCTGGTTAAGTGGAACTTGTGTCAGTGTACCAATTTTGTGGGTTTAGTAGTAGGCTGTCTTCAGTACTGGCTATCCTGCTTTCATGAGTATTCATGTCAGAAAAGGAATTAAATGCCAGGATTGTGGGAAGAAAACTTCACTATTCTCAAGCACACCTATTTTTAACTCTGAAATTTCTGTGGTGGACGCCTTTTTGCCAAGAAGTTGAGCGTGTCTGTATGTACAAACTAAGACTTGGTGTCTGTTTATCTTGGCAGTGGTGAGCTTCTCTGCACAGCAGTGTGATTTAGATCTCACTCACACAAGACTTTTTTTGGTTAGTGCATTACCAGGTACTGGGTAGTGCAAGTAATGTGTTTGCACAACACTCAGATAACTTTCACAGGGTTTCTACAGAGACATCCTCTTGTGGGAAACGTGTTAGTGTGTGTGAGATTTTTCTTCTGCTTGCTGGTTTTAAGTCCCAGGTTAAAAAAAAAAATCAGCTCATTACCATACTTGGCCATTTCACAAAAATCTCCAGCAACTACTGTGACTAGAAATTGATTGCTTGGTCACTCTGTGTTCTTAGTCCTAAACTTTGTGTCCTGCACTCTTTAAGAGGTGCTAAGTTGAGGAAACCTTCTCTAACCGTGGCTGTTTTCTGTTGCTTTCAGGAGATTTTTATTGGGAACTGGTCAGAAACCTGGCAATTGTTAGCCTGTGGGCTCTGTTGCTATTTATTCTTTTCATGCTGGCTGGCTTCTCAAACTGATTTGAACAGAATGGCTGTAGAAAATGGATGGTTATCTTGATCCTGGTTGTCACAAGTCAGGAAAATGTCACCTGTAAATATTTAATGAGCCTTTGTGCAACTGACCTGATCAAGAACTGAGTAACGATGCAGTGGCTTCTGTAACCCGGATCTGCAAGGAAAGGAGAGCACTTTTCCTCTTCCAGGCTCTGTGTTGTTGCTAGCTTTATTCTTTGATATTTTAAGTAAGTGGTGGTTTTTTTGAGCTCTGCCTTACCAGCCTCCTCTTTCTTAGCTAGCTTGTTTTTCTGCGTAGGTTTTTTTGTTTGCTTTTCTGCGTGGGCTTTCTGCTCCTTGCAGAAAGGGGACAGAATGCTCAGTAAACAAAATCTGAGCTCTCCTCTCTCCTACCTCTGCAGACAATACCCCCCCCAACCCCTTTTATCATCTTGTAGATTTTTGGTCAATTCTTGCACTGTTTCCGTGTGCTGGAGAGTGAGTTCAAACCCAGTTCAGAAGACTCTGATGACGAAAGGGTCTTACACAAAATAAAACATCAAAATGCTCTCAGATGAGTTGGAACTTTAAAAATACTACCAAAGCTGCTCTAAGAGGACAGTAATGAAACGTGGAGAAACACCTTTGATTTTCAGCAGGCTAGTAACTGTTGAAACCCACAACTTAAAATCCTCCAAGCAACATGGGGAAAAGTTAGGATAGCTGTGTCTGTATCACGTTCTTGCTGTTTTTGTGGTGCTTTTCACAGTGCCTGATTTCTGGTGTAGTGTCAATCTGTGAGCACATTGGACTTCTATCCCATGTATTGTATCAGGACACTGAATAATTAATATTCTCTGGAAAGGATTAATTTCCTTTACTCTTGTCTCATCCTTCTTGGTGCCCTCTACGTGCTGCCCATTCGTAGCAGGAACTTGCTAATACAGATTTTGTTTCCCAAGAAGAACTTGTGCTGCAGCACGAACACTTCTTTGTGGTCTGTATGCTCTTAGTTGCCACCATACGAAGCAAATACATCATATCTCCTCAGGTAATTGTTTCAGAAATGTTGAAGCTCAGAAATTACACGTAGCCTTAAACACTAATTTTAATAATCTGGCAGGCAGGCAGCCTACCCAGTTACTGGTATTGTGGTTTATATTTATATTGCAGCCCCAGAAATGGGTAGTCTTTGTGTATCAAAATATTTCAGTGGCCAAGGAAGTCTTCCAGGATGCTCCTGAATTCTCAGCAGCACTGTGTCCCACAGTGGCAGCTGTGCCTCAGTACTAATGCTTCAAGAGAGAGCCCTGGGGGAAGTGCAGGGGGGAGAGGGATGCAGTTTTATGTGATGTAGGAAGAGTGGAACCCATTGGGAAAAGCAGTGCAGTGTTTACCCAGGGTGCCTAACTTCCCATGAGTTCCTTTCTTCCTTTACCCAAGAGGGAATGACAGTATGCATGTGTTAGACTGAGAAAGTTCAGCCCAGCACTCTCTGTCAAACACCAGTCCTTGGGAGCCCCTTGTTCTCATCATGTTCAGCAAACAAAGCTGCTGTCACCCAGTCAGCACCTTCTTCTTTTGAGGTGGCTTTTATTTTGTTGGCTTAAAAAGGCAAACATGGGTCTTCCTTTAGGACTTCTCATGTGGGCAAAACGCTAATTTAGCGCCCCAGCCCAAAGAAATTATCTAGTTACAGCGATGATTTTAGAAGGATCTAATGTCAGAGCGATGGAGAGCCTTTTGTTAAATAGATTATCACAAGGCCACAAAGGCTTTGAAAGTAAGAACACATCCAGTGCAAACACAGAGGCTCCTGGACAAGGAACTGACCTTTACAAGTTTCACAATCTGCATCTCTGGACTGGCACAATGAAATTGCTTTGACAGCAGTGCCAGGACACAAGAAGTTTGTACCACTGGTTGGGCTTGCCAAAGTGGTGGGTAGTAATTCAGGTGCTGGTAATCTGGTTTTAGATGTTTTCTGTGCTGCTAAGGGCAAGTACTGGATTGTCTTGTTTCAAAGTGACCTAGAATTACTCGCCTTTGTAGGAGATCTTTGGTTGGGGCAGTTAGGGATTTTTCCTTCATATTCTTGAACAGTCTAGCACTAAAAAAAAAAAAACACACAACTTGTTTTTTAATCAAACTACACAAGATTAATAAATCTTAACAGGACAACCCTGCTTAAATGACCATTGTTCTTCCTCTTTTTGTTGCTGTGGTGCCTGAAGGGTGCTGGGAGATCCCTAGGACGGGGTTTGCCTCAGCGGGCACAGTCTGTGCTCTCCTGAGGGACTGCCCTGAGCTGCCGCGGGAGCTGCAGAGAAGCACCAAGGAATGCTCAGTTTTTTGGAACCGTAAACATTTGGCATCTCCCATTTCCGAAGAACAATGAAGTTGTTGCCTCGGCTTGGCAGGAAAGCGAGTCTTAAAATGCCAGAATTTCCCGTCGTCTGGGATTACTTTTACTGCCCGTGGATATGAGCGCTCTGGGAAGGATCTCGAGCAGGCGACAAGAGCGGGGAAGCGCAGCTCCCGGTGAAACTCCTTGTTTTCACCAGGGGCGTTCCGAGATGTCTCCAGTAAACAGGTGAACTCCGTGCTCTTGCTCCCTCCTTTCGCGCCGGGCCGACAGCACCGTGAGTTCTCCAGGGCCGCCCGAGGCCCGGTGCCCGCGCGGGGGCTCCCGTCCCAGGCCCGGAGCCCGGGCAGTGCCGCGGCCCCGCCCTCCGAGGCCC